>CM038010.1:1219350-1819350 GCA_021234005.1 Nephelium lappaceum | reverse complement strand
CCCCCCTTCTCCCTCCCTCCCCCCCCCCCTCCCCCCCCACTCTCCGCCCCCTCCTCTCCCCCTTTAAAGCTAAAGAGATAGAAGGGTCCTCTACCGAGGGAGGAGGACAGAGGTAGTAAGAAGGCCAGACACAACAATTCAGTTGCAAAGGAGATCATTTTTTCAGCGGCGGAGCCTGTGGAGTAACCTCGCCGAACATCATGAGTTGCATCAGCTGGAACGTACGGAGGATGGGAAACCCTCATACGTTTGCATCCATACAGAGGGTGCTTCGAAAATCTCTCCGCAGCTTAGTTTTCCTTTGCAAAACTAAGTCATCTAAATAGGTCTGCTCTAATATTCATTATAGGTTGGGTTTTGCAAGGGGTTTTTTTTGTGGATAATTATGGTAAAAACGGCGGGTTGGGTCTTTTATGGTAAAACGATGTGGAGGTCTCGATTCTATCATATTCTGTAGGACATGTGGATGCAAAGGTCACACAAGACGATGACAGACAGTGGAGATTCACAAGTTTTTATGGTAATCCATCTAATTCGAACAGAGAAGTCTCATTGGAACTCCTGAGGAGACTCAAACAGATCAATGGACTCCCGTGGCTTGTTGGTGGTGATTTCAACGCGATAGCCAGTTTATCTGAAAGATGGGAGGGTCAGAAAAAGCCATTGGTCAGATAATAAAGTTCAAGATGTCTCTGGAGGATTGTAATATATTCAATTTGAGTTTTTCAAGACCTAAATTCACATGGTCCAATAGAAGAGATGAGATAGCCAACATCCAAGAAAGGTTAGATAGATATGTTGCTAATCAAGAGTGGCTTACTCTATTCCCAAATGTAGTAGTGGATCACCTTGGTTTCAATGGGTCCGACCATCAACCTATTAGGCTAAAGTTTGAGGACGGATTACCCCAAAAAGCTGGCAATCGAAATTTCTTCAGGTTTGAGCCCTTTTAGCTTCAGGAGGAGGATTGTTGGCAAGTGATTCAATCGAATTGGATTCCTGACAAGGCGTTGGCTAGGGAAGCTAAGATCAACTCTCTCTTGAAACGATGTGCAGTATCTCTATCAAAATGGAGCATTGAAAAATTTGGCTCTTTAAAGAAGCAGATAGCTAGCAAGAACAAACTATTGGAGACCCTCTATAAAATCTCAAACAGAGACGGTGTCATGCAGGAGATTAAGGTGGTGGAGAACGAACTGGATCAATTGCTGTCCAAAGAAGAGGAGTAATGGCGACAAAGAGCTAGAGCAGATTGGCTACTTACGGGAGATCGCAACACCAAGTTCTTCCATGCTAGAGCTACGACTAGAAAAAAGAAGAATTCTATCACTAGGTTGGTGGATGAGAATGGAACGATTGCAGACTTAGGGGAGAAGATCTCTGAAATGACATGTAAGTATTTTAATAATCTCTTTCGGTCTTCCCTCCCTTCTCATTCAGAGATCGATGCAGCTTGCAAGTCTACCAATTCGAAGCTCGGTGATGGTATGCTACGGGTCTTGAACAGGCCCTTTACAGGTGACGAGGTGAAAACTGTAGTTTTTGAACTTGGTTCAAACAAAGCTCCCGGTCCAGATGATTTTCACGACTTATTCTTTTAGAAAATGTGGGGAACGGTTGGTAAGGAAGTCACAGATTTTTGCTCGCAGTTCCTGTAAGGGAAAACGACCATAAGAGTCTTCAACGAGACTAATGTCGTCTTAATTCCAAAGACGAAGAATCCTCGCAATCTTAAAAACTTCCGACCTATTAGTCTTACCAGTGTGATATACAAGATTGTGACTAAGGTTCTGGCAAACAGATTGAAGCCTCTCATTCCCTCTCTAGTTTCCGAATCTCAATCAGCCTTTATTCTAGGTCGATAACTATTTGATAATGTCCTGGTTTCTTTTGAGTTTCTTCACTCAATTAGCAGAAGGAAGCAAGGTAGACGAAGGCATATAGCCATTAAACTTGATCTGAGCAAGACGTATGACAAAATTGAATGAAACTTTCTCAAAGCGGTCCTTGTTAAAATGCACTTCCCAACTTGGTGGATCAATCTAATATGGGACTGTATCTTTACTGCCAGTTTCTCTTTTTTGGTGAATGGTACCAAGTCGAGACCTATCACACCTTCGAGAGGCATCAGACAAGGCTGCCCCTTGTCGCCATATCTCTTTCTCTTATGCATTAAAGTGTTGTCAAGTAGTCTGAAAAGAGCGGAAGCAGGTGGTAGAGGTATTGGGTTAAGATGTGGAAGGGGCGGCCCCCTCATCAGCTACCTTTTGTTTACGCATGACAACATCATTTTTTGCAATGCCTCCGAAGCTAATTGTAATAGGCTAAAGAAGGTTCTGTATATTTATGGTAGAAGCTCAGGCCAACAAATCAATCTGGATAAGTCAGCCATCACATTTAGCCTAAATACGGATCTAGTTAGTCGTAACAAGGTGCAGGTCATGTTAGGCATGAAGGACGGCAACCCACACGTAAGTACTTGGGGCTATCGTCCTTTATTGGTAGGAACAGAAGGTCATCCTTTTCAGCTATTAAGGATCGTGTTTGGAACCGTCTTCGTAGCTGGAAACACTCTCTTTTTTCGAAGAGAGGAAAGGAGATTCTTATCAAAGCTGTGTCTCAAGCTATCCTGAATTTTTCCATGAGTGTTTTCCGCTTACCTATTACTCTCTGCAATGAGCTTGGATATTTGACTTCCAAGTTCTGGTGGGACGTTAAAGAGGGTAAGAGAAAGATGAGTTGAGTGAATTGGAATCGCTTATGTCAACCTAAAGATCTTGAGGGATTGGGTTTTAGGGAGCTGTCATCCTTTAATCAAACCTTATTGGCCAAACAAGCTTGGAAGTTAGTTTTTGAGTCCGGTTCGTTGGTGGCAAGAGTCCTTCGTGCCAAATAGCACCTAAAGGCCCACTTCCTTCAAGCTCCTGTCAAGACTGGTATATCCTATTCATGGAGGAGTATTCTATGGGGGAGAGAGCTTCTAATCAAAGGTCTTCGATGGCAAGTGGGAAGCGGGATAGAGATTAGTGTCTTTGGCGACCCTTGGGTTCCCAGACTCCATTCCTTTAAACTGATATCAGCAGGAGGCGATTCTAATATGAAAGTGGCAAACCTCATTGATGTAGTGTTTAGGAGTTGGGATATACAGAAGATCAATGAAGTGTGTCTTCCAATTGACCGAGAGGTGATCCTCTCTATTCCTTTGAGCATCAGTGAGCCTAAAGACAAGTGGAGGTGGCAATATGATAAGAAATGTCTCTACTCGGTTAAGAGTGGGTACAAACTGGCGAGATCCCTTATGACCTCTGCCTCCACCTCTTCCCAAGCTATCTCCAAAAGGTGGTGAGTCTCCCTCTGGAACCTCCCTATCCCTCCTAAAGTGAAGCATTTCATCTGGCGGGTGAGTACTGATTCCTTACCTGTCAAAGCTAATCTTTATCACAGGAACATTGGTAATAATGATCGCTGTCCATACTACCTGGACGAAGCGGAAACTGGCTGTCATTGTTTTTTTTCTATGCTAACTCGTTAACGGTTTGGGGTCAAATTGAGGAATGTCTGCAAGTTGTCAACTGTAAGTGTCTCTCTATGCTGGATTTCTTCTTGTTCGCTGCGACAATCTTTCCGCTTGAATCCATGACCAGAATTTGTATGGTCCTATGGGGCATTTGGCACAATCACAACGCTAAGGTTCATGCTGGGCTGGTTCGCAATTTTGTTTTCTTTGGCTTCCTGGGTGTTAGACCTTCAAGCCGCATTTTAGAAAGTTAAAGTTGCATCTTTTCAAGTACCCTTTCACCAGCAGTCTCCTTCCTCCCCTTCTATTTGGTCTCCCCCGAATCCTGGTTCTCTTAAACTGAATATTGATGTAGCCATCAAAAAGGGTATGGATTTCATAGGGGTTGGCGTGGTGATCAGGAATCATGATGGGTGGATCGTGAAAGCTATCTTTAAGAGATTTCCGGGCTAATTTCAGCCTGAGGTAGGTGAGCTGTTGGCGCTGAGGGAAGGTCTGCAGCTCTGTCGCTCTAGTAACCTTCAGGTTCAGATTGTTGAGGTCGATGCCAAGAACGTGGCTTCTGCGCTTAGCTCGAGTATTGATCTCCCTTGCGAAGCTAGTGTTCTTATTGGTGATGTAAAGGCTTTTTGTGAGGAAGTTGATGTCTCTTTGTGTCAAGCCATCTCCAGAAATAGCAACCGCTTGGCGCACAATCTCGCTTCCTTGGCCTTTTCCTATTCTGAGGAGCTTTGTTGACATTCTATTGATGCCTTCTGTATTTTTCCTTGTTTTTCTGAGGTTTCTCTGTCTCCTTTGTAGGGATGTATTTGACTTTAAAAAAAAAAAAAAAAAAAAAATTACAAAATAGGACAAATGCATGTTAATAAAATAATTTGTTTGCTTTTAAAACTTGAAGCAATTTCTCCTTTTTAATTTTAGAAAATTTTACTAAAGCATCCATAAATTTTTAATGAAAAAACCTACAACAACAAATATATATATATATATATATATATGTATATGTGTATATATATTTGTATATATATAGAAAAATTCTTTAGCATTTTTTAATGGGCAAATTACACCAACCCCCTGAGGAATGTTGAAATTACGCTAACATGATAGGTTTGACCATAATGACACAAATCTCTTTAGAAATTCTAAAAACTCCGTACAAATATCTCTTGCCATTTGTCAACTACAATTAATATTGATAGTTTATAGTCCAATGGGTTAAAAGACTAAAATATCCTTTGGTAAAATTTAAAAAATCAAATCAAAATCAAACCAACACCATCATCTTCTACATCCATCCCTTGTTTTCATCAAAATAATCATCTCCATCATTTTAATCAAACTAATATTACCCAAATCTATAATTATCATCAAACTAACATCACACAAATCAAACAAAAATTTCCATGCTCATAAAAAAAAAAAAAACCAATCTCCACTAGCGAGGGGGAGACTTCGCTCCCCTGGTGGAGACTTAATCCTCTAGTCTCCAATGATAGAGATCAAATTTGGTCTCCATCACTGGAGAACGATCTAAAATTACTTAAAAAAAAAAAAACCCAATTTCTACCATTAGAGACTCTTCGACGGAGACTTCACCTTCTATGTAAGAGGAATAAGAAAAGAGTTTTAAATGCTTATAATTAACATTGCTTAAATAGTGTTAATATTTGTATATTAATGGGTGCTTATATTGATATGTACATTTTTAAATTTAATGAATGAGTGTATTAATAATTTAGGTGTGAAAATCTCATATTTATGGATGACAATATCTGTATTCCTTATGAAATTATCAAAATAGCCTAACTTCCCAAAATACCCATACTTAGTGTAAATGGTCACAATTAACACAATTAATTACCTCAGGAACCAAGATATAAATTATAATAAAACTAATGATCATATCATTCTATGTTTTGATATATTTTCACATATTTGTATGTTTTTTTTTTTTTTAATTATTATATTAACTCCACATATTTGTATGTTTTGTAGGTGTGAGTTGTGTGCCCAAATGGATATTTTGAGAATATTTTAGAGAGTAAAAGGAAGAACACTAGTGTGTCTTAAGTGTGACTGTGATAGATAGAAACACAACAAAAGCCAAATCCCATCTGTTTGAGTGACTAGAAACAAGTAGGTATCACCCTTCAAAAACAAGAAACAAGTAGGTATCATCTTCATGGGCAGGTCTCTACTTTCCTTCACCAGCCTTGCTCTCCCCAGATTCCTCAATTCTCCAAACCAGTGCCACATAATACATACAAAAGCTCCTCCTCTTTTGACAAAAGCTGTGTGGACTGATCAGAGACAGTACCCCAAAGTAGGTGCCAAATCAACTGGACCTATTCCCCCTGCTCACCTCATTCAAGTTGTTGAGACTGCTGCCAAAACTGGTGCTGAGGTTTGCTTCCGTTCTTTAATCAACTTGCAATGTGTGGATGATTGCATTTAGATTGTGACAAAGCATGATCAAGTGAATTTGGGTGTTGTGATTAGATAATGTTGAAAAAGGAAAACGCATTTCTTAGAGCAATATCTTCAAATTAGGGCTATTGTAGAAGCTACAGCCTTCTTGGTAGTTAAGAGACTTGTTGGTTGTTAGGTGGGTATTTGAATTCTATGTATGACCTCTTCATTAGGAGCCAGAGGTAGGGTTTGGCAGGGGCTTCAATTTCGAACTTGAATTCGCTAAACGGTTTCGGGGATCTTTGGATTATCAATATATATATATATATATATATATATATATATATTGCAAAGTATGTTTTTAGGTTTCGAACAAGCAAAATGTGATTGAGTGCTAATGCTGATATGCTAGACCTATGTTTATACAAAGTCTGTGATTCAACGAAAATGATGTCTTTGTTGATTGGAAAATTGTTTTCATTCCAGGTTGTGATGAATGCTGTTAACAAGCCTCGTAATGTTACGTATAAAGGACTAACTGACTTGGTCACCGAGTAAGGCGCTCTCTATATGATCATAAAGATTTTGGATATCTTGATTCGATTAATATTTCTCCCTTACTTTTAAAAGTGAGTGCAGACAAGACTCATCTAATTTATACAAATTTGCTTGCAGCACAGATGAAAGCAGTGAGGCTGCTATATTGGAAGTTGTAAAAAAGAATTTTGCTGATCACCTCATTCTTGGAGAGGAGGGTGGAATTATAGGAGACACATCATCTGATTATCTCTGGTGCATTGATCCTTTAGGTTTGTCTCTTAAAATCTTTGATGTTTTTCCTTGTTTGACTGATATCTGATATGTACAAGTTGGCTTTGAGAAATATTTTACTATGCTATATGGAAATTGTCTATTAGTGGGTTTGTGGTGAATCATTATTATACTATGTTTGATCAAAACAATTTTCGTTGAAACGGGTTATCTGTGTCATGTGAAGTTGTGAAACCTCTTATACTTTTGTAGATGGAACAACAAATTTTGCTCACGGTTACCCTAGCTTTGCTGTTTCTGTGGGAGTTTTGTTTCAAGGAAATCCAGCTGCTGCTGCTGTGGTAATAATGACTTGCATTGTTTTTGTAACATTTTTGTAACTCTGTCTTAACATTTTTGTTTTTTGTCAGAATCTCGTATCTCAGTTTATTATGGACAGTTATTACTACACTCGTTTGATATATCTTCCAATAGAAAGTCATTGGGAGGAGCTTGTCTGGGCTTCCTTTCAGAACTAGTTTATCGAATTCCCATTTATATGTTCTTGGACTGTTTTCAAAGATCCTTTTAGTCAGCTCTTGAGGTTGTCTTTGGCGGTGGGCTGGTTCACTCTGTGGACAGGTCCATCTCCTTGTATTTCTTTCCATTTAATATACTTTACATTTTTCCAACAAAAAGTGAAAATTGAAATGACTTGAATTTGCAAAAACCACATGATTTAGATGAGAGAAAGAGATGTGGCAAATACTTTTTGGTCTAAATGGTAACCATTTTTATCTAGAAAAAGAGTTCTGCCAGGTGGCAATGTCTTCAAATTACACTAGTCACAAACTAGCCTTTGTCTCTAAAGTTTTATTTTGGTTTAATCCTTTATAAGCTCTGAAGAAGTCCGTACTGTATACACCTGTGAGCATCTGATCTATGTTTGTTTGGGGGCAAACCTTTTCTTTTCACTTGGTTTGTCTAAGCTTCCTCAGTGTCAAGAAACGTTTAAAAGCAGTAGAGTTAACATTTTTCTTGTGGGCTTAACCTTAAAGTCTTCTTCTAGAATATCGTGTAGGGGCAATCAGTGTTGTGTAGCGGAAAAGAAACTTTTAGCTAACTTTTTCAAAAAAAGAAAAGAAACTTTTCATTAACTTTCAAGTTTCATAAGTAATTACTGAGCTTGTTGCAATGTGTTTTTCTTTCTTTCTTCTTTTTATTTTTTTATTTTTTTATTTTTTAATATTTATTTTTCTTTTGGGAGAGAGGGGGCATTTGAGTCAGATTGTACAGCTTGTCGCTTGCCAATGTGATGTCTTTTACCATCTAATACTGAGAAAAATGATGGTGAATAAGGGAAATCTTCATCTCTTAAAATGGAAGAAATAATTGACAGATCATGGATATTTAGCCTTACAGTCTTTAATCCCATACAAGATAATATGTGAAAGATGTTATGCTTCACTTGAGATATAAAAGCTAGAATTAAAACACAGTTTCTCCTTTCAGGTAGAGTTTGTTGGGGGACCTATGTGTTGGAATACTCGTATTTTTTCTGCAACTGCCGGTACAATTTTCAAACTTATCTTATTCTTTTTTTAACAAAATTTTTGAGTTATTGTAGATTTATACATGGTTACACTCCACACTTACAGGTGGAGGCGCATTTTGTAATGGCCAACAAATTCATGCAAGTCAAACTGATCAGGTGAATGATTAACTTGGGTTTTTGTAAAGTGGAATCTGCATACCCCAAAATTTCTTTGTACAATTAGATGCATACCACTATTGCTAGTTACAATGTGATATTGGAATATAGATGGTCCTACTTTACCTATTCTTCCTAATGATAAAGATTGTCGACTAACCAAGTACTTAAAAAACATTATTTACTATTTTGTTGCATAAAGCTTCAAGTAATTTCCTGAGACATTAGCCTTACAAACTTGTTCCAGATTTTGTATACCTGTAAAGATTCTTCTTTCTAATTGTTTTAGCAGGATCTCTCTTGAGAAAATATTTGCTGACCTCGCACTTATGATTGTAGAAAATTAATTTTTTTGGGTTTATAACTGTGTGCCTTGCTCTTGTTTTAAGGTGGAGCGATCTCTTCTTGTGACTGGCTTTGGATATGAACATGATGATGCATGGTTGACGAACATAGAATTATTTAAGGAATTTACTGATGTCAGCCGGGTACTAATTATTTGTCTGGATCTTTTCCTCTTCTTTGACATAAACTACTATTTTTTAAGTTCTATAACCAGTGATCTCTCTCGCCCTCCTAAATTGTAATGTTTAGGGTGTGAGAAGACTTGGCGCCGCTGCAGTGGACATGTGCCATGTGGCTCTTGGGATCGTAGAAGCCTATTGGGAATATCGTTTAAAGCCTTGGGATATGGCTGCAGGCGTATTGGTAATCGCTTTGTTTCTCAAATGCTTTTGCTTGAAATGCTATGGCATAATTTTGCTTTGAAATTGGTTACCTACCCATTTTATTTCCTCCTCTATTTTTGCTCGTACATATCAACAGAATGTTAGAAACCCAAATTCCTAACAAATAAAAATAAAGAAAATGGAGAAAGACAAGTACAATAAAGGTTTGATCACTTTGAGAGGATCTTGGCCTCCAATTTGCCATACGTTGTTTTATTTGATTAATTACTTGAAACTAAGGCCAAAAGGTGCTACAATTTATATAGCATTATAGCTAGAATCCTAGTCCTAAAAGATATAGGAATACTAATAGTACTAGCTAATAGGAAAAATAAAAGAACTTAATAGAAAATAAACTAAATAAAATAAGGAAATCAACCTAAACTATTAATAGGAATATTTTCTCAAAGGTTTTAGTCGATGTCCGTGGAAAGTTATCACGCAAAGTTTCCATGAGTACTCTGGTAATTTGAAGTTTGTAATTGGTAATGGTTCTCGAATTTAGTTTTGGAAGGATTATTGGCTGGATTCTTTGCTCCTTTGCTTAAAGTTTCCAAGATTATATAGGCTTGTTTCTTCTAGAAATGCTTCAATTTTGAGCAGACTAGATTGTTCTTCTTATCGTAGAGAATGACCGTTTGATTTGAGGAGAAATTTGAATGATAGGGAGATTGAGAAATTTTCTTCTCTTATTTCCACTCTTGAAGGTGTTTCCTTCAATTCAGGGATAGAAGATCAAAGGGTTTGGAGATTAAGTTTCAATGGTATTTTTTCATGCAAGACCTTTTTTGATAAGTTGGTTCAAGATGATTCTCTTCCAATGTTTGATTTTGCTAATCTTATTTGGATGTCAAATGTTCCGAATAAGATTAAGTTCTTAGTTTGGCTTATTGCTCATGGAAACTAAGTATTTGTGATATTCTCTAAAAAAAGATTCCCTAGTATTTATCTTTCTCCTTATTGGTGTGTCATATGTAAGAGTTGTGGGAAAAGTTTGAATCATCTTTTTCTCCATTGTTCGGTGGTTGGAAAGTTGTGGGACAAGTTGTTTTCTTTAGCTAGTTCGAAGTGGGTAGCTCCTAAATATTTACGTTCTTTCTTTTTGGAAGAATTTAAAGTTCTTGGAGAAGGAAAGAAGGTTAGTATTTTTTAGTATTGTGGAGTCTTTGCCGTTTTATAGATTATTTGAGAAGAAAGAAACAAAAGAATATTTAATGAAGCTGAAGAGGAGAATTTTTAAGGATAAAGCGTATTATTTGGCTTCTCTTTGGGTTTCTTATAGTGAAGATCTTAGAGATCTTTCTTTATCTTTCATGATGCTTGATTGGAAGGTGGCTACCTGTTGATTAATTGTTCCATTCTTGTTTTTTGTTTTTGTTTTTTGTTTGTGTTGTTGGTAGGCTGCTGGTTCACATTTATAACTTCACTCTTGTTTATTAATAAAGTCTTTGTTTCCTATTAAAAAAAAAAAAAAAAGGTAACAGTAGACCTAAAATTTTAAGTTGAAAGGAAAGTGCTCTAAATTGGTATATAAGTACTCTCAATTTCTTATAGAAAATAAACTACTATGGCAAGCCCATTGGTCTTGCACATAACGGGTGTTTTAGATTGCTGAAACACTTACATATATGATATAACAATAATGGCTGTAGTGTGGGTGATTGGAATCCAAACACTCTTGGTAAATAAGGTTATGATATTATGTTAGTAATCACTAGAAGTGAAAGTTTAAGTTGATAGGGAAGTGGCAAACAGTTGGTTTTAAGCACTCTCACTCTAAGGGAGAAATTACAAAGAGAAGAAACTGTTTCTGAAGAGTAAGCTTGGAAACCATAAAACAGACAGCTACTGCAACTGGCTAGAAGACTTTCAGAAACACAGTATCACAAAAACAGAATGACAGGTTGATAACAAAAGCAGTTTTCTGCTTTTGATTCTAGTAATGAATTTGGACCATTTTGTTGTGCTGGAGATTCTCACATTTTTTTGTAGTCTTTACATTCATGGCATTTCTCTTTTATTTATTTTTACTTTTTTATATGTTATTTATTTTATTATGGCTTTTGGTTTTTACTTGTTTCCTTAACAACTCACAATGGTGACAGTACTCTATATTATACAAGATTAATTAATGTGTTCTTGCTAAAGAAGCCTCTTTAATGTTAATGGGCATGCAGATTAAAGATTACATTGTTTACTTTCTAGAAAAACAAATAGATAATGTTTTGAGAGGCCAATATGTTGCAAATTCAAGTTTCAGTTAATAATTTTATTTTATTTTCAAGCAGATGGTTGAAGAAGCTGGTGGGGCAGTCACTAGGATGGATGGCGGGAAATTTTGTGTATTTGATAGATCAGTTTTGGTGTCTAATGGTGTACTGCATGCCAAGGTTTGACTTTATTCCCTTTCCCAGAATGCGATCTTAACTACCACAGTTTTCTTTACTGCATCGAAAGTATAAACTATTGACGTTTTCAATAATGAAAGAGACAACAAATTCCGGAAAATCCCATTACAGCCATGCCACTGAAAACAACTTATTCCTCATCTTTACAGTCACCAGACAATGGAGAAATAGATTATTTAGATTTTCTTCACTATCTTGTCCTTAATACAGAATGAGGGGGAAGGACAAACAATAGAATTCCTCAATCTCTTTCTCTCTCTCTCTTAACAGACACATGAAACAAAACACCCACATCCACATTTTAAGTAATTTGCTTCTAATTTACTTAAGAGGAATTGTTAAATACAAAAATCGATATGTGGCTAGTAATTAACTTTCTAAGATTCTGAAGCGCTGTAACATCCTATACTTCTCTCATGGAATTTTTTTCAAGAGACTGCTAGTTTTTTCTAGCTGCCATTCTTGTCAATCAAGTAAACTCTTCTGTTTATTACCTTTGGCATCCAAAGAGGGTGTTTTATGTAGTGTTGTGCTGTAGTTTCTACGTTAGAATATGATTTCGATGCCATCCAAGACAATATCAGAGTTAAAATATAAACTTGTCTAATATTCTAAAATTGTTTGCAGAACAAGGTCTGTAATGAGCGTTTAACAAGGTCTGTAGAGTGGTTTAACTCATTTATGTCTCTACTGAAAATTGTGTCTAATCAAAGATACATAAAAAAGCTTTCATGTAGTTGGTATGCTACTGGAATTTTATAGCTTTCAATCATAATATTTTATTAGTTTAAACTTGTAGGAAATGACCCATAATAACACTCAAGTACTCTAACAATTTAATTTAAACTAGGTTTACCTAAATACAGACGTACATGTATGCATATATACGTTCATATGTATAGACAACACACAAACAATAAAACTCAGTCAAGGTTTACCTTGAACAATAAAACTCACTCATTTGAGGTTTAATAAAACTCAGTTGATACTTCCCTTGAACAATAGAACTCAATGTAGGTTTAATTTTATAAAAGAAAGTCATTATCCTACCCTAGTGCAAAAGGATCTCAAATCCTATATGAGTTGTCTAAGGTTTTCCCTTCCTTTTCTCCATCTTTTTTCTCATTTTCTCGCTTTTTGCATCTTCCTCTCTCTTCTTGGCTGAACCTTCCCCATTATTTTTGCTTCTTTATCTCGGCTCTTCATTCTTCAAGCAGCCACCACCCAATTCGTTTTCGTGAATTGGTTTTGGCACGTTGTGTTTTACTGGCTCATGAAATTTTCATATTCACATAATTTATATTTTTCAATCTCACCCTCTTCATTTTCATACTTTAATACCTATCTTGACTATATTATCAATTATTTTATTATAATACGTAAATCACGCATGTTCATAATACCTCATATTATATATATAGGAATAAAAAAATGTGTACGAATGAAATCAAATAATCATTAGGCAAAGACAGCATAAAATTTATAAGAAGATAAAATCATATAAAGATATTGCAAAAATTGGAAAATCTTTTGTCATTGCATAACTGTACTAATTTTATTATAAATATTATTGGAAGGGATTGTATTTGTCATTAATTATGCATATCATGTTTTCTAACTTTTTCCACAAAGTATATATTCTGTTTCTAATGGTGGCTAATGAAGTGGTCGATGAGAGAAGGTGTTGTGTTTGAAATTGATTATGAAAAAGGCTTATGATTATGTTAATTCTGATTTCTTAGATTTTGTTTTAAAAGCAAAAAAGAGTTCGGGTTAAGATGGAAGAAATGGAATATGGAGTGCATAAATTCTACAAATTTCTTAATTATGATAAATGGGAGACCAAGGGAAAATTTTAATGCTTCTGGGGTTCTTAAACAACGAAACTCTCTTTTACCATTTTCGTTCAATCTTTTTTTTTTTTTTTTGATAGGAAACAAAGACTTATTGGTAAAAGGAAAAAAGTTACAAATGTGAACCAGTAGTCCATTGAAAAACAAACAAACAAAGACTAAAACTGAAAACAAGATGGGAATAAATAATCAACAAACTGCAGCCTTCCAATCCAGCATGATAAGAAATAATGGTAAATCTTTGAATTTTTCACTAGAAGATGCCTAAAGGGAAGATAGATAATACGCTTTATCCCCTAAAAAATTGTCTTCCTCTTCGATTTCATCAAAATTAGTTGGCGGAGTTTTTGGAAAATTAGTTGAAGAGCAATGGATTGTCAATTGGCGGGAGGTCTTAATGTTAAAAGAGATGACATAAATATAATGGTTTCTCGTTTGCAATTTGTTATGATATAATTTGCTCTTCTTTAAGTAATGAAGACATATTCTTTAGTTTTGCTTGGTGTTGGGCTTAAGATCAATCTAGCCAAGAGTGTATTGGCTGGTATTAATAGTGATGAAGAAAATTTGATTGATTTTTACAATTCTGTTGGGTGTGTGGTATAGGTTGTTGGCCTCAAAAGTTTAGGTTTCCCCTTGAGGGCAATCCAAGATCTTTGTATTTCTGGACTCTAGTTGTTGAGAAAATTGAAGGAAGATAGTGAGAATGGAAAAATGCTTTTATTTTTTGGGGAGGAAGATTAAATATAATTTAAACACACCCATACACCATCTTTCTTTGTTTAGAATTCCTATTAGGGTAACTAAAGAGGTTACGAGGGATTTTTTATGAGATGCAACCCGTTAAGCAAGAAAGCTCATTTAATTAATTGGGAGATTGTTTCTTGACTTTAGGATAAGGTGGTTTGGGTTTGGGGATTGAAAATATCATGAAGAAAAACTTGGCATTGCTTGGGAAATGGTTGTGGAGATTTCCTTTGGAGCCTAATTTATTTTGGCAAAAGCCTATAGAAAGTAAGTATGGTCTGCAAGAAAAGGGTGGGATTCTAATGTGGTCGTTAAATGTTTTAGCCGCTGCCCTTGGAAATTTCTGTTGCAAAGATTCAAAGATTTCTCTTGTGAGTTGAAGTTTATGGTAGTGAATGGTGCCAAAATTTGTATTTGGGAGGATGTCTGGATTGATCTACCCCCTTATGCTTGAAATTTCCAAGATTATGTAAACTTTGCTTCTTGCAAATTGCTTCAATTTGAAGTAGATTGGAAAGCTTTTCTCAATATAGTGGGTGGTACTCTTTCGATTTTAGGAGAAACGTGAATGTTAGAGAGAAGGAGGTTCTACTTTTTTCACATTGTTGGATGGTGTTTATTTCAATATAAGAGGTGATGATGATAGGGTGGTTTGGTCCTAGGATTCTTATGGAATCTCTTATTGCAAGTCTTATTTTTAAGTTTCTCTATGGCATCTACTTTGAACAATTTAAAGAATTCTTTATTCTTCATGATGCTTGATTTGAAGGGTGTTGTTATTTGGATGAATCTCTTTATATACTTTTTTGGGAGGTTCAATTCGGTTGTTCTGTGGACTACCGTTTGCACTTTTCTTTATTTTCTTCATCTTTGAATAAATCATTTGTTTCCGATAAAAACTAAAAAACATTTTCCTCATTATTCCTCCTTTTTCTTTATTGTTATTATCTTCTTTTGGTTTTTGGGTACATTTGGCGCTTAAAATTGTGGACATGCTATGTGTTTTTTTACTCTATATCCATTTCAGGCGAATAAATTCTTGAAGAGTATAAGTACTGGTTAAGATCTCTTACAAAAGAATGAAAAGATAGAGGTGTTAGATTTTAATATTAAAGTTGGGTTCTTAGTTAATAGCTTAAGCTTTTGGTGCTGAGTAATTACCAATATGGTATTAGAGTCAATTCTGCCAAAAGGTCTCTGGTTTGAGTTCTCTAATGTTATTATATTTGAATTCTTTATCTGTTTTGTTTGAGCTTGAGACGCATGACAAGTTTTGCATGGGATGGAAGTATGTGTTGGAGTGCTTAATTCTTTTGTCTGGGCTCTTTTTAGTAGCTTAGGCTTGTGGGTTGAGTGATTACTATTAGGAGGCAAGTAAGGAAATATAAGGGAAAACAATAAAAATAGCAAGAGAAACTTTTTCAAAACAAAGTAGACCAGTGGCATCTGGATATTATGGTAATGATTCAGGGTAACTGATCAACATTTCTGGCCTGCCTAAAATGGGTTATGGATTATAAACCTTTTTGTGTGGGGGTGTAATGGTTTTGTGAAGCTAATTCTAGATGGACCTGGGCTGAAGGAGAGTTTGCCAGTCCTGCATGGTCTCAGCCGTACCTAATATTGTGTACACATTTTTTATATCATTTTTGAGAACCTTGTTCAATTTTATCTACTTCATTAACTTGCATGTCATTTTTTTGTTTGAGGAATGGGTAGTGGGGGTTTAGGAAAAGCATGTAATAGGATACTGCTTAAAGTAGAGGGAGCTCAAACCCTTTCGACTAACATATTAAATCGAGAAATATAGTATCACATGTTACACGACATCATTTTCCATGTTAATTTTTTTGCGATATAGAATGATGTGGACTTGCCTTTCCAAGCAGAAGAAAATACTGCTAGCTCTTGTTCCTTGAACTAAGATCTGTTTCACTTATTGTTTTGTTCCACTGGAAGTATTTGAATACTATTTCATTAGTGTGAAGGTTAAATTTTAATTTCTTGAATATGCAGCTTTTGGAGAGGATTTCACCTGCAACAGAGAAATTAAAGAGCAAAGGAACTGATTTCTCACTCTGGTACAAGCCAGAGAATTACAATACGGACATTTGAAAGGACCAAATTTCCTTTTTCTGCTGTCAAGTCTATTCAAAGGATCTTTGCAACAAGCAGGTGGAATGATTTGTTTTTTATCTCGTTATTTATATATTTGAATTTTCCCCAAGCCTGTTATCTGTTGTGGTCTTACAACCGAGTGCTCTGGCTTAATTTTTTACTTTTAGTTGGGTTCTTTTTTTTTTTTTTTTTTAATATATATATATCTTAAATATAAACCATGCTTATAATTGTAATATCAGTTACATAACAGGATACATTTGTACATTCAGAACGTTAAAATTTAATTTATCTTCTGTTGGTGGAATAAAGATGACATATATTCTCCTTCTTCTTCCTGTTTTCTTTTGTGCCATTTCACTGTTTCTTAAACTTTTAGCTACATGAAATAATCAGAAGAACCAATTTTTAGCGGATAATAAATACTTGGGTGTATAAAATATATAACAAGTTCTATGCATGTGTTTGTAATTGCTGTTACTTGCAGTTTTCATATTTTATTTGTTACCAATGTGATCTCTTGGATACTTTAAAACAATGTATTTATGCTTGTTTTTATTCCATTTGTACGTTGCTGCATGTGGAAATGACGCGCACCGATGAGAAGTTGAAATTTGTGTATTACTTAGTTACAATTTGTGCTTCAATGTTTGATACAAATTTGACCAACTTGAATGTATTTTACCGGACAACTATAAATCATGCAGGCCTATTGAATCTTCAACATTTAACATATGACGTTATGAAATGTTGTTCGTGATAACATTGATTATGTCAATCTTGGAAGTAATTGTTGGATCCAACATAAGTTTTTTTCTTTCTTTCTAAAGGGTCTAGTTTAGGGAATATATTTGTTACTGTAAAAATGTAATCTCAATGGCCTTGTTTTTCAAACACTTAAAGATTGTTTGGTCAAATCACTATCAGAATAGAAATGTTATGTTGGAGTGGCTGAAGAAAACATGTAGTTAGCTGCAGGGATTCCATTCGCATCCTGATGATGAATTTACTGTCTATCCTTTGTCCTCCTTTTCACTATTCTATAACTTTTATTTACATGAAATAATAATTGGGTGAATAAATGCTTTAGCAGATATCAATTACTCTTGGTTGTAAAATATAAAAATAAAGCTTGTACCTGTGTATTTGCAATTTCTGTTTCCTGTATTTTTGATGTTTTGCTTGTGTTTACCAATGTGTTGTTAGTCTTACTGGAAATTTAAAATTTCTTGATGCAAGTTTCTCTCCTACTTGTATGATTCTGGTTTCTGTATGTAGTAATTTTTGTTTATACATAATGATGATTGAAAGACACTTGTAATAACATCGTCATTGTTATATTGGGTACCTTACAAACAAACTTCTTTCCTGCCTTTCCCATGGAAATTATTTTATTAGTAAATGTCTCTCTACAAGCAACTTGAATCTTCCCCACACATTTTGATAGTGTAAACTTCTACGAAGATAAATTTAAATATCATGCTCTACTTCTAGCGAATTAGACTAAAATTGTGCATCATTTTGGTGCATTGTTCTTCGGTTGAATGATAATGCCTTTGACAGAAAGTCCTGTCTTCCATCTTCGGCCATGTATTTCTAATATAGAGGCTTCCAATGCCTTGGTGTTTCCAGGCGAAACTTGAAACTCGCCAACTGGGATCTCGATCCACTGCTCTCTTGGTTGCGGTGGAAACTTTTCCACCCTTTCGTGTGGTTCCATCTGGACAAGTAAGTTTCAGGCTCACTGGCTTATTCCATCCAGTGGGAGTGGGAGAGCCATCCATCTTTATGACAAATGCAACTTGGTACAGAGTTCCTGGAGTGAGCTTTGTGGTGTTGAATTTGGCATTTATTTCAAGCCAGCATACTTGTATTAGTTCAGCCACCTCCACAGACACATCCCTGTCCGATCACAACTCACAATTATACACCCTTTCAAATCTCTCAAAATGGAAGGAAATATGACAGTTTATAAAAGTCGGACTATCTGATCGACTTGGCAAAAGAATCGAGCTAGTCATAACACAATAAAAAGAAAATGTAGGGTTATGGTAAGCCTTGCACCTTGTTTCTGGATGGCTAGACCAGCTCCGATATTGATCGGTGTCTCCCCAGGTAATGGAGAGATTGCCTTGCATACAACATAAAGCAGTTGCTCCCAGTCTCCTTATCAATCCAATGCTTCTGTACTATGAGATGCACATTAACGATCATTTATACTGTTTCGAAACATGAGACTTAATATGATTAATAATTATAGAACTTGCCTGTCGCTTATGGTTCAAGAAATCTTCATTGTAGAGCTGATTGTGCAGAGACTCGATGGAGGAGTTGTCAATGTGAAGATCTTCATCTGCATCTCTAAGGATGGCTTCATAGTTATGAGGACTTGCATGTGGCACCGAAACAGCCTCATTTTTTGAAAATTTATATCCCATCCTTTTTGTTGCTTTTTTTTCTTCTTCAACTTATCAAATGAAGTTCTTATTTTATAGCATTTGAGAGGGATTACTAATTACTATACATTGTCATTAAAGTTGTCAATTTGTTTAGATTTCATCTGGGTAACAACTGCACATGATTCTGATAGAAACATACAACATGTTATGGGAATAATTTAAGAAAGCACAAAAGGTAAGAATGATAATTTGTTTTCACATGGAGATCCTAGGTGCATTTTAATCTTTTAAGAGTAGGATGTTTTTTCAGCCTTCAACTTAAGTATCATAATTTAAGAGTAGGATGTTTTTTCAGCCTTCAACTTAAGTATCATATTAAGAGTAGGATGTTTTTTAAGTATTCCATAAAGGTGGAAATCCCATTAAGTAGCGTTAAAATTAATGTGAGTTTTGAAGCTAATATTGGATAATGAAAAATGAGTTATTATAATATTAAAAGTAAGTGAATTGTCCATTATGTCCTCGTTAAAAATGTAAAATGATGCAAATGCCTTTTTGTTAATAATAATAAATAGTGCACGAATAAGGACAAAATTAGTTTGCAGACAATAATCATGGTTCTGGAGCAGTTAGCTCACAAACAAAGAAAATAGTTTTAAGAAAACTTAGTTTGGGAAAAAAGAAAAAGCAGATCCTAAAAAAAAACTGGGTATATTTTGCAATTTTAATGAAAGGTGAAATCAGCAATCCATCTAATTTGGTACGGTAAAAAACTCATTTTCGTAGTTGGGTATTAATTTCAGAACTCACTAGTCTTAATGCTACTTAAAGAAGACCTAATTCGAAAATTGTACACTTAGAACTCGCAAAATGCTTTCGGTATATTCTTCAAAAAATTGTATTCACATTTCCAAAAGATTGTAAATCTCATTTGACAAAAATAATTTCTTTTTAAAAATAATGACCTGTTTTGCTAACATATTTTGAAAACATTTTTCTATGAAATACTTAATAAAGATTTTTTATAATTTTAATTTACGTCCAAATATTGTTATTGTTAAGAAATTGGCAAGAGAAAAGGGGATCCTAATCCCCACATTGGAAAAAAAAAGCAAGGGTGAAGGGATTCTCAAGCCAATATAAAGAGTCCAAAACCTTTGTTTCTAATTGTTCCAGTAAAAAACATTTTAAACATTATATTTGACTTTTGTTAAAATTCTTTTATTGTTCCTTTTATTTAGAATGTAGAAGGATGTAAGTTAATATATACTTTGAAGAGAGTGAATATACTGGAGTTGTGGGATTTCAAAGAATAGTCTGTGTGATTGTAACAATTTTTCATATAGTAGATTTCTTTGTGAGGGCTATGAATTTTCTTTTGTTTTGGAGTGATTTTCCGCGTAAATTATTGTGCTTTAGTGATTGTTATTATTTTCTAAATTATTTTTTATTTTTGATATTCCTACATAAGGCTAGTTTCTAGGGAGTTTTTGGGAGCTAATTTTCTCAACAAATGGTATCAAAGATTGGTTGCTAAGGTGTCAGATTCTTTCGAAAATTTTTGTTATGCTCTATGGTTGCAGCATTGTTTGATCTTCCATATTAGCAAAGAATTGTTTTTGGTTCTGGAAATAAATGTGGTGGCATGGGAGTAGATGTCTACGAAAGGTTCTAACTAGAAAAAACTTTGTATTTAAGTGTGTCCATTATGATCTACCTCTTTTTTCTATAAACTTGCTTGGTATACTATTCATAGACTACATGTATTATTCTAGTATACGATTATTATGTCAAAATTTTCAATTTCTGTGAGGTTTGATGTGGAGAAATTTGATGAAAAGATTAACTTCGGTTTGTGGCAAGTGTAAGTCAAAAATGTGCTAATACAATTGGGGAAGAATGCAATTTGCTGGGGGTGTAGACAATCTCAGCACGTCAAAAAAAATTATCAAGATAGAGCAGATTTGGCAAAAAGCTTTGAGTCAGAAGCTAGCAATGTCTCTCTCCTCATGGGAGATGGTGGATTCCTTTGAGAAGTGAGAAATACATCCTTATGTATGTCCGTTTTGCGATGAAAGATGATGTGTTGTTGTTAGTGGATCTATAATTGCACACGAGTATTAATTTGGCATTGATGCAACGTGCATTGTGGAATGTATGTCGATGGCCGATGAACTTCTAATAAAGCCAAACATAGAAGTTACATCATAAATTTTCAGTAGGTTTTTTGACATGTGCTGAAATAAAACACTTGATAATTTTAAGTGAGTGTACTCTTTTATGGTGGAGCATGATAATTTTTTGGGTTGAGAATTATGATTATCGGTATAGATAGTGATTACACCATAGTTGCAATAGATGTTTTTTTTTTTTCTCTTTTTTATTTTATTTTTAATTTTTTTTATGCCAAAGTGGAAATTGTTAAGGAATTGACAACATAAAAAGGGATCCTAGTCCCACATCAGAAAAGAAGCAAGAATGAAGGGGTTCTAAAGCTTATATAGGAGGCCTTTATTTCTAATTGTTTCAGTCAAAAATACTTTAAGTATTGTATTTGACTTTAGTTAAAATTCATTTCTTATTCCTCTTATTTTAGAGTGTAGAAGGGTGTGACTTAATATATGTCTTGATGAGTGTGAATATATTGAGGTCATGAGATTTGAGAAAATAGTTTACGTGATTATAACATTTTTTCTCATGATGGATTTTTTTTTTTAGGGTTATGGTTTTTCTTTTGTTTCGAAGTTTTTTATGCAAATTTTTATGTTTTGGTAATTATTATTATTATTATATAATTTATTTATCTGTTATTTCTAATATGCCTATATAAAGCAGGTTTCTAGGGGAGGTTTAGAGAGCCAATTTTCCCATCAGTTATAACTTTACTGACATATTTAAATATGACTGATTTATTTTAATTTATGTTTAATAAAAGAATGAATCAAAAAATACCTAAGCATTGATATCAAATAAAACAAAAAAAAAAAAAAATTGAGCTTGAAGGTAAAAGTATTTCAGGAAATATGTTTGAAAAAGGGAAAAAAAAAAAAGAATAGAGTAAAATATGTTTTGGAACACGAATAAAATATTAGAATAAATTTATTAGAGCTTTACAGTTCAATATTTATGTAATTTCGAAAAAAAGGCGAAAACAAAAACAACAATCATTTTTACAACTTTCATCCAAAAATGATATAAATCTATTTGTTTGACAAATGTAATTAATGTGTATTCTGTCTGTTATATAAAATTATCAATTATAAATTAAGAAACAATTACCGCTGCTTAATATGGTTTGGTGGTAGAAAATGTTCATTCAGTTGACAATGACCCAAGTTCAAGTTACTTCAACCACTAGTGGGATCTTAAAAAAAAATAAATAAGTTGAAATTCACTTTAAGCTTTACTCTTGATTGGGAGCTTTGCAATTTTTTGCTAAATTAAAAGAAAAGTTTTCTTTTTACTCACTTTCTATAGATTTTTTTTTTTAATCTCTCAAACAAACTATTTTCATTTTATACCCAAATTTATCAAAATACCCTCAATTCAAAAAGAAAAAAAAAAAGGTGCGATTTTTAAGTTGACTTTAAAACCGGTGACTTACCTGGTTTTTAAGTGAATTTAAAAACTGATTCTATCCAGTCATCGTTTTGACACTGCATCTCATCAGAAATCTCAATTTTCAAAAAAAATCCAATCAAATCAAACCTTGAACATCAATATCCAACATCCAAAACATAAAGACACTAGAAAAATCACAAAAAAAAACTAAAAAAATTCCTAACAAAACTCAGACAATCAATAAAGGAAGTTAAATATCTCATATCATGAGTAATGGAGGAGGAGAACAAGGTATGTAGGGGCAAGTTGGATAATTTGGATATAGACTATCATTAATTTATTTGAGGGGTTAAAAACATTTTTTTTTTTTAAAAAAAAAAGGTAAAAACAATTTTTTTTTTTTCTAGAATGGTCATTGTTTGTAATTTCCACTTTTTTCGTTTTTGCTTTTGATTTTGATTTTTTTTTTTTTAATTTAATGGCATTGAAATTAAAGTTCTTTTTAAAGCAATCAATTATCAAAATGAGTTCTTATAGTACTAAAGTATATAAATTGTGCATTATATCCTTTCCAAAAGCTCTCCATTTCAAGAATAAAGAATTAGTTTGTGAACAAAGATAAATAATTAGTTCACGAAAAAAAACAATTATTTATTTATAAAGAAATAGTTCACGAATAAAAAAAATAACTTATGATAAAAATAACTTATAAATAAAAGAAAAGTAGTTAAAAGTAAATAGAGAATTTTAAAAACACGAAGAGCTTTTGTCACTTTTAATGAAAAGCATAATTTGTAGTCCATGTACGTAGGTATCTTAAAACTTCATTTTGATAATTGAGTGCTAGTAAAAGAGCCGATAATTAATTTGTGTGTTATTAGTTGGCACCATTTTCACTTTCTTCCTAGAATTGCCATTTGTTTTCGAAAGGAAAAAATTTATCAGGATCGTATACCAAAGGTAACCTAATTAGGCATCAAAGGATAAGACTCACAAAAAGTTGTTGTCTATTATCATCAAATTCAAAGCTGTTATTCCTATTAGCCGCCCACAAAACAAAAAAAAAAAAAAAACAAAGTTTGTTTAATCATATCATAAAGGGATTTATTCTTAGACAACTACTATAAGGCATAAGCATATTCCTTTAAATCTTCATTCCTTTCACATCACTACATTACCACAACATTTTTTGCTTTTCTTTTTTTGAATTATTGGCACCGGACCAAAATACTGTTGGAACCAGTTGAGATGAGATTATAAAGTATAGCCTGGATTTTTGCTCTTAGAAATGAAAGAGGGCTACCCACATAGAGTGGAAAAACTATCTACAATTAATGGGAGGGTACGGATCGAACTCATGAACTTAGTGCATGGGTGGGGATGGCTTATGCTGCTACAACAATACCACTTGCGGCAACAAGGTTTTTACCATCAGCATTTTAATGAGACACCTTTTTTCAGAAAAATAAATCGGATTCTCAACTAACTTTTCAAAAAGTAAACACCATGTAATTGCTTCTTGCTCCTTAATGCATTTTTATTTATCCATATTTTAACACATCATCAAAGAGATCTAAATAAAACATAGTTGTGATTTGGAATTTGTTTTAAAGTTAAATCGGTCGATAATTACTATCACATAACAAATCCAATTGTGCATCATGTTGGTGCATTGTTCTTCTTCGGTTGAATGATAACACCTTTGACAGAAAGTCCTGTCTTCCATTTTCCGCCATGTATTTCTAACATGGAGGCTTCCAACAATGCCTCGGTGTTTTCGGGTGAAACTTGAAACTCGCCAACTGGGATCTCGATCCATTGCTCTCTCGGTTTCTGCGGAAATAGTTCCTCCCCTTCTTGTGTGGTTCCATCTGGACGAGTAAGTTTCAGGCTCACTGGCTTATTCCATCCGGTAGGAGAGTCATCCATCTTTATGACAAATGCAACTTGGTACAGCGTTCCTGGAGTGAGCTTTGTGGCGTCGAATTTGGCATATATTTCAAGCCAGCTTACTAGTATTAGTTCAGCCACCTCCACAGACACATCCCTGTCAAATCACAACTCACAGTCATACGCCCTATCAAATCTCTTAAAATCGAAAAAAATATAACATAGTTTCTAAAAATCGGACTATCTGATCGATTTGAAAGAAGAATCGAGCTAATCACTAGTTTAGGGTTTGTATTTTCGCGCTATTTGCAACAATTAGAACAAGTAGTCAGGTTCATTATTGTAAATAAATTATGACAACGTTACGATTATATATATATATCTACATATTCACACACGATCATAATACAAGGAAAAGAAAATGTAGGATTATGGTAAGCCTTGCACCTTGTCTCTGGATGGCTATACCAGCTCCAGTATTGATCGTTGTCTCCCCAGGTAATCAAGAGTTGCCTTGCGTACAACATAAAGCAGTTGCTCCCAGTCGCCTCATCAACCCAATACTTCTGTACCATGAGACGCTCGTTAACGATCATTTATACTGTTTCGAAAGATGAGACTTAATATGATTAATAATTATATAGAACTTGCCTGTCGCTTCTGGTTCAAGAAAACTCCATCGTGGAGCTGATTGTACAGAGACTCCATGGAGGACTTGTCAATGTGAAAATCTTCATCTGCATCTTTAAGAATGGCTTCGTAGTTATGAGGTGGCTTCTCTGGTACTGTTTTCTTATCACTCTCGATTGGGATATCTCTGGTGATATGAGAGTCCGATGACTCAACCCCAGTTGGGGTTTCTGTTGCGCATTGTTGTTGTTGTTGTGGTGGTGGTGCCTCATTTTTTGAAGGTTTTGATCCCATACTTTGCATTGCTCTTTCTTGATCTTCTTCAACTTTATCAAAATGAAGCTGCTTTTTTATAGCATTTGAGAGGGATTTCTAATTACTATACATTGTCATTAAAGGTGTCAATGTGTTTACATTTCCTTTGGGTAACAACTGCACATGATTCTGGTAGAAACACACAGAAACATGTTATGGGAATAATTTAAGAAAGCACTAAAGGTGAGAATGACATTTGTTTTCACAGAGAGATTTCAAGTTCATTTTAATCTTTTAAGATTAAGGTGTTTTTTTAAAGATCCTTCGAAGTGTACTTCAACTATTTTATATTCTTTTAAAACATTTTTTTTTACCTAATTTTATTTAAGTATTATAACATGGATCTCAAACTACTTTTGAATACAGTGAAAACGCTTCCACACTTATGAAAAGTAAAGTTGTTTTCTTAGTATTCATTAAAAAAGTGAGAAATCACACACAGTACATGACATTAAAATTAAAGTTTCGAAACTAATATTGGATTATGAAAAATAAGTTATTATAATATTAAAGATTAAAGTAAGTGAATTGCACGTTATGTTGTCATTAAGAATGTAAAATGACACAAACATGCTCCCTCTTTTTTTTTTTTAATAAGTAGATCACAAATAAGAATAGAATTAATTTGCAGACAACAAACGTAGTTCTCGAACAGTTAGCATTTTCACTTTCTTCCTAGAATTGCCATTTGTTTTAGAAAAAGTACAAAATTTATCCGGACCTGATACCAAAGGCAACCGAATTACTTGAATGATGGGGAACACTCAAGGCATCAAAGGATAGGACTTGCAAAAAAAGTTGTTATCTATTATCATCAAAGCTGTTATTCTTATTACCGACCACAAAAAAAAAGCTTGTTTAATCATATCATAAAAGGATTTATTCTTAGACAACTACTACAAGGCATGTATATTACTTTAAAATCTTCATTCCTTCTACATCACTACATGACCACAACATGGTTTTTACCATCCTCATTTTAACGAGGCACGTTTTTTTAGAACAATAAATCGGATTCGCCATCCAACTTTTCAAAAAGTATGCCCCATGTAATTGTTCCTTTCTCCTTACTTGATGCATTTTTATTTATTCATATTTTAACACATCATCAACGAGATTTAAATAAAAGATAATTGTGATTCGGAATTTGTTTTAAAGTTAAATCGGTTGATAATTAGTATTATATATATATGACTTATTTTAGTATACACCTGGAGTATGCATACACTTGATGAAAAAAATACATGATTTTATTATATAATGTGTGATTATAATTTATTATATGTAATTATTGAAGGGGAAAATTCGATTTTAATTCGAATGCGGAAATGTGAATTTTAAAAAAATTTTCAAACAAAACATATCCGATTGATGCTAGTAATAACGATCCAATAATTAAAATAATAAGATCGAATCTTACCTTGCATGAAGATTGAATTGATCCATTTTGATTCGCAAATTCTTCACCACCTGATCTTCCTTGCTATGACTCTTCACAAAAGAAACTGTGTGTGGGCATAATCTTTTGAAGATCCTTTTGAAGTAGATGGTTAATAGGAGATTTTTAATCAATGGAAATTTTTAGTTCAAGTAGCCAAAAATTCTCTCAATCACCACTACTCCTACCAATCATAAAAACATCTTTTTATATTGGCAAAATAGGGTTCTTCAATTTTAACAAGGAATTTAAATTCCTATTAAAATTGAAAGACTTAATTCATATCTAATAGGGAATCAAATTCCTTCTTGGATTAGAATTCTATTCTTTTAATTTAATATGGAATCTAATTCCCATTAAATTAAAACTCTTTTAATATAATTTAAATGGAATCTTATTCCAATTAAAATTATTACTTCCATTAATTAATTAAATGATTATTTCATTAAATTAAATGATTCTAAATCATAATTAATTTAATAACATCATTTATAATTGAACCCATGACCTCTACAAATAATTAAATAATTAACCATTAATTAAATAATTATAAATATTTAAATAATCAAATTATTTAAATAATTTATGAACATGTACATAAATTTATATGTACACTAATAATCAGACAATCCAATTATATTCTTCAACTTGTTTCTTTATGTGGTTGTGAGCTAGTAAGGAGACCAAATGGACCTATAATTTGAGCTCCAATAATATCGGAATTATTAATTAAACTATTTAATTAATAATTCACTATTATTAACATTAGAGTTGCTCCACTAAAAACTTAAGGTTGAACTCTCAAAATTGTAGATGTTTTACATAATCTGAATTTTCAGTGTCCATCGATTTAATCATTTCATATGGTTCGATCCTCCAGGAGTAGTTCATAATTAGAGCTAGGTTATTAAAATCCGTTATATCTCTCTAATTATATCTTGTTCTATTAAGTACTATTGATTCTCTAATGAACAATATATTCATAACAACTTATGAATTTATCTTTCTGTTTACTCGTAAACAGAAAGTTGATCGCTCTTATTATTCAAGATCTAAATCAATACTTAAGGGAACTACTCATCTACTTCTTACAAGAAGGAGTGGATTCCACTATTGTGTAGAATGTTTCCAACCATTTATTAAATCGCATCTCCAAAGTATGAAGCATAGTGACCATAAATCTATAACAGTCTCGCCCATGTAAATAAAAAAATATGATCCAACAAATGGGAGTCCATAAAACACTCAGGATTAAGATCAATCCGTATATGATCATTTAGTTGATAAAAAAGAATTTCTTTGTTTAACGGATATTAATAAGAAATTCATTTTATCGTGGTTCAGTCCTATAAAATCTCTATTATATAAGTGTCTCAATTTTCATATCGTCATATGAACAATCTCGGATAAGATCATCATATCAAATACGAAATGGACCGCAGCTATAGATTTACCACAAACAAAATACCCAGCTTTGTTTGCTTTCTACGGACTCCTTAGATTACTAATCTCAAACTAAATCCTCTTGTATATAACACTTATATACTTAGTTTGAGACTACATAAATAATCATGGATGTTACATGATATTCGTATGAAGCAAACATTTCATAAATGCACATTAATTTGAATAAAATAAATTTTATTTATTTATTATTTATTTAAACATTTACAAATTACAAGCTCTTAGGGTATAAATCCTAACAATTATAACTAAATATATGTGATTACAATCAGTAAATATGATCACATTTAATGATTATGATCACATGTACTGATTGTAATAACATATGTTTAGTTGTGATCACATATAATAAATTACAATAACATATTTTAGAATAAAATCACGTATTTTGTTTTTGTCAAGTAAATACATATCACAGGTGCACCTAAGAGGACCCCTATATATATATAGGTTCGTTTATAATATACTTAGAGTATCGATACACTTGGTCTGATTACATAATAAAATTACTGATTATATTTTATTATATCTTATTACAACTAAATATGTTTGATTATAATAAGTAAATTTGACCTGACTCATTTAGTTGTAATCAGATATAATAGAGATATAATAAATTACAATAAGTAATTTTATAATGCAATTACTTATTTTTAATTGTCAAGTATATCGATAGAATATGCCTATATATAATATTCAGTTATAATCAGATATAATAAATATATAATAAATTATAATTGGTAATTTTATAATGCAATAACTTATTTTTAGTTGTCAGATGCATCGATAGAATGTGTCTATATATATGTGTGTGTATTTATATTTTAGTTTTTGTAAAAATAACATGGATGCAAATTTGAGATTAATTTAGGGGTACTTTTGTCACATGAAGAGCAAAATATAAAAATATTGAGGGATAACAAATTCAAGAAGTCCCATAGTTATAGGCAAGGTTCTGAAAATCACTTCTCGCTGCTCGATCGGTAAGGCAGTGGGTAGCAATTTCTCGATTACTCGTTAAGTAATCGATGATTAATTAGCGATGACAACTTTGAGCATAAAAAAATAATAAAAATAACTCGCTAATAGCAGTGATAATGACAACGACGGTTACGACATGAGAGCATATTAATAAGCAAAAGAGAAGAAGAACTGAGCGGAAAACAACTCATGGTAAGGATCCAAGTGAATTGAGAAAAAGAAGAAATGAACTAATGAAGGTGAGGATCTCAATGCTTATAGTGATGGCAACGACGATAGATGGAGGTAGATAGGTGAGCATGAGAATATGAATGTTCAGAGCTCTAAAAGATCAGGAAGAAGAAGTGAATTGAGGAAGAATAAGAATCTAGAAGATTGAGAAAAAAAATGAACTCTGGCCCTTTTGAACTCTGCAAACCAAAATGACGTTGTTTTGGTATGCCCAAAACGATGTCGTTTTGTCTTTTGGGTTAATTTAAAAGGCCTAAATGTGTTCGGCCAAGTAGGCTAAGTTGGGTCGATTCAGCCCTAGTACTCGGCCAACTTGATCGAGTAAACTGTCTGTTAAATTACTTAGCTTGCTCGATTTCAGCCCCTGATCTGGGGCTAATTGGACCAACATGATGTCGGTCACCGATTAGTTAGCAATAACTCGATCTACTCGATAGAGTTTTGGAACAATGTTTATAGTGATAGTAGTGTCATTACTTATGACCCCATTATTTAATTGCTCGACTTGATAATGCTAATGTTTATAATAAAGTTTGGGCACGATGATTATAAGGTGATATGAACTATGATTAAGTTGATAGAAATTAGAATTTGATTAGAATATGATATGAATTATTATTAAGTTAATACAAAGTGGTAATTTCAAAAATTGCCTCTTAAATAATGACCTACATTTTCTCTCATCACATAAGGACATTTATTCTCATCACGGATGGAGGAAACCATGACACCACCACACCATCGTTGACACCGTCGGCCTCTTTTTCCTTGTTCTTCGCCATTTGAAGGTAAGAATCGTGTAAAAGAACCTATTTTTTTATTTGAATTTTGAATTTTTGGAGTCTTGTTGAAAGATTTATGTTGAGTTTTGGTTTTTGGGGTTGGTTTTATATGAAATATTATGTATAAGGGGTAAAGATGGGTTGAAAATAGGGCTTGATTGTTCATCTTCCTGCCGCTCGTGTCACAGATGAAACGATCTATCTGTGACAAAAGCCTTTCTAGTCATGGATTAACCGTTCCACTTGTGACACGAGTGGCTCCTATCACGGATGGGCTGCCTCTTCTGTCCCAAATGGAGCCTTCAATGCTCTTATCATGGATAGAGCTCGTTACGGGCTCCATTCGTGATAGAAGCTTTTCCTATCATGGATGAAGCCCATTAGAGGCTCCATTCGTGACATGAGCCTTTCCTATCATGAATGGAGCCCATTGGAGGCTCCAGCCATGATAGAAGTCTTTTCCATCATAGATGGAATGGATGGACTCCATCCATTACAAGAGCCTCTTTTATCACAGATGGACTCCATACTTGATTTTTCTTTTCATTTATGATAGGAGAGGCTCTATCATGGATGCAGTGCTCTATCCATGACACGAGCCTCTTTTACCATGGATGGAGTTTATGTTTGATTTTACTTCTCTTTATTCGTGATAGAAGAGGCTACTATCACAGGTGGTACATTTTTTCTGAGTTTTTTTTTTTAATTGTTTTGTTGAGTTGTTTTCCATCTGTAATAGATTCATAAGATCAATTTTACTGTTTTCTTTCATACAGATAGATGATGACATGGAACCGCAATTTGTTTGTAGCCACAAGATACAAGAAATACCCTCCGAAATGCGGGTGAATTGACATTGTCACCTCGCTACCCTTGGTACAATTTATAATGTCTTTAATGTAGTATAAATTGTACAGAAGATTCGTTGTAAGCCTTTTAGTACATTTAATCCATACGAACCATACAATATAGTTTTTAGTAGGAATTTGGTGCTAGAAATACTAGTTAGGGTTCTTGTCTATCCTAATGCTCGGGAAGATGAGATATGGTTTGAAATTGGCGGGCATCCATATAGGTTTGAGAAGCAAGAGTTCCTACTAGTCACAGGACTTCAGTTTGGGGCGTCATTTTAAATTGAACTAGAGAAAGCTTAGGGAGAAGCATATATACGCCTAACTATTTTTAGGGATTTTTCAGATAGCGGTTTGTATATATGAATTCTTTTGTAAGACAAGATGTATAATGGAGAAAACGTGCTAAAAATGTTGTATGTTTCCATCGTCATCTGCATCTTGCTAGGGAAGGGTGAGTGGACACCGATTTAGCTATTTTTGTGGCATTTGATAGAGGATTTAGATGTGTTTGAGATTTTTCCTTGGAGAACATATGTCTTGAGTTCTACTCTATACTACCTTAGAGAACATATGTCTTGAGTTCTACTCTATACTACCTTTGTTTAGCGATTACTCCTGAACCACAAAGTCAAGTCGTCATTTGACATCAATAGTTATGGGTTTGCTTAGGCGTTTGAGGAACAACACTTAGTACATGGTCTTTATTATTAATGATAATTATTTAGTTTTATATGTGTTCAACACCTATTTTGTTTTTAATTGTTTTTGCATTATAATGGTGGTTGATCGAGTCGTTCCCATTGTTTACTGATGAAGTTCAAGCTAGATTCAATTAAAATAACAATAATAAGATGGTCTAGAGGTGTTTGAAGTGAGTGTGTCCAAACAAGACACATACTAAATTTTGTGCTTTAATTTCCATTGTAAATGTTTAATCGTGCCTTATTTTGTTTCCTTTTTCACTATCTTTGGTTGTAATATTAATATATATATATATGTATATATTAATAATTGTTTGATATTTCAAAATAGCATTTCAAAATCAATCTTAATATTTTGTAATTAATTTGTTTCTTTAAAAATTATTTGATACTTTAAATTAATATTTAAAAAAGAAGTTAAGAGTTTGTGAAAAAAAAAAATATATATTTTCTCATAAACATGGGGAAATATTTGCAGGTGTAATTACAAATTATTTACATTTTTTAGTAATTTTCTTTAAAGATAATATTGGATTTTTAGTAATTAACAGGGTGTGCATACAATTTTTTAGGAGTGTAAATATTGTTATTAAAAAGAACAAAAGTTTGAATTGGGTCAAGATGCTGGTAATCCGAGACCCGACATCCCGACCTGAACCGACCCAGTGTATATATACAAAACCAAAATACCCTAACAGCCTATTCTCATTTCTCTTTTCTCATTGTAGCCACTTTAGTGTGCTTTTCTATATCTCCATTTTCCTCTTCAGCTGCGGCCTACTTTACGTTGTCAGTTCCCTATTTTTCGTTTTTTCGTCCTCCCTCTCTACTTGTCGATGCCACCACGCCATTTCTTGCTGGCGTTCGACGGTCGTTCACCACTAGGTGAGGTCTTCCTCTTCTCTTTTCTTCTTCCTCTTATTTTCTTCTTCTCCTTTCTTTATTTTCTCTTTTTTCTTTTGCTAGCGCCGTCAGATTTACATGCCACCGCGCCATTCTTTGTTCGCACGCCACGCCGCCACTACTGACAGCACACCCTTGCTTGCTGTCGATGACTCTGTGCCGTCGGTAATAACGATTCTCAGATTCTATCTTGTTGTTTGTTAAAGTTTTGTCGTTGACCAATTCTGTGCCGAGAAAATGAACATACGGGTTCATTTCCTTTTTTATAAATTTTTTTGTTGGATAATTGATTGGTGCTGTCTTTGGATCTTAATTTTGCATTTGATTGATGTTCCACGGTTTGGATGTTGGGATTTTTAATATTTCTTATTGTGGGCTTACATATTAAATAACAATTATATTATAAGCTATCAATTTTAATAGGGCCAAATAAGTGATCTATTAATTGGGCTCTACGAATATCCATTGGGTATGGACTTAAGTGTGTAGAAACCTAAGTCAAATCGATATACACAATTCCTCATTCAAGAAGAAAACTACAGAGCTTACTAAGGTGATTTGTTTATGGAAGACTCAATCATTCTCGAATTTATCAATATGAATTCAGGTATGTCTTCTCTGTAATAATTCTTAATGATTTAATATAAGTTTCTAGATTTTGGTATTAGTTTATGCCTTTTAAAGTCTTAATCCAACAAGTGGTATCAGAGCCTATTTGTATTGAATCATTGAGAAATTAATTGGTTTGATTTATTGTTATTGTAATTGAAGCATGAAGTTTTCTTTTCGGATTGTTAAAGTAAGAATATATGTTTGTTAAAGCAAGCAATACTATATTCTCGTTATAGATCACAATATCCAATTGATTGAATCTTTATACTGCCAATTTTTTTTTTCTCTGTTTGGTTATAAGCAGAAATAAAACAAAACCTATCAATAAAGCAAAACATATACATAAGGAAAGGTTGTGGTTTGAAAGTCAATAAAGCAAATATTATATGTTTGCTTTTAGGAAAAAGATGACAGTGACATGAATATATATATATATATATATATATTGAATTGCTTTTGTTTTTTTTTTTTTTTGGCTTGCAATTTGAATGTTGCTTGCAATTTGAATGCGGTCTTCTGTGGTCATATGCGGTTGACTTTGGTGGTCATTGAATTGCTTTTGAATTGCTTTTGCTTGTGGTTAATTCAGTTTTTGTTTTGTCAATGTAATGCTTATATATTGTGCATAATGCTTCTGTATTGTTTTGCCAATATAATATAGTTTCTTTAGTTCACAAAATAAATAAATAAAAATAAATCTGATATTTCAAAATAAATTGAATTGAAATTATATGTTGCCAAAGTAACCTCTATAATGTAAATTTGTTTATTTTGGAATATTAAGATAGGTATGTCTATTATTTATGCAAATAATGACCGGCCCAAAGGATGATTGTTATTTGGCCAAATAATAGGTATACTTGTGGTAATAAGTATGTGACGATTATTAGATTTTCCATGTGAACAATAAATCGGTCCAAAGAAAGGTTTATTGCTTGACCGAATTAATTGTCAATATTTGATTACTACACGGAGAGTACCACTTATAGTTGATCTTTCTGTCCAAAGACTAAATATCAATGTTATGTTAGGTATCTTGTTTTAGGGTCCACCATTATGAGAATTATTTAAGCATGTCATGTATAAATTAATTAATTAATTATTCTTGTATTATGACATGATTATTGATTATGAGCTTGTATTTAATTTTGTTCTCGATTCAATTACTACTTCTGCTTCAACAATATTTGCCAATATTAATTCTATTCCTGTGCTTAATGGCACGAAATTCAAGAATTGGAAAGAGAACGCTATGATTGTTTTCGGTTGCATGGATCATGACCTTGTGCTTCGGGAAGAACTGCCTGCAGCTCTTAATGAGAATAGTTCTGCCGATGAAAAAGTGAGCATGAAGAAGTGGGACCGTTCTAATCGCATGTGTGTTATGATCATGAAACGTTCAATTCCGGAAACTTTTAGGGGCTCTATGTCCGAAGAGAAAAATGCTGAGTAGTTCCTTGAGGAAATAAAACAACGTTTTGCGAAAAACGAAAAGGTTGAAACAAGTACCCTTTTGGTTAACCTTATTTCAATGAAGTATAAAGGAAAATGAAACATAAGGGAGTACATCATAGAGATGTCTCATATTGCTTCCAAGCTAAAGGCACTAAAGTTACAGTTGTCTGAGGACTTGTTGATGCACTTAGTTTTGATTTCTCTTCCTGCACAATATAGTCAGTTTAAAGTGAGTTATAACACTCAAAAGGACAAATGGACTCTTAATAAGCTCATATCTCACTGTGTGCAAGAAGAGGAAAGATTAAAGCGAGAAGGTTTTGAAAGTGCTCACTTAGCAACTATCTCTAAGGACAAGAAAAGGAAAAGAGGAAAAAAAACTGCAGTTGGGGTATCACAGCATAAGGTGCAAAAAAAATAGGATGAAGAGTTTACCTGTTACTTTTGAAAGAAAGCTGGACACATGAAGAAAGAATGCCCCAAGTACGCCAATTGGCATGTCAAGAAAGGTATGCTTCTCAATTTGGTTTGTTCTGAAGTTAATTTAGCTTCTGTACCTAAACACACTTGGTGGATAGATTCTGGTGCCACTACTCATATAAGTGTGTCTATGCAGGGTTGCTTATGGAGCCGAAAGCCAAGTGATGCTGAAAGATTCATCTATGTGGGTGATGGCAAAACAGTTGCAGTAGAGGCTATAGGAACTTTTAGGTTATTATTAAAGACTGGTCAATTTTTGAATTTGGAAGAGACTTATGTAGTGCCGTCATTTAGACGGAATTTGATTTCAGTTTCTATTTTGGACAAATTTGGTTATTCTTGTTCATTTGGAAATAATAAATTTAGTTTTTTTCAAGATTCAAATCTTATTGGTACTGGTTTTTTGTCTTTGCATGATAACCTAAATTTGTTGGATACAATTACCTCAATTAATGAAACCTTGCATACAAATTCACGAGGTACAAAACGAAAATTAACTGACAGAGATTCCGCCACACTATGGCGCAAGCGTTTAGGTCATATCTCTAAATAGAGAATTCAAAGACTTGTGTCTGATGGAATTCTTTATTCTCTTGATTTAACAGATTTTCAAGTCTGTATTGAGTGTATAAAAGGGAAACAGACAAACATTAGGAGATTAGGTGCCAACAGGTGTTCTGATAGTTTAGAACTAATACATACTGATATTTGTGGACCATTTCCTGCAGCCTCTTGGAATGGTCAATAATATTTTATTACATTCATAGACGATTATTCAAGATATGGGTACCTATATTTGATATATGAGAAGTCTCAATCCCTGGATGTATTTAAGTCCTTCAAAGCTGAAGTTAAAAATCAGCTTGACAAGAAAATTAAAGCTGTCAAATCTGATCGTGGTGGTGAATACTATGGTAGATATGATGGATCCGGTGAACAACGTCCAGGACCTTTTGCGAAATTCCTAGAGGAATGCAGCATCGTCCCGCAATACATAATGCCAGGTAAACCTAGCATGAATGGTGTTGTTGAGAGACGAAATAGAACGCTTAAGGACATGGTAAGAAGTATGATAAATCATTCTTCTTTACCAGAATCCCTCTGGGGAGAAGTACTAAAGACTGCAGTATATATTCTCAATAGGGTTCCAAGCAAAGCAATAGCTAAAACCCCTTATGAATTATGGACAGGCTAGAAGCCTAGTATTAAGCATTTACACATATGAGGTTATTCAGCTGAGGCAAGGCCTTACAGGCCAAATGAAAAGAAACTAGACTCAAGAACTGTAAGTTGCTACTTTGTTGGGTACTCTAAATGGTTAAGGGGTTTTAAGTTCTACGATCTCACTACTAGAACATTTTTTGAGATGGGAAATGTACGATTTCTTGAGGAAGTTGAGTTTGTGAGGGGAGATAAGGCTAAAGACATTGTTTTTGAAGAGGGATTTATTTCTCTTCCTACTATTGCTTTTGATAATGATCAGACTTTTATTCCTAACATTGTTCAAAATACAAATCCAGATTATCAAGACAATGTAGAAGAGCTCTCTATGCAAAATGAAGAAATTATACCTGTAGTGCAAACTCAACAACTTCAAGAGAATATGCCATTGAGACGATCCACTAGAGAAAGAAGAAGTGCGATCCAGATGATTATATCGTTTTTCTCCAAGAACATGAGGTTGATATAGGAGTGGTGGAAGATGATCCAATCAACTTCCATCAAGCCAAACAAAGTTCTAATTCTCAAAAATGGATTAATGCTATGAATGATGAGATGAAATCCATGAAGGACAATGATGTTTGGGATCTCGTTGAATTGCCTGAAGGTGCGAAACCCATTGGTTGCAAATGGATATTTAAGACCAAACGGGATTCAAAAGGCAATGTTGAGAGATATAAAGCTTGTCTAGTTGCTAAGGGTTTCACTCAAAAGGAAGGCATTGATTATAAAGAGACTTTCTCTCCAGTTTCAACGAAAGACTCTTTTAGGATCATAATGACACTTGTGGCTCATTTTGATTTGGAACTAAAGGAGAACAAAAGGGTTATGCGTTATTTACAGAGAACAAAAGATCACATGCTCACTTATCGGAGATCAGATCATTTAGAGATCATCGGGTATTCTGATTCCGATTTTGCTGGATGCCAAGACGGTAAAAGATCCACGTCAGGCTATATTTACCTACTAGCTGGGGGAGCTATTTTCTGGAAGAGTGCTAAGCAGACACTTATAGCTTCTTCCACTATGGCAGCTGAATTCATAGCCTATTTTGAGGCATCCAATCACGGAATATGGCTACGAAATTTTGTCACTGGGCCGCGAGTTATTGATAATATTGAAAGACCATTAAAGATATATTGTGACAATAATTTGGTTGTGTTATATTTCAATAACAACAGAAGCTCTACGAAGTCGAAGCACATAGACATCAAGTTTCTCGTTGTTAAGGAAAGAGTTCAGAGTAATCAGGTGGCTATAGAACATATTGGGACAAACTCCATGATTGCGGATCCACTTACTAAAGGATTACCACCCAAGGTCTTTCATGAGCACATTGCTCATATTGGTGTTGGTTTAGTTGATGATGTGCATGTTTAGTGAGAGTTGGTATTTTATGTTCTTTGTTATGGATATATTTATTTTTTGCAGAATAAAGTATATGGTTTATTTATAAACTCTGAATATTATTTGTGTTTGATCTCATTAAAGATTAAAGTAGGACTAGTTGGAAATAGGCATGTTTAATATCACATTGCATGTAATTTCCATGCTACACATCCATACTTGATCTATGTCATTAAATATATTGGTATGGTGACCATTGATGGGTCTAGTTACGAATATATGTAACAAAGGTCGCTTTGATCTCATATTAATATAGTAGATGGACCAGAATGTAACTAAGGAGATATTTTAGAACAAATAGCTTTTCAGTGCGCACTCAATACTATAGATAATATAATTGTTTCAAGAAACACATGTAGCCCAAGTGGGAGATTGTTGGGATTTTTAATATTTCTTATTGTGGGCTTAAATATTAAATAGTAATTATATTATAAGCTATCAATTTTAATAGGGCCAAATATGTGATCTATTAATTGGGCTCTACAAATATTCATTGGGTATGAGCTTAAGTGTGTAGAAACCTAATACTAATGAATTAGGGTTAATGGGAACCTAATTAGATTAGTATATAAAGAATATTATAAAGGGTTGTGGTCTCTAAGTTAAATCGATATACACAATATTTGCTCTCTTTCTCCTTCCCCAGTCAAGAAGAAAACTACAGAGCTTACTAAGGTGATTTGGTTGTGGAAGACTCAATCCTTCTCGAATTTATCAATATGAATTCAGGTATGTCTTCTCTGTAATAATTCTTAATGATTTAATATGAGTTTCTAGATTTTGATATAGGTTTATGCCTATTAAACTTTTAATCCAACATTGGATTGATGTTATTTGTTAATTGGGTTTTTCTAAATGTTTGTTGGAGTGAAATTTTAGTTAATTAGTTTTAAAGATTGGTGGTTTCTTGATGCTTTGAGTAGTCCTTGATATAAGTGAGTACCTCTGGTTTATTTGAAAAACCATCATTGGAGGAAATGATTTATGAGAAGAATTTAGGGCCTTTGCGTCACTCTTTAGGTTGTTTTTTTTTTTTTTTTTTTTAACTATTGTAGTTGTGAAATTGCTCTAATGTGGCTCATGTTTTCTTTGCTTAATTGATGGAGAATTTGGAGTTATATAATGTTTTTCGAGGTGGGTTTTTTTGTTTCGCATGAGTTAAAAAAAAAAAAACCATGTACCCAAATTGACTGCATGTTTTGAGTTCCAACTCATAGAAAAGACAGTGAGATTGATTTTTTTCCCTAGTTTTGGATTTCATGCTGGTTATGCCTAGAAGGAATTAAATATATGTGTGGTCAAGTTATGGATGATCATATCTGTAAGTTTGTTAACTATATATATATATTGGATTATTAGATTGTAGCGTGTTTTATTGAAGTAGTTCATATTTGAGTTTATAATTACTAATGGTGGTTTGATGATTAAATATCTAAATTAATTAAATGAGTTTATTCACATTTTCCATATTAAGCTAATTTGATTAATATGAGTAAATACTATTTAGCTCTAGCTAAGTAGTCCAGTCCTATTGTAGACCACTGCATCAAGATTATGGCTTTTAGAAACATTCTCATAGGGGAATCAACAGGAAACTACTTTAATAAGTTATTTTGTGATAATGAGGGCTGGTAAGAACATTACTCCACTTTTGATTAAACTGCTTTATATAATTGTTTATTTTGGATTTCTTACATATAACATGGTCTCTTTATTAGTTTCTTATCTTTTCAAAAAATAACGGGTTATTGGGGACACCATGCTATTTTTCAGTTTCATACTTTATTTTAAAACATTTAGGATAGCAATACAGTGAGCGTTATTAACGTGTTTTGTTATAAGTGATTGTTTTCAAGACTTGAATCTCAAAAATTAGGTGACATGGAAAAGGTTGGAAAGCTCATCTCAAACTATTGTCTATATCTTGCATTTTGGATCCATGTTAGCATCTTGGAAAGCGCATCTCATACCATAGTCAACATGGTTGGTAAGTTTTATCTTGTTTAAAATGTTATCAAGATTAATTCTCCTTGCCCCCCTACCCCCTTTTTTTTTTTTTTTTTGGTTTATATATTTAAATATCTAAAGACAATGGAGGTTGCTTTTTTTAAATTACTTTTTGTTATTAAATTTTGTACAGGATAATGTTTTCTTGGAAGGATTAGGAATACAATGAAGATTGATTAATCAACTATGGAGTACTGGAATCTAGAGTCGAAGGATTGGTTTTTTGGTATTAATCAATTGACAAAGTCTATATATTAGAACTAAAACCTGCTTGCACTAATATTTATTTTGTATTTTGCAAATTTCATTACTACTGAATGTTAGAACTACTATATAAATAACCAATGTTTTGTTAAATTTGTTAATTAGTTTGATTTATTTTTAGTTTTATTGATGACAGTATTAACAAAAATTTGAGCTATAACATGGTAACTGAAAATAGTATAACAAAATGATTAATAAGGATAAATGGATTAATATTATTTTCAATGGCTCTCACATCGTCAAAAAAAAAATATGTATTGAGATAATACCGACGGTTATTTTTGGTTGTAAAACTTAGTTTTTTTGACGGTTGAAAGTGTTTGGACAACTTCTTTTCCAATGATTAAAAATAATATATTCGATCGCTCATCTTTCAGTGAAACACATATTTTCGACCACCAAATGTTGTCGAAGATGTTGTGGTCAAAATTTTAAAAAGTTTTTCCGATGAAATCGAAAATATTATCGACGACTTATGAGTATCGTAAATAGTATAATTTTCGACGGTTAGTTGATAATTTAATATTTTCGACAATGCTTTTTGCGACGACATATTTACCGTCGAAATAGAGTATTTCCAACGTCATTCTATCATTACCAACGGTACTTGACCCTCGGTAATGAAGCCTTTTTTTGTAGTGTCAATTTTCAAATTTCGGATCAATTAAAATACTTAAAGCAAATAAATAAATAAAAATCTTACACACGCTTAGATTCAAAAGTATCATACATAACACGCTTCTTAATTAAAATCCTTATTAAGATGCACCAACAGCATCTGATAAACATCAATACAAAACACAAATAGACTTGAAGAGTGTCAAATCTGAAAATATAATTTGAAAAACACTAATTAATATGTTCTATACTCTCACGATGATGACGACTTGAAGCGTAACATGCATGACATCACACATTTTACATGATCGTACAATATTGTGAGTCCTCTTCACATGAACTCTCTCTGCAACGACGCCCACAGTAGCCTCCATATCCACCACCACCACACCAATCGTCACACACTGGCCTTCCACAGTAACCACCACAGTATCTGACCGGTCGTCGATAACAATAACAAGGATTATAACATGGACCCCTACAACCCCCGTTACAGCAAATAACGCAACAATATCTATCCGGTACTAGGTTGATAGTTGGTGGTGGTGGTTTGACAATCTCTATACTCTTGATGCATCCGTTACCTTTGCAGCGTAACTTATCTCTCATCTCCTCCGGACAGCAACACACCACTTTGATCGTCACTTTGTTTTTCTTCTCGTCGTACACTTGGTCTTGTATTTCTGTTGTTGACAAAAAATTCAACCATCAAAGCACGTGTTAATTTACCCTATTTTTTTAAGCTATAATCATCACGAACGGATACATCATATTTGTAATTTAATTTTTGTTTGAATTTTAATTATAAATTTTCAGAATTTAAATATTAAAATATAGATATCTACACCTGAGAAATTCTAATGTATGACTGAATGTATACGAACATAGAAACATGTTTTTACCTGGAAATTTACAAAGGAGTTTCTTCACTTTCTTGTAGCACTTGCAGCATTGAAGGTCAACCGTCAACACCATTTTTGTAACCTTTGCTTGTAAAAGCAAGAAAAAGCAAATGATGTAAACAAATGGGTAATCAACAAAATAAACAAGTACAATACACACACACACACAAACCTTTTCTGCCATTGCTGGATCAGTGAGAGAGTTCAGATCTGGACATCAGAAGGTGAGACAGAATTGTTTCCTGTGAGACATTAACAAAAGTTTATAGAGTTTGCAATGAGAGAAGACTTGGACAGTTTAATTCCGTATAATAATAGTGGGACCATTAATTGAGGTGTTGACGGTGCTGATGTTGGGATGAATCATTTATTAAATAAGCTCGAGTAACTATTCAATATTTTTCCATGCGCAGACTTGCACGTTCTTGCGTCACTACTCGTCGATAGTTTTGGGGCATGGCTGTTGGTCAGCATTGGATGAAATGGAACAAATTTTTTTATCCAATTTTATATTTGTTGAGGAGGTTGGATTTGACAAAACTTAATCTTATCTTCTCTTTCATCTCTATTAAAGTGAGATAAATCAGCTCACCGCTAAAATGGAGTAACTAATTAATCCTCTCATGTAATTTTTTTAAAAAAATTTTAATTTAATTTTTAAAATTTTAAAAAATATCAAAATTTTAAATATATTTTAAAAACAGTTATTTTCATCCTTAATTTTTTCAAAACTCTTTAAAAATAGTAGTTATTAGATCAGTGAGAGAGTTCAGATCTGACACAGAATTGTTTCCTATGAGACATTAACAAAAGTTTATAGAGTTTGTAATGAGAGAAGACTTGGACAGTTGACTTCCGTACAATAATAGTGGTACCATTAATTGAGATGTTGACGGCGCTGATGATGGGATGGATCATTTATTAAATAAGCTCGAGTAACTATTCAATAGTTTTCCATGCGCACACTTGCACGTACTTGCGTCACTACTCGTCGATAGTTTTGGGGCATGGCTGCTGGTCAGCATTGGATGAAATGGAACAACTTTTTTTATCCAATTTTATATTTGTTGAGGAGGTTGGATTTGATAAAATTTAATCTTATCTTCTCTTTCATCTCTATTAAAGTGAGATAAATCAGATCACCGCCAAAATGGGGTAACTAATTAATTCTCTCTCATGTAATTTTTTTGTAAAAATGTTAATTGAATCTTTGAAGTTTTGAAAAATATCAAATTTTTAAACATATTTTAAAAATAGTCATTTCCATCATTAACTTTTTCAAAACTCTTTAAAATAATCTAAACTATCAATCAATTAATGATCAATAGTTACAGAATACATAAAAATATATTTTTACCCTTGATGGTTATTAATGATATTAAAATTATCGGATTAACCCTCATGAAATAATATATTTATAAGTAAAATTGTCTAAAATACCTCTAACTTTGAATTATCAAATTACAATTTAATCTAAACCACTTTATTTATTATGATGGTATTTTTACCAAAATTCCCTCATTTGTAATTGATTTTTCAGTCACATGGGTCTAAGAGCATAAATTATTAAGATAATTTATTAACCAATTTTATTTTATTTTATTTATCTTTCTCTCTCTCTCCAATTTTTCTCTCTGTCTCTACAATTTTTTCATTATCTCTCCAAATTTCTACATCATTTTCTCATTCTAAATTCGTTCTCCAATTTAGTCTGCTTCTGTGTCTGCTCCATTCGTCCAATTTAGTCTAGGTGTATCTCGTTCAGGATTGGCAACCGTGACAAGAGTCAAGATCTCACAAACCTCAAATTCTATTTCTGCAATATCTTCTACATCAAATGTTAGGAACAGTGTCAGCAGCTCCTCATCTGATGCTATCATGTGACACTTATCATTTCAAGGAAACGTAATAAGGAGCTCACATGTTTCTTCTTGCTTAACTCCCTCTCCCTTCCACTCCCTTTTAGCATCATTAATTATGCTAATCACGCTACATTCCCCAAGTTCTAGGATACCGACGTCAAATATTGGGTCTCCGATCCAAGCAAACCCATGAAAGGGTTCCATTCAAGCTAAAATTATATACACATGAAAACAAATAAACAATTAAGGAAACTCAAATTATATGATGTTCAAAAATTTAAAACAAAACTGAAAAAAATATTATCATATAATTCTCAAAACTGAATATATATATATATATATATATATATATATCCAAACATTTAGAACAAAGCTGAAAAAGATATCATTTTTTTTTCAGTTTTGCTTTTAAAACAAACTAAGGTTGTGCTGGCTGGAATTTCCAGACAGCAAGGCAGCAAGTTTCTGCAACTTGCTGCCTGAAATTTCCACACAATTTGTTGCTGCCTAGAAAAAAATAAATAAATTCTCCTGGAGCAATGCATAGGAGCATTGTGAACTAGGGATTTCCAAAAAAAATAAAAATAAAAAATCAATTGTGCATCCAATTTAAATATGATGATTTAAGAAAAAAAAAAAAAGATATTTTTTTACAAATTACAAATGCTACAAGTAAAACGGTTGTGATATATTCCTTAAATTAGCCAACCATACCTAAATCAATTCATTAGCAAGCTTGACAAACAAATAACGTAAAAGTAGTATATTTATGGACAATCAAACCTAATTAACTAAATGGAGGAAAAGAAATAAATCCACCTAAAATAGTAAACTAACAAAAATAAGCAAAATCAAAATAAAAGGAAGCTACTAAGTAAACCAGTAGGCTTTAGTGATTAATATATCCAGTTGAACAGAACAAGTTAAACAAATACAAATCAACAACAAGCAAATAATGAATTAACAAAACCAGTAGGCTTTGATGATTAATATATGCAGCTCAACAGAACAAGTGAAACAAATGCAAAGCAACAAAAAAGACAAAGTCCAAGAAAAGGAAACAATATGTAGACAAACTTTACCAAGAAATGAAGGTAAAATAGTTATTCACTCCTTGCGCAGATCGATGCAAGCCTTCTTAGCAATGACATCTAATCATTCTTTACTTTCTTCTTAATGGACACACTCTACCTGAAATCACGAACAACAATATATCCACCAAATAAACATAACATTGACATGAAAATAACAAACCAAAAATAAGCACAACACTAACATCAAAATAACAAACCAAATAAACACAACATTGACATGAAAATAACAACTAAACTCAAACATATACTCAAAACTAACAGAACTGAACAGTGAACGAACTATTTGAAACTAATAGAACCAAACTAATAACCAAAAATGAAACTAACAGAACCAAAACCCACAACCAAAAGTGTCATGCAAACCCACACAACCCCCAACAAAACCCATTATTTTATGCATAAATCTGGTTCAAAACTCTTTCTGTAAAACCCTAACTATCCAAAAATACAAAGTAGCCTAAAAATCAAAATGTTTTGAACAATAAGCACTCTAACAATAATGACTAACTCACTTTTATAAAACCCCCAAAAAAACTCCAAAAACAAAAATTTCATCGCACAACAAGCCAAAAAAAAAACCAAACTTGATACTATCTCATCTTAACAAGATTCCAGAAGCCACTGTGGCCGGCAAGATTGACCGGAGTTAGGCGTGGAAAGGTCAATTGTGTGTGAAGGAGGGTTTGGGTGTGTCAATGAAGTTTGGTTGTGTGGGAGAACAAATGACAGAGATTGAGAGAAAATGAGGTCTTTTAAACTTAGAGGGGTATATGCGTCATTTCATGCTTTTTTTTTTCTTTTTTTACTTTTAAAATTTTAGCCCTCCGCGAGTCATAATCTTAACCTCTCACATCAAAAAATTATTTTACTCTTCCCGTCCAAACTATTTGTTATTGTTGGCTGACGATTTGAACTATTTTAAAATGTTTTGGAAAAGTAAGGGATTAAAAGAATTATTTCTAAAAAATGTTTAAAATTTTGATATTTTCCAAAACTTTAAGGGTTAAAATGAAGTTTTTCTTTTTTTAAAAAAAAATAATTTCATATATTTATTATATTTAAAAATTAATTTAATATATTTTATTAATACTCCAATCCTAACACTACCAAATAGGACGCATGTTCTGTGTTTGTCATAACTCACAAGCAGTGTGCAACCTCTGTTTCTCTCAATGGTGCCTAGATGAGAATTCGTTTAGGGATACATTATTTTCATTTCCGTTCTCTTTTATTCGAGTCCTAATAGGACATGAATCGCAACAATAGACCTTATAGTAGTTGATCCATCAAAGCCATATAGTCATTCTGTTGGCTTGAAAAAACAAAAATCAACAATTTGTTTTTTATTAAATTAAGAATTTTGCGGAACATTGAGTTTGAAAAACTTTTTAGAAAACTCAAGAACCCAAGATTCATAAAACAATAAAATAAAATAATATAAAGAAATAAAAATCAGATTTTTATCTTCTGTATTGATCTCTGTGGATTGCTCACCACCTTACCTTTTTTGATATATCTCGAAACCAAGAAACAAGTGAGTTGGAACAATTATATAGAATTGTGCTCACTTACTTTTTGATTTCTTTCTAAAAAAAAAATCAAATTAAATCAATGCTTATAAGAGGTGAATGTTTAATTTTTGGTTATATAAAGAACAAAGACACAAATTCTTGTTCTTTGTATTTGTTGTAAAAAAAAACTTTTTCTTTTATTATTTCTCAAAAACATATACAACAACCAAAACTCTTCATCCTTTGAAAAGAAACTATTTCTTTTATATATATATATATATATATATATATAGGCAAACAATTAGGGTTTTAATTAATCAATATTAATATTGACCCTAATTTTATTATAATTAAACTTTTACCCAATATAACATAATTAATTCAAAATTAATTTATGTTATATTTTGAAATATAACTTGTAACCTCTTATAACATTAATTGGATAATTATTAATTCATAATTAATAATTAAATAACTTGAATAATCAATATTATTCAAATACTAAGTGAACACAAATTTTTGATACTTATGTAACACCTGTAATTGGACGGTCTAATTACAATATTCTATATACACGTTTCTTATAGTGAAATGAGCTATCAAGGGGACTCGATGGACCTACAGTTTTGAGCTCCAATAATATCGGAATTATTAATTAAATTCTTTAATTAAATAATTCACTATTATTAATCTTAGAGTTACTCCACTTAAAACCTAAGATTGCACTCTCAAAACTGTGGATGTTTTTTATACAATCTGAAATTTTTCAGTGTCCATTATTTAATCACTACATATGATTTGACCCTCCACAAATAGTTCATAATTAGAGTTAGGTCAAATGTCTGTTTTACCCCTCTAATTATTTCTTGATCCTTAAGTACCATTGATTTTCTAATGAATAATATATTCATAACAACTTATGAATTTATCTTTCTGTTTACATATGAACAGAAAGTTGAGCGCTTTTATTGTTCAAGACCTGAATCAACCCTTAAGGGAACTATTTTTCTACTTCCACAAGAAGGAGTGGATTCCATTATTGTATAAAATGTTCCCAGCTACTTACTAAATCATATCCCCAAAGTATGAAGTTATTGATCTGGTATCTACACCGATCTCACCCATATAAATCAAAGGAAATAACTTAACAAACAAGAGTTCATAATACACTCAGAATTAAGATCAATTCATATATGATCATCTGGTTGATAAATATAAATTTCTAAGTTTAACGGATATTGTTTAGAGACTTATGTTTATCATAGTCTAGTCTTATATAATCTTTATTATATAAGGTGCCTCTATTTTTATGTCACCACATGAACAGTCTTAGATAAGACTGTCGTATTAAATACGAAAGGAACCGCACAACTATAGATTTACCGCAAACGAAGTACCCAGCTTGATTTGTTTTCTACGGACTCTTTAGATTACTTATCTCAAACTAAATCCACATGTATATAACACTTATACATTTAGTTTGAAATTACATCAATAATCAATGATGTTTCTCATGATATATACAATTTTTGCAAAAAATATATAAATTGAATGAAATAAATACTTTATTAAAAATTCATAAAACCGTTTACAATATTACAAGCTTTTAGGGCAGAAACCACAACGCCTTCCATGATCCATCTATCCTAACAGCTAATTAATTGATGTATACTATACATGTTAATTGCCTTTGTTTTTTTCCTCTTGTATGTTTCATTTCATTTTTTAAGTTAGCAATTGAACCAATCACCTTCATTTTAAAATATTATTCAAATCACCCGACACTGATTAGTCGGCGACTTCATTATATGTTCAAGGATATTGTTGTTTGCAAATTCTTACAAGTAGTGTATATACTTACATCTACGTTGTTCACTCATTCCATAAGGAAACTTCTACTCCAAAAAAATACTAATTTATCTACCTTTCAAACCTAATCTCTAACCAAACAACATCACTATTATGCATAATGCATTTGTTGAATCACCATCCTGGCGCCCTCCCATGACTGAGGTTTTTCTCTGTCACATATTTGTTTCTCGTCATTTTGGGTAGAAATGTGTTCAAGATTTATTTTCTTTTGTTTTCTTAATTTCAACTTTTTTAATAGATTACATATAGTCGTTTTTTTACAATATTATTTCATTAATCAACTTAAACAGTACAACCCTATTTTTACATTAACACTTGACCCAAAAATATAGGCACAAAACACACTGCATAATTAATATGGATGATCAATAATAACAATATTGAACAAATATCAATATATATTACAATTGTATGTGGACGATCAACTTTGAACAAAATAATGTAAGTGAAGAGAATTTTTGAAAATAAAAATATCTTTCAAAGTACTAAATACTTTATTTTGAAAACATACTAATTAGTTTAATATTCAGATGATGATAATAGCATAAAAGCATATCTAAAAGTTTAAGATGATAAGATGAGACTAACAATAGTATTCAAACACTTAAACCAATCTTTCATGTGTAAGACCAACCATGATACATTCAAACTTGAACCTACTACTCACTAATTAACAAGATATTAATATCATATTAGTTATCAACATATCTTATTATCAATCGATGTACACAAAAACGTAAGTTGACAGGACAGAGCCTATATTAGTATTTGGTACTCCAATACATGCTTAATGCCACACTATGTACATGATTGTACAACCTTGTGAATTATCTTCACAGTAGTACTCTCTGCAACGACTTCCATAGTAGCCTCTACATCCATAGCCACAACCACCACCCCAACTATCGTACACTAGCCTTCCACAATAACCATCATAGTATCTGATCGGTCGTCCATAACATGGGCTGTGAAACAGACCCTTACCACACCCCTCAAAGCAATCATTGCAACAAAATCTAACCGGTATTGGGCAGACAGAAGATGGTGAAGGCTATGGCTTGGGCGGTGGTGGTTGAGGTTTGGGGGTGGCGGTTACTCAGGCTAGGGATGTGGTGGTTGAGGTTTGGGGGTTGGCGGTTGCTCAGGCTGGGGAGGTGGTGGTTGAGGCTTGGGGGGCGGCGGTTGATCAAGCTTGGGAGGTGGTGTTTGAGGCTTAGGCGGTGGCGACTAGGGCTTTGGTGGCTAAAGAATCTTTATACCCTTGATGCATCCTCTACCTTTGCAACATATATAACTTGTCTCTGATCTTCCCCGGATAGTAACTTACCACTTTATTGTTCTTCTCATTGTAGACTTGGTCTTGTTCTGTTGTTTCACAAAAATTCAACACCAAACCACATCGTAATTTACTCTAATATTTCCAAACAACAATCTCTGAATTCTCTAATTTAAGAATTCACATCCTGATGAAAAATATTAAAATCTAAACCAAAATTCTCTAATTTAAGAATTCAGATTCTCATGAATGTTAAAAATAATAATAATACCTACACCTAAAATATATAAATATATATAATTGAACATATAGGGTCACTGAAACAAACACTTACAAGGGAATTTACAAAGGACTTTCTTAACTTTCTTGTAGCACTTGCAGCATTGAAGGTCTACCTTCAACACCATTATTGTAACCTTGAATGAAAAAGCAAATTAACAAAAAAAAATAAAATTAAGAAAGTAAAATAGGTGGTTAGGTAACCAACGACAACGAAAAACAAAATCAAGATTTTGAAACCTTTTTTGGTATAACTGCGTCGTCAGCGAGAGAGCTCAGATCTAAACCTCAAAAAATGAGACCAGACATCTGTTTCTTCTAAGACATTAATCAAAGCATATAGAGTCTTGTAAACTAAGGCGCCAAATTTGCAATACTTAATAAGATAACTTAAGATTTGAAAACCGTACATTTGGGACTATTTGCTTGCGATGTTGACCTTTGGTTTGGTTGATGGTAATCGGATCGTTCTTCCCATCCCACGCCTCGTTGCTCTCTCTCCCTCTCTTCTCATTGCTCTCTCTCTCCTCTCCGTTGATGACTGTGGTCGAGGGGGGTGATGCTGGTTTGGGTTTGAATGGGCTTGACAGTGCTAGTGGAGTTGGAGTTTGGGTTTGATTGGGTTTTAATTGTGGTGGTGGTTATGTTAGGGTTTGGGTTTGATTGAGTTTGACTGTGGTTATGATGATGTTAGGGGTTTAGTTTGATTGGGTTTGACGATGGTGGTAGTGATTTTGGTTTGGATTTGTTGCTGCTTGGTGGTGGTGGTGTTGGGGTTTGAAAATTGGCTCTTGTAATACATGGGGGCCTCAATGACCCGCTATACCAGTATTCATACGCGTATGAGTGGCCCAATTACTGATGTTTCGGCCTAAATTGTAACTGAAAACAACATTTAAGGCCTCATGACATGACCCATTGTCAAGGGTCCATGGGGAGGTCCAAGATTTGTCGAGATTATATATATATATATATTAAGGTATCTAGTCTTATTATATACATGATATGTGCAGCTTGAAGATCTAGTCTTATTATATATATTAAGATATTTACTTTCATAATAAAGAAACATAAACTTTATCAAATTGAAGTCTGCTAACCAATTAGGCTTTGAGTAGACGTGCATTCAATTGATATATTGATATATATCAATTTACATGTTAATTGGATAAAATTGTTGTATCATAGATTAAGATAAAAGTTGATATTTGAATTGGGGTATTGTTTAGTTTTGAACACTTTTGTTAAAGTTTCATATGTGACCGTTACAATAATTGTTATATATATTTTATAGGTTCATGGATTGCAAACCTTAAAGCCCATGGACGAGGAGTCAAGGATGGATTATATGAAGTTCTTCAACTCATTATATACGGTTAGAGAGAAGGTTTATGAGGAGGGTGATAGAGGAACTGATAAGGAGATGGAGTCGTCTAGTGTTGCAAATATCCCCCACCGAAGCCATCAGTTTGACATAACAAGGCCGGGGAGGGAACATCCATGGAAGTCATTTGTCTAACAGAGTGGTTAGACTTAAAGACAGACTACTTAGTGCGAGCCAAGATCGAGTCCTACAGGCCATATTTTGCAAGCTAGCACCATGATAGGGAGTCTAGATTAGAGCGTGCACCTAAAGAGAATAGGTGAAAGAAGGTGCACGATACTCATACGATAGAGAGTGGACAATGCACGATACTCATACGATGGAGAGTGGACAATCTCATCCTCCAGTATATAGGTTATGTTATTATTTTACCAATTTATTCGTACATATTCATTATATTGAATTGAAAATTTTTGTAATTGTTGTGTGGTACTATGGAGTTAGACATAGAGACTGAGTCTCTAAACATGTGATATTGTAAAATTGAAGTTCAAACATGTGACTTTGTTATGTAATTTTTTGTTTGTAATTATTTTTTTTTTCCTTTTTGTAAAAGCACCATGACAAAGAGTCTCTATTGAAGCGTGCACCTAGAGAGAATATGTCTAAAAAGGTGCATGATATTTGTAGGACGGAGCATGGATTGTCTCATCCTCTGGTACTGATGGGAACTAAGGAAATAAGTAAACATGTCGTCAAGGTAGTCATAATGATCCTTTGTGCATCAATTGTGGACCTATGACAATGGCCAAAGCTAAGAGGGTGAAGGAACTTTAAATGGACTAGTTTAAGAGATTTTGGTTAAAAGTCTAGCACAACTTGGTTTGAGTAGCTTGGAGAGGGTACCAAGGCTTCACAATATCTTTTAGTCCAAGATCATCAAGCATGGGCTTAGGAGGCAAATTGGGCTTAAAATAATTTGGGCTGCATTTATTTTAAATGTAATGTGATTTGAATGAATTAGTTACTTTATTTTTTTCAATTTATATTTTTTGGGTTAAGACATTTAAATTAAATTAAGCCTAAAAGTGGGTGTGCTTAGCATTCTAGGCATGTAGGGTTAATTAGTGTCAAGGTTTTATTTTTATTTCCTATTAGGTCAAGGATTGTTTAAGTTATAAAAGGGTTTGTAACCCTGTATAATGTCAGTTAGCCGATTATGAGAGAATTTTCTCTTTTGTTCTTCATGAACATATGATTTTATCAAATTAATTCTTATGACAATTGAAATCATAATTTATCTCTCACATGCTCATCTCGCTCTAAGGAGTGGCATCAATATCCTTCTTTTATAACTTTGGTTCTTGATTGTCGTATAATCAATGGGTTAAAGTTCTCTTTATGAACTTGTAATTAACTTTCTTAGTGTTGTGATTTCAGATTTGTCTATGGGTGTCATATTGATACATAGGGTTCACATCATCTTGGTATCAGAGCTTTAGTTAATTAATTCAGATTTGAATTATTCATTTACTTTCTTTTTTATTATTATTGCATCTTATTTCTTTTCTTTTCTTTTTTTTTTCTTGATTCACATCATCTTTCAATCGTTGATTTGCATTCACCACCTAGGGTTTCTTTATTATTGCTGCATCATCTTATTGATCCATCTTGGCCAAATAATCATCTTGTTCTTGTTTGAGCTATACCTAGGGTTTTAATTTTGTTCTTGATCCACATCATCAATCATCAATATGTTCTTGCTTGTTCTTAGCTGATTACCCATTTAGATTTCTTGTCTTGGTCGAACATTATCATTCTTGTTCGATCACCAAATCAACTTTAGAGTTCTTGCCACTATCATACTTAGAGTTTCTTAATCCATCTTAATTCATCATCGAAGTTACTTTTCTTTGCTGCATATAAATACAATCTTGATTGCTTTTGGTCACATAATCTAGGGTTTCTAGGGTCATTGACCGAATCTTGATTGAGTCTTGAGTGATTATTATTGTTGTTTGGCTGCATCTTTCTTGCTCTTAATTCAGCAAATTAATCATTTTGGAGTTTCTTTTGGTCAAGTATCACCTAGGGTTTTCATCTACGGTTTGATTTCTTAAATTGCAAAATTCACATGGCTTATGGTTTATTGGTTTACAAGATTTGTATCAATCTATTCTTCTTGATTAAATCTATAACTTGCATTTTGAGCATATATATGAAACAAAATTATAAGAAAAAGAGAGGTGTGAAACAAGCGAGTGAGTGGAGTGAAACACGTGAAGGAAGTGAGGATTTTCTAACGTTCTTTTCTGGTTTCAATCAAGTCATCAAACAACGATTAAGATGGGTGACGATTTGAGGACAAATCATTTTGAGAAAAGGGGAATGATGTGAACCAAGGAAACAAGCAAACAAGTCGTCAAGGTAGTCCTAATGATCTTTTGTTCATCAATGATGGACCTATGACAAGGGCCAAAGTTAAAAGAATGAAAGAAACTTTAAATGGGCTGGTTCAAGAGATTTGGGCTAAGAGTCTGCCACAACTTGATTTGGGCAACTTGGAGAGGACACCAAGGCTTTACAATATCTTTTAGTCTAAGATAATCAAGCATGAGGCTTGAGCGTTAGTTGGAGTCAAGTATGAAGCTTGGGTGCCAAATTGGGCTTAAATAATTTTTGGTTGTGTTTAATTTAATGTCTCAATCCAAAAAATACAAATTGAAATAAAATAAACTAACTTAATTTGAAGCCCATTACATTTAAATTAAACGCAGCCCAAATTATTTTAAGCCTAATTGGCCGCCCAAGCCTCATGCTTGATTTCGACTGATACCCAAGCCTCATGCTTGATGATCTTGGATTAAAGATATTGTGAAGCCTTGGTATCCTCTCCAAGCCACCCAAATCAAGTTATGCTAGACTTTTAGCCCAAATCTCTTGAACCAGCCCATTTAAAGTCTTCTTCATAGTTTTAGCCCTTATCTTAGCTCCATCATTAATGCATAAAGGATCATTAGGACTACCTTCGACTTGTTTACTTGCTTCCTTGGTTCCCATCAGGTATATAGCTTATATTATTATTTTATTAATTTGCATATATATATATATATATTATTGAATTGAAAAGTTTTGGAAATTATGTGGTAGAACAGAGTTGGGTAGAGAGACTGAACCTCTAAATATGATAGATGAAGTGTAATTTTTAAATAGATGGGGGAGACTATCAAAATTTTTGTAAAATAGCGGTTCAAGAATGTGACTTTGTTACGTAATTATTTGTTTTTAATTGCAATTGTCCTTTTTTTTTCCCCATTTTTGCAGGAGCCTTAGACAGTTATCATGTAGATAGTTATGGATAAGTTGTGGAGGCTTAAGGAGTTGATGATCTCAATGCATAGGAAAGAGGGAGTACAGCTAAGGAGACTTGTGAGGAGACAAAGAAGACTGGAGGCTCATTTTAGAATTTCGAGGTGTACTAACGATTCAAATGATGATGATAATGATGATTGTGAGTGGACACTGACGAATGACAATATTCGTGATAGAGCATTGTGTCCTCTAGATGTTGATCATGATGATGCTGATAATGACGATCATAGGAGAGAGGGTACAGTTATTGACCGTATTGACTTGAATGATGATGAGGGTGATAGGGGAGAGGATGATCGAACATCCATCATATCTGTGAAATGCAACGTAAATTTCGTATTTAGTTTGCGTTTTAGTTTTACATATCATTCCAAATGCCTATTATAAAACGATTGGTTATTGTAAGATTGTAGAAGAAAGTCGACAAGTTTGTTCCACAGCCTAGATGAACGAGGAAGCCGTTGGCGGCTTGTCGAACTCCATACACAAAGCCTCCACCTAAGAAAAAGAGAAAGAAGGAGCAAGAGCTAGAGAAAATGGATTAGCAGGAGGTTGCTGAACTTCCAAAGGAGCAAGAGAAAATGGATGAGCGATAGAAGCAGTATATGGAAGTGGAGGAGATAATGGAAGCTACGTATATGCCATCTATAGAGGATCAACCGGAGGAGACCATCATTCCATGTATGCCATTCGCACCACAGAAAGCGGAGATCGTCCTTATTCCGGAGGGTTACCTTACATACAAGGATTCCAACGAGCTGGTTCCGTAAGTGTTGATAAGTGTATTATTACGTTGCATTCTATACTTTTTGATTAATAATCTAATTTCTTACAATTTTAATTTATTCCTTTTTGTTATAGGCATACATGCGGTTATGTTTTTCTAGTCACAACGAAGAGGGTCAAGGACATTGACGATGTGAATAAGTGGTTGGATAATTTTCACATCGACTCCTATTTGGTAATCCTTCGGATTAGGAAGAACTCGAATCCATGACATTTTAGTCACAGATGTGCAGTCCACGGGTGCTCTGTATTTGTGAGTGTGTACATGGAATTTATTCATTATCTGCATATTTGTCTGTTTAATGGTGATTAATATAAATGATTCTTTTGTGATTTTGCAGGTGGATTTTGTGCATGCCTGGACTCGAGATTACGGTAAAACAGGGTTGCCTTTTGATCCGGCCACAAAAAATGTCCCTGATAACTGGATTGCTCTTGCCCAAGGTCAAAGAGACCCAAACTCCCCTTGGTGGGATGTAGACTATGTAAATGTTGTTAATCATAACTGATATTTTTTTAAGCCATTTAATTGATCCACATAAATTAGCCGGTACACTGACATTTTTGAATATGCAGGTGTTGTTACCATGCAGTCTACATCAGATTGAATCTTTTGTCTAGTGTGCCTAAAGGAGCAAAGGATCCTAATTTTTTATTCGAGCATTGTTATGGACAAAGAAAGTGGGATAGCATCCATTCAGTCGCTGGTTCGCCACCTTCCGTTGATCCTGTGGAGGATTTATTATAACTAGAAATTTGATTTACCGATGCCACCAAAGTCTAAAGAATGGCCTGTTACGCATCTAGACCCTTCAAATGTGCCTCAACAACCCGACAGGTAAACGCAACCTTTTAATAAAATTAATTAATTAATTAATTAATAATTTGTTCTAAACATGGCTTGAAATTTTTTATTACTAATACGACACCAGCTGTGGAGCTTGCATTGCAAAATATATGGAAGATATTTGGCAGTGCCAGAAGGAGTGGACGTTTGGGAGTAGTTTTGAGGACGCATAAAGGATTAAGACACAGATAGCTTTCGATTTATTTTATTATTCTCAACCAAAAACTTACTTGATACATGTTTCATTTGTACATAGAGATATAATTTTAGTTGAAAATTATTTTGAGATGTTGTGTAATGGCACGGAGTTGAGTTACTAAGAAACTGAGTCAAAATTTAAATGCAAGTGCAAATGTAGTTTAATTTGTACATTTGTACAAAGATATATTAGTTTGTCCGTTTGTACATAGTTCGGTTCTTGTGTGATAGTAATTTTTTTTTTTTTTTAATTTTTTCTTTTTTTACATCTGTACTACATTTAATTTCAAATGCAGGTGTAATTACTTGAGTAATCTACAAACAAGAGAGACTCTGTCAAAATTTGTATAAAATCGGTTGAATTAAATTACCACCAAATAATTAATACGAAGGTTAGTTTAATAGATAATATATATATTAATTATTTAATTAGAACAAATTAAATGACCACAAATAATTTGTTTAATATATATATTAATTATTAAATTAGGACGAATTAAATTACCACCAAAATTTGTTTAATATATATGTATATATCAATTAGTGATATTTGTTGAATATATATATTAATTATTTATAAAAAATAATATTTTTATTTTAATTATAATAATAATAATATTTTTTTAATTAATGCTCTTTAGTTAATTGGATCCCTTAAGTTATAAATTACCACTAAATTGTCACTTTACTACGTGGGATATCATTAGGTAAATCTATTCTATCAAGGGGATGTGCTCACTTTGTGAAAATTGCATCAAGGGCGGTTATAATTGTAAAGGATCCGACCTGGAATTCCCCTTTTATTTGGAATTCGAGTGGAGCCCTCCTAGCACTCTAACGGGAATCCTCGCAGTCTTTATAATGGTGACTCTAAAGGATTTTAGTGTTACATTTAAATTAAAAAAAAAAAAAATCACTACTCCCCTTTCAAGCCATTTCCATTCATTTTGATCCATAAAATCTATCCAAATCATTCAAAATCAAATTAAACCACTCAAAATCTCTCTTGGTCGTGAGGTATATATACATATACTCAATCATTTTCTTCAACTTTAACATAGGAAACTACATGGAGATCACTCATATAACATGACAAAGCTACTAATATCTTAAACTGCATCAATTAAAGTTTTCAAACATCCAAAAACAACTCATGGGAACTAATTTTTTAGCTTGATTTCACTTGAAATGGATTGGATTAGCTCCCAAGCTTGCATGTAACACTAAAATCACTCAAAACTCACTCAAAATGGTCATAGAAATTCAAGAATAACTTGCTATCCATTTTTTTTTTCACAAAGCCGTGAACACACTCACACATAGCAACACTTCTTCATTTTTCTCTCATGGACGACAATTTCTTCCCTTTTTACTTCAATTACATTTGCATTTGCTTTATATATTTATCACATAATTTGGAATTTGCCCTTAGATTTCTAATTATTTACAAAATTGCCACCCTTGCATGTGTGGCACTTGTTGCACATGCATTCCATTGTATGACAAGTGTCATGCGTGCACCTTGTCTTTATGCCACGTGTCGTTCATGCATACTTTTCCATGTTTACATTTAATTCAAACTTTTCGGAATGTCCCTGATGTGTGATTCCAAAACGATTTCAAAATCCTCCATAAATCTTCCGGGGTCTATATTCGGACTTCCTATATTCTTTCCGTAGTTTCCGTGATTCTTAAAAGTTATTCCGTGCCCTATTTTGGCTCTCTATAAATCTCAGAATTGACTTTTAAAAGTTTTATGATTCTATCCCGATTTTCGAAATCCAAATTTAATTGGAAAGCTTTATTTGGATTCCTAAAATATCTTTTGAACTTTTAATATTTATTTTTAGACCCTTGTCTAACTTTCATTAATCCCTGAAATTCTTCCCTAATTTCATTCAAATTCTAGAATATTCTAATCTACTTAGCATTCAATAATAATAAAATCGTAAACTTCAAATATTCATTACTGAACTTCAGAATAATTCTTATTCAATTCATAATTTGTACAAGGGTCCATAAAAGCATTTTACAATAATTCCCATTAATGAATGTTCAAAGCCTGTATTTTGTGATTTTGAGATCTTTTGGGTCCTCAAAGGCCAAAAGAAAGGAAAAATTTTTCCAAAATCCACACACACCCATGACAGGAGTGTCACGGTTGGCATACCCATTGTTCCTATTCTTTTAACTTATTACATAATCCAATTAGAAATTACAACATTCAAATATGCTTAAGAGTAGAGTAGTTGTAAAAAGATAAAAATGGAGAGTAGAACATAAAACACATAACTTTATATATATTCATCTCAGACGACTAAAATTACAAAATGAAACATCCAAGATATCCAAAACCATAATAAACTTGGGTGCATCAAATGCACTATACATCTTTCATTCAAATCACATTACGTGGTCATATAAAAATAAATATAATTAATTATTCATAACAGATCATATACACTCAAGATTTTCTCTTGAAATTAACTCACATATAATCTCCCACGAGTATTAACCAAGTTTAGGCCTAATCTTGATACCTGCGAGAACCAAGCCACCTTTCCACCAGTCACTCTCATCTTCAAACATACCAAATTCCACCAAAGCTCCAACAGTATCTGAAACTGTGAAGATCCCACCAGAAATTTCGTGCCACTCATTTTGTTTCTTTCTATAGGACTCAAGTACTACACTTTTCACTTTCTCTTCTCCATTGAATCTCACCTTGAACTTGATTGGAACAGAGTGCCACCCAAATGCATCAGCCCTGAATTTGACAATGTAGACCATTTCATATTCTGTTGTAGCTGAAGCTGCCGTACAAGGCCTAATGGACAACTTTCCTGTGACCTGAATCCAGTTTACCTGAAGGAGCACTGTACCTTCTTTGAACTCAGTGGACCTGGAATGCCAAAATTTATCAAGTTGTGGGTGTTTATAAATATTTATATTTCATACCATGTCTATGATACAGGTTGATGAACACCCATATCAGGTTTTTCAAATTTTTAAATGTTTCGAACTTTTATTTTATTTATATTTCACATTTTGTTAATGTGAATGTCATTTTCTCATATATATATATATATCTATATTTATCTATATATATATGTATATATATATAAATATATAAGAGTAAAAGAGTAAGACAAGAAGGTAATAAAGAGGTATATTTCAAAGAAATATATCAGTTAAAAAAAAAAAACAAAAAGACAAAAAGAGAGAGACACCAATATAGTAACAAAAAGTAAAAGGGCAAATGCAACTATTGATTTTGTATCTTGAGGCATTTATTTTTGGATTTTAATCAACGAATTAAATCAATAAACTATTTTTAATGTAGACAGTTTTATGATTTATAAAAAATGGCATTGATTTTTGAATTTTAATCAACAAATTAAATCAATAAACTCTTATTAACGTAGACAATTATATGATTTATAAAAAATCGCATTTATTTTTGGATTTTAATCAACAAATTAAATCAATAAACTCTTTTTTAATGTAGACAATTATATGATTTATAAAAATTAAAATCATACGTTCTCTATTTTATTGAGAAGTGATATGTTTTACTTCATGATTGGATTAGACCTTGTGATCGATAAATTGGAAAACCCTTACCTAAAATAATAATAAATCAGCAATATTAAAATTCTTACTTGGTGTCCTCTTCTGTCAGCTCGATCCACTGCCAGAAACGAGCATCATTGCCCCATATAATATTTAGAGCCCTGACAGGAATTCTGATATTTGATTTTGAAGAATCTGGCTCCTTTACACATGATTCATCCTAGAAGATAAAAAACATAAATGATCCTCTAGTCTCACATATAGATAATCTGAAATATATTATTGTGAAAATGTTCTACTTACAGCTTTCCAGTGGGGATTGGAGAAAGCAGGTCTATGCTCATTGTTATCCATGTTTGATGATTTGGTGCAACTAAGCAAGAAAGCTGAAAGCACATGCAGTATTATATATAATCCTCTTCAAGTCATGTATCTCTAAAATAACTAAAGCCAAGTTGCGTAAAGCATTGAAAACATTGTAATAAATTTAATTTCCAGCTTTTTCTTTTTCTTAATTAGCCTAGCCTTTCGCTTTTTCTGTTTCACATTGGCTAAAGCAAAATTCAAAATGATAAAAGCAAATGGTGTTCCATTTCTCTAGTGATTAATGTAGATGTGAATTCTTATTACAATAAGAAGATAATCTCTAGTTGGATTATCTATTTTTTTGGTTTTTATAAAAAGTACTAGATTCTAAAATCTCTTGTAGAAGAAACTTGTTTGAGTGTCTGTATAAACTTTGACTGACAGTCGCTTTATTCCTCTAGTTGAACTAGAGTTAGGATTCTCTATGAGCCCTTTTTTTTTTTTTTTTTTCCCTAAACTTTTTATAATTCAGTGATACATCAACTTAAAAAATAAAGTTCAACTGGGGTTAAGATGATCTTCTAGTCCTATTTTTTTTTTTTTTTCTAGACTTTCATAATCCAATGACACATCATCATAAAAGATAATAAATAATCAAGATTATTATATTTTTCTTTCACGTACATCACTTAAACTTCAACTTCTTTTATAAAAGGTTATGGTGAAATATAAATTAGCTAAGAGAGGATCTCAATTTGTTCAACTTATCAGAAGAGTTCATTGATGTAGGTGGTTCCAACATTTATTAGTAAAAATTTGTTAAAATCTTAAAAATTTTGTAGTCTCTACTAGATTTGGTCAATTGTTTCCTTAAACCTTTCCTCATAAGAGATATTACTGATGAATTTTGAAATCATGGATTGCTTTATCACTTGTTGATAAAGATAAGAGAGAAGTCTATGTAAGAGTCTAGTTTAAATGACTATCAGTTCAAAGCATAGGCATGATTCCAAAAATCGGTACTCATTAATTGACCAGCGAAACAACAGTTAGTGATTTATCGGTTACTCTGCGAGTATCCAATGATTAATCAACGAGTATTGTTTTGGGGGAATTTATTATTTTTTGAAATCTGAGTGTGTAAACTGATATTTTTTTAAATATCAAGGGCCAAAAATTAGATATTTATATAATTTTATCAAATCTTAAGAGAGGTTTGTGTAATTTGCCATAATATATATATACATATATATAAACTTACACACAAACCCTCATCAAATCAATCTGCTCTCTCAATCTCTTAACTTTCGCACCACCTTTCTCCTTCTCATCACATTTTCATTTTCTTAGCCTCCTTTGTCTCATCCTCCTACACAAATCATCATCATCGCCCTAAAAAACCTGATCTCATCCACCCACGCCTCTTGCCGTCTCTTTTGCTTTTTGAGTGGTATTTGACTCGATAACAAGTTGCTAGAAAATGGTGGTAATGGTATGTTAATTGGTGCTTGTTCGCTCTCTCTCTCTCTCTCTCTCTCTTTTATACTTTTCTTTTTTCTCTCATCCCTCTCTCTTCTTTGGTTTTTTGTTTTTTGCTTTTGAGGAGTGGTCTAAGTTTAGTTGTAGTGTTTTGAGTGGTTTTCCTTTGGCAAGATTCTAGCTAGGGTGGTTTGAATTGTTTGAGTGATTTAAGGAGTGGTTGTAGTTCAGTTGTAGTGTCAATCTAGGGTTAATTGAACCGGCACGGTACCTGTCACTGATTCACTAACAAAAAATTGGTCAAATTGGCCATTTTTAAAACAACAAGCATAGGACTCTTATCTGATCCTATTGTTATTACATTCAATTATAAAATGTATTTATCTTTATTATACTATTTGTAAAGTCACTAAATATAGATAATTAATAATATCATTTAGCTCGAGTTTCACACCATATTGTAGTCTAAAGTTTATCTTGGTATTAAGTGTTTTCCTCGAGACAAATGTTCGTTCCTTTTAAATTTGTCCCTTAGGTACTTTGTCAACTAACTTTATCAACACTACTAGAACCCAAGTCTTTGCCTACTGACTCCATCATCATTTTAATCACCACTACTGTTATCACACTATAATGGTAAAAAATTACAGTTTGGCCATGTGGACCCAGAAGACCATCAACGAAACTCTGAGATGGCTCAATTGACCCCGTCGCTTTACACAACTTGGGCTTGCTCCTCAATTGAATAGCTTAGTAGTCCATGGGTTGATCGACCTTGTAGCTAGAACAACCCAGTCCATGATTTCTATTTCACGTATCAGGTCCAATCTACTTTCATGGGTCAGCCCACACCTTGAGCGATAGCCGAGAAATCAGGCTTAAAGACCTACTTTTCGGTTTTGTCTGTGATCTTATTACCTTCATTCTCAAGAAATGATCTTTCCTTAGTAGTGAAATAAAAGCATTAAGAATAATAAGTTTACTATTAAAGGCCAAGGATCCAGGGATTAGCCAAGATCTCCTTAATCCTTTGAGATCAGATCTTCTCAGCAACACCACATGTGGAAAGTGCCCAAAAGGGAAGGACCTTCCCTACCTATAAAAAGAACCTTCAGTTTATAGACAAATGACACACAGGGAAAAAAAAAAAAAGAACTATTCCTTTCCAACATCCTACTAGAGCTTCCCTGAGGGTTACTTCTTGGGTTGGTAATGCCTTAAGGCACGGTCTTCCTTCCATGTCGGACTGCTATCATAAGTCCTTTCCAATATTAGCTATTTCTTCTATATTTTCTCTTTATTTCCTTGTTTATTGAATAATTTGCTGACTTGAGAGTCAAAGTGTCTACGACTGGTACCATATAAGTGTCATAGTTACTCTCACTCCTTTGTTTGATTTATGAAGGGTACGAATTACTGAGTTCCAAAGAAGTTGAAGAGCGATTCTTTCTCCACGTTAGCATACTATAGATCGACCCTATTACACACACCAAACACCCTCATTATAGCTGCATTACTTGTGACTGAGTCTTTCTCACCTTTTTTAGGAAAATCTATATAATCAAATTGGAACACAATAATCTCCTACTATGAAAAGCCATTATTCTTCATGTAATCAGAGTATATAAACTTAACGGTTACCTATTGGCACAAAACCATTTCCCTTTGAGTTTCTTCACCTTAAAGAAACCTAGTCTTTGAAGACTCAGCGGTTTATGATCAACTTCTACTCGACTAGTTTCTCAGCTCCATGACCAAGTCCATACTTGCATAGTTTATTGGTTTGACCATATCTCACAAAGTTTGGCAAATACATTGAACTATCATTGTTGAAAAATCTGTTTCCTTTGAAGTTACTAAATTTTTACTCAACTGTTGCAACAAACTTTAATTGTAAGTCGTTGCAATGTAATCTAAAAATTGTTATAACAGAAAGTTAAAACAGTTATGACAAACAGTGAAAGACGTTGCAATAATTAATGAAAGATATTGTAACAGAAAACTAAATAAGACAGCAACATTTTTAACATGGTTTGGTTTTCACCTACATCCAACCATAAGGCTATATCCAAACGTTTATACTTATTAATAAAAGTTCAAACAAAATAGACACAACTTGAATTACTCAAGTAAATGCTTCTTTTTTACCGTTGATGCAAAGTGTAGTACTTACTCTCTAAGACTAGACACCAACTAGAGAAAATCACTCTAAGTTACATAAAATACTAACTTCTCAGAACACTTAAAGCTCAATGCCTGCTTGCTTGAGAAATCCTCATAAGTTCGGTCGACATTTATAGAAACCACATACACACCTCTTTTTCTCTTTAAAATTATCTACAAAATAAATAATTTAATTAGAGATCAAAAAGGTAAAACAAATCTACTTATTCTAACATGACCAAATTAGGTCATAATTGTGACTAGATTTATTCAAGGGATAAAAACCTAATTCAGTCAAACAAAAAGTCTAATAACTCAAAAAGATTTATTTTAGAAAAACTAATAAATATTAGTGATAATTCAAAAAAAAATATTTTAAGAAGTTTGATCCAAAAAAAAAAAAAAATCTGTTTATAAAATAGAAACTATATTTAATAAAAAGATAAGAATGAAAAAGCATGAATTTTCTCACAAGATAAATATTAAAATAACCTCTAAGAGATTCAAAGGAATAAGAAAATTATAGATAAAAAACAATGAAATTAAATCTAGAAAAACTTCCATTTTGTGTTGATTAAAGAACGTCCAAGATTGTTGCAACAAAAGCAATTTTCTATTACAATAGAATTCACATTCCGTTGTAACAAGTGGCAATCTGGCAGAATAAAAATCTCGTGTCAAAAGCATGAGTTTACTCAACAATTGTCATATGATGCCAATGACAGATCTCTTTCCCTAGGAGATCTGCCGGCACCCTACGGTGACCATCCAGCTAGCCCTTATGTTCAACTAAAGGATCCTCGTAGAGCTAAGCCGCGTTCTTTCTGAAATCTTTTCGAAAACAACGGAAACGCGGGAAAATTTTTCGTTTTTATTTTAAACCTTTTTCAAAACATTTTACAAAAATTTGGGCAGCATCTTGTCTGTTTTTCGAACTTTGCCACTCTACAAATTATAAAATTTAACACTTCTAAAATATCATAAATCAACTTCCCCAAACTACAGAGCCTAAGACTCTCATTTTTCAACACAACCACAACCACAATTTCACATTTCAATTTATAAACTCATTATCAATAAATCATATGTGATGCATCAATTTACTCCAAAAACACAATTTAAATCCACAAAATGATATTTACAAAATCATGTAGAGATAATAAAATATAAACAACATCTTTTAAAATTGAACAAAAATAAGAGTAGGTAATCACATGTGCATTATCGTCGCGACTGTCTGCTATCGTGTCGAGGTAATCCGCAGCTATGGTACCTGTGCTTGAAGAAATTTATTTGAAAAAAGTACAGAAAACGTTTGGTGAGCTTTGAAAGCCTAGTGAGTGTCATATAATATACTTAAAACTGTATTTTCATAAAAACCTCCCTAAAACAGTTTTAATAATTCGATTCAAATCCATTTATTCTAATTGAGTTTCATACATTAATAGTATAAAATACATGTTGCACGATTTTCAATTTCATAAACAGATCTACTATGGTTGCGGGGTTTTCATTCCAAAAACCTTTCCTTTTTATGAAACAAACTGGTCCGACTCTACTCGTAGGTGTCCTGCCAACCAGCCCATTTCATTATTATAAAACTGGATATGGTCCGACTCCGCTTATAGGTGTCCTGCCAACCAATCCGGCTCCTGCCAACCTATAGTGACTCGTGCCACATGGTACGCTAGTATAGAGCGGGATCTTGAAACGCTCTCTATCCGGTTCAAGTAGCGGAATATTGCATCGCTACTGAGCAAAACTCTGTCTCGTTCGAGTGTAAGCTAGCTAATAATATACCCTCTACGTGCATTGGACTAATCTCTCGGACATTTGACTGACACGACTAATTGCAGGTACCTTTCACGGTTAATATAGCTAGTGACATACTGACACTACTAACTCTATTAATGCACGCTTCGGGTACTCAACCCAGACCGATAATATTCTGATACTTTTTAGGTAAGCCATAGGTTTTACTTTTCACATTTTTAAATCAAAAATTCATTTTATATATAATTCAAAAAGAAATTCATTGTTTAAACGAAAATACAAAAACTATAGTATTCGTTACCATGCAACTTATCATTTAAATCATATTTCGATTTTACCAAAACATTCAAACATGCATGAAACATTTATTCATAATTCAAATCAACACAAAACTCATTAAAAATCATTTTGACACTCACCTTAGCTAAAGATCACTTCCGAATAACTCTCCAGAATGCTCCGAAATGCTCCCTATCTCTCTTCCCTTACTCCATCGGTTTGCTCGTCACCTACACAACATACGTATACGTAAATTTAAGTTCGCGTCAACTTCTTGAAACTCAAAATAACTAAAATTACGCAATCGCCCTTCAAACTAGTTTAGCGCATGTTTTAAATTCTTGATATTTTCTTAGTTTCCTACGCTTTATATCAACATCGATTCACTTATTTTTCAAATCATTTTTACTCAAAACTAACCAACCAACAAATCATAACAAATCCCATTTTGAACCAACTTAACCACCAACAAAATCATCAACTTCAAGAGTAAACAACTCACCTCTTTTCTCCTCGCGAAACCACCCCCTTTCTCTTCGCGTTGACTTCGTTTTGGGGTGATTTTTGGACTGATTTTGGTGGCGGATCTGGTGCAAAAATGGATGGGTTTTGGTTGGATCTTCCTCTCTTCTTCCTCCTCTCTTCCTTTCTCTCCCTCCCTCGGTTTTGCCGTTGATTTGCTGCTGGTTTCGCAGCCAATCTGCTATTAATTCTGCATGCGTGAAGGACTGGTTCGGCCTCGTTTCAGCTCTGTCTTGGCGAGCTTGGCGTCGGGTTCGGCTAGGGCAGCTCGTCGGCGTCTGTCCTATGAGGTCGGCAGTCTGGTTCGGGTCAGGTTTGCTCGGCGATGGGTCTGCTTGGTGTTGGCATCGGTCGCGTCTGGCTTCGGGTTGTTTCTGCCATACGTTTCTTGTCTGGTCGGGCTGGTGGGTCGGCGATGGAAGCTGGTCTGACGTCGTCATGACAGCTTCTTCTTCTTCTTCTTTGGTTCGAAGAGTTAACTTGGATTCTTTTTTTGATTTTGTAAGTCAAATAAACTTGTTGGCTTCTAATTTCCTCCACAATCAATTCCTATAATGCCAGTTACGTCCTTAAAAAATTTTATTCTCATACCTTAGATTTTAGCTCAATTTTATTTTGGCCACAAAAATCAAATCTTATCTTCAATTTAGTCCCTTGTCACATTAATTAATTTCTTGATTTCGTTCACCATTTTACCTTTCTGTTTAATTTCCAATCGAGTTGAAATCGATTTCTATGGATTCCCTATAACCTTAAGTGTTTCTATTGACTATTTAGGGTCTCTAATAGTTACTTAGGGACTATTTTTGGGAAACCTGTAAAATTAAAATAGAGGGTTTATAGCCAATACATAAACACTCTAAGTTATGTAGCAACCATATTTGCATTGTACAATAAAAGGATCAATGGTAATTGATGAATATCTTACCAAAATGAGGACTTGGCTAATCAAATGGAAGTCTCTGGACATCCTTTGCAGAATTTTGAGCTAATGTTTATTGTAGGCAAGTATAGATTGTGACTGTAATAGCATGGTATATTGATTACGCATCAAAAGGCAACTAATCAATGTGTGCAAACTAGACATGGTGCTTTATGGTATGAAATTATTTAAATGGGCTCCTTGGCTTGGTTTGATCAATCACAGAAGACTTTAATTGATTGTGGGTTTCACAATGTTGCATCCCCAAGCTCACCTATGATCTTCATTAATCTTTTGCATTAAAAGATCTTGAAGAGTTGAGTTTTTTTTTTCTTGTATAGAGATTTATAATGACAATATTGGAATTTATATCACATAAGCGAAATACATTCCTGAGTTACTTTAGTGGTTCTATGCTGATTAGACAAGTGATCTCTGAACAGACAGTTTATAGCAAGTTATTGTGTATTTCTTGGCGACAGCTAACATCTTGGTCTCTTTTTGGTATCGTGCCTCAATCAAATTTAGGAGTTGAAAATGCACAGTTCAAGTCATTATTGTTCAAAATAAAATTTTCACTGTCTAGGGTCCAAGTTGTATGGTGTGACAACATGAGTGCGGGAGATTTTGTAGCAAATCTAGTCTTTCATGCTTACAACAGACGTATTGAAGAGGATGTGCATTTGGTCTGGCATATGGTTTTTTCTTTTGCTTTGGATGTCCAATATTTACCATCGATCAAACAATCAAATTACTGATTACATGACAAAAGCTTTATATATATAAGGCACATTTTAGCATACACCAGGTGTATGCATACACTTGACAAAAAAAAAAAAAAAAAAAAACGCATGATTGCATTATAAAATATGTGATTATAATTTATTATATGTGATTGCAATTAAACATATGTGATTACAATTAATAAATGTGATCATATTTACATATTATAATCAATATGATCATATTTAGTGATTGTAATCAAACATGTTTAATTATAGCCACATATAATAAGTTATAGTCACATATTATAAAATGCAATCATTGGTGCAGCAGAAGATTTGTTTCGAAACGAAATGAATAAAGCTCAAATAACGATAGGAATTCTCAAGTCTTATTGCTGAAAATAATATTGAATAACTTACAAAACATAAACAATATAAACCTATTTATAATACTCTAATCCTACTCTTAGTAGAAATAGGAATCCTAATTTTAAAATTAAATCTAAACTAAAAGACTTAATAATCCTAAACTAGTAAAGATAAAGATTCCTAAACTAATAAGGAATTCTTGTCCTACATCAAATCCCCTTCTTTTGAAAAAAACTCGCCCTCGAGTTTGTTGTATGTGCCCACAGGAAATCGATTCTTTTGAAGATGAACCATTTAGTCACTCACATTAAACTCCTTGAAACGTCTATGCTGATCTGCATAAATCTTGTAGAGTAAATTAGCTGCTTGAAGGTTTTCCTTCACTTCTTGATGAATCCTATGAATTCGTTCAGCTAACTCCGTAGCATTGGAATTAAGATCAGGGGTGGTAGGTAGATGAACCAAATCCATAGTATGTCGTGGAATCCTTGTGTACACAACCTCAAAAGGTGCTTTTTTGGTAGAATGATTAAACATACTGTTGAAGGTAAACTTTATCTGAGGGAGGGCTACATCCCACTGTTTTGGCTTTTCTCTATAAACGGATCAAATCATGTTTCCAAGTGTTCGATTAACGACTTCTGTTTGCCCATCTGTTTGTGGATGACTGGTACTACTGTACTTTAATGTAGTGTCAAACATTTTCCACAATGTTTGCCAAAAATGACTTAAGAACTTAACATCTCAATCTGAAGTATTGGATCGGGGAATGCCATGCAAGCGAACAATTTCGCGAAAGAACAGTTGTGCCACATTAGATGCATTTGAAGTCTTCTTGCATGGTATAAAATGAACCATTTAAGAAAACCGATCAACTACTACAAAAACTGAATTGACACCTCTTTGTGTACGAGGAAGCCCAAGCATAAAATCCATTATCAAATCTTGCCAAATTGTCTCTGGAATAGGCAAAGGATAATAAAGACCTGTATTTTGAGCTTGTCTCTTAGCTCTTTGGCAGATAGGACATCGTTGAACAAAACACCCCATATCTCTCTTAAGTTGTGCTAATAGAATCTCTCATCTACCAAACTAATTGTTTTGTCACGTCCAGCATGTCCACCTAAACCTCTAGCATGTAACTCCCTAATCAAAAGTTCACGCAATGAAGAATGAGGAATACATAACTGTGTACATTTGAATAAAAACCCGTCCTATATGAGGAAATCGGTAACAAACTCTTTGTTGCAATATTTTGCCCATATTTCACTAAAATCTTCATCATTAGCATAATTATCCTTTAAAGATTCAAAACCAACCACTTCTGTACTAATGGTAGATAGAAGAGAAGCTTGTCGACTTAATGCATTTGCTACTTTGTTTGATTGCTCTGACTTATGCTTAATAGCGAAAGTGAATTTTTGCAAAAAAGTGATCCATCGTGCATGCATACGATTGATCGTCTTTTGGGAGTTAATAAACTTCAAAGCTTGATGGTCAGTATATAACACAAACTCACGTTGAACTAGATAATGCTCCCAATGTTGTCATGCGCGAACAACTGCATAAAACTCCAACTCATAAGTAGTCAATTTTTGTCGAGCTTCACTGATCTTTTCGTTGAAAAACTCAATAGGTCGTCCCTCTTGGGATAGTACAACTTCAATTCCTTGTACAAACGCGTCACATTCTACTTCAAAAACTTTCTCGAAAGTGGGAAGTGCCAATAACGGAGCAAAACAAAGTTTTCTTTTATTCTTTGGAAACTGTCTTCTTGTGCTCTACCCCACTGAAATTGACCTTTTTTCAAATAGTTGGTAATTGGTGCCATAATTGTACTAAATCCTCAAATAAAACGCCTGTAAAAGGTAGCTAAACCATGGAAACTTTGTAATTCTCAAACCATCTTAGGGGTTGGCCAATCTCGAATGACTTTAACCTTATCCTCATCAACTTGAATACCATTCTTTCCTACTATAAAACCAAGGAACAAAAGTCGATTAGTTAAGTAGTTACATTTCTTAAGATTAATATACAATTTATTTTCCCTCAAAGCTTGAACAACTTTTTTAAGATACACCAAATGTTCCTTCTCGTCCTGGCTATAGATAAGGATATCATCAAAATAAACCACCACAAACTTTCCAATGAATGGTCAAAGAACTTGATTCATCAATCTCATAAAAGTACTGGGTGCATTAGACAATCCAAATGGCATCACCAACCATTCATAAAGACCATATTTAGTTTTGAATGCTGTTTTCCACTCATCTCCAGGTCGTATACGAATCTGATGATAGCCACTACGTAAATCAAGTTTAGAAAACACCATAGCTCCTGCCAACCTGTCAAGCATATCATTAAGCCGCGGAATGGCAAATCGGTACTTGATAGTAATTTTGTTAATTGCACAACTGTCTACACACATTCGCCAACTTTCATCTTTCTTTGAAGTAAGTAAAGCAGGAACCACACAAGAACTCATACTTTCCCGAATTAAACCTTTGTCTAACAACTCATTAACCTATCGTTGTAGTTCTTCATGCTTTGTTGGACTCATGCGATAATGTGGTAGATTAGGCAAATAACGCCGGGCACCAAATCAATATGGTGTTGAATATTTCACACTGGTGGCAACTCTTTTGGTAATTCAACAAGTGATAACTCCTTAAACTCTTTAAGAAGTGGACGCACTATTGGGTGAATATCCACCTCAGCTGTAATTGAACCTTTAACAACTAGAGCTACGAAAGAATTCTGAGTTTTAACTTGCTCTAAAAAATCAGATCCTTGAATTGATGCAAGTAAATGTCCAGTAGTCTTACTAACACCTTGAGGCTGTGGTTGTGGTTGTTGTGGCAATAGTACAATCTTCTTACCATACCACCAAAACATAACTGTATTATCACGACCTTTGCACGTAGCATCAACATCAAAATGCTAAGGTCTTCCCAAAAGGACATGACAGGCATCCATATCAACCACATCACATACTATTTCATCCTTGTAATATTTTTCAATGGATAGGGGAACTTTGCAAACTTCTGTAACCTTGACTTCAGGACCTCTTTTTATCCACGTAATCTTGTAGGGGTAAGGATGCTTCTCAGTTTTCAGGTTCAACACCTTAACTAACGCTCTGGACACCACATTGTCACTACTTCCACTATCAATAATAACATTGTAGACTTTATTATTAATAGTACATCGAATACGAAAGATTCTGTGGCTTTGTGACTCATCGATCCTTTTAGGTGCTAACAAGAGTCGCTGGAGCATACTAATAACTACTTTCCCTTCATCCCCTTCAGTATATTCGACTCCTTCATAAGTATCATCTTCAACTTCTAGATCTTCCATGCCACCATCCATTATCCCATCCTCTTCGACAAAGTTAACAGATCTTCGATTAGGACAATTGTTTGAGAGATGACCAGGTTGATTATATCTAAAACATTTTTCCAAATTTGGTTGAGCATATAGGTTTGAATTGGTCCGATTTTGTTATTGGCGCGGAACAGTGGTTTTGTTAGATGCAATGCTAGTATTCTGTCCTTGTCCTAAAGTTTGGGTTGCAGGAATGGATTTAGAGTTGTTTTCACCACTGCCAGTTGTTCTTTGATTGGATGAAGTATCTGGGGTAAACCTGCGAAAATTGTTTGGATTCCAAGTCGTTGGTCTATTCATTTGAGCCTCAACCTTTATAGCCAAATTAACTGCATCAGATAATGTCAAGATACTATGGAAGGCCAACTTGTCCTGATTAGCCAAACTCAAGCCTCCAATATATCTAGCAACTTGCTGATCCATAGTTTCGATCAGATTGCACCTAGCACTTAGTCGATAGAACTCTTCAGTGTGCTCTGTAACTTTCTTATTCAATTGTCGATAATTCTGAAATTGTTGATATAGGAATTACTTATAGTCAGGAGGAAGAAATCGTTGTTTAAGTAATCGTTTCATCTTTGCCCATGTTCGAATACGTTACTTTCCTTGTCTTTGATGATTGAACTATAACTATTCCCACCATTCCGTAGCTCATCCTTTTAACTTATATGCTACTATCTTAACTTGTCACTCCTCTGGGATTTCTGAATAGTCAAAAAATTGCTCAACATTATATACCTAGTCAAGAAAGTCTTCAATGTGTAACTGGCCATCAAAAGTGGGTAAATCCATCTTCATCTTGTAATCTTGCCATTCTTAGCGATATCGAGCGTTCCTGTAAGTGTTGTCAGCTAGATTGGCATTATCCTCTTCCTCTAAAGAATCACTAAAGCCTTCAATGGGTGCAAATCCCTTCTCACCGCGTCTATAGACTGCTTGACGATCTCCTTGGGCATCGTGCCATCCGAAAACAGTCCGATTACCCCTTTGGTACACATGAATCGGGTCGGGTCGGGTCGGTGTGGGTATAGTAGGATCTCTTCGATTATACCCCTTCCGTCATCGTTCCAACCTCTATCACCGTTGATCCTAGGTCACCGGTTTCCATAGTCACCGTTCCAGCCTTATCCGGGCCCGATTTGGGTCGGGTTTCGTGGATCTAGGTGTCTAGGCTCATGGGTGTATGGATTGGGATTGTAGGAGTCGGGATCTGCTAGGAAATCATCGGGAGGACCTCTCCGGCCTGGTGGGTACACCGATCGGGGGCCATGTGGTCGGTAAGCCTGCAGATCCAGTTGGAAAATAGGTCACGCAAGGCTTCTTCGTAGATCTAGGTCGCGCGCGGGTTCCAAGGGCAGATCTAGGTCACACGGGTCTTGTTCGTCTGGATTCCGACCTTCTTGCTATCTGCGGTCATCTCCGGCATGGTCACTGATGGTCGCCGTCCAATCTCCTGTTAAGTCAGGTTGACGCTCGTCGGTAACTTGTCTTCCTTCGAGAGTCAACGTAGCAAGAGTCTACTGAAGACTTCGAAGTGTTTCTTCGATTCTGTTGAGTCGTTGCTCAACATTCGCAAACCATCGTTCGTTGTCGGGGGTTCGTTGTCCACTTGAACCAACTTCAGCCATCAGTCGAGGGCAAACCACGCTCTGATACCAATTTTGGTGCAGTGGAAGATTTGTTTTGAAACGAAACGAATAAAGATCAAATAACGATAGGAATTCTCAAGTCTTATTGCTGAAAATAATATTGAATAACTTACAAAACATAAACAATATAAACCTATTTATAATACTCTAATCATACTCTTAGTAGAAATAAGAATCCTAATTTTAAAATTAAATCTAAACTAAAAGACTTAATAATCCTAAACTAGTAAGGATAAAGATTCCCAAACTAATAAGGAATTCTTGTCCTACATCAATCACATATATATATATATATTTTATCCAGTATATGTATACCCGAGATGTACCCAAGATGACCTCATATATATATATATCACTTTTAAAATACTTAATACCAATAAGAGTATATATAGCAAATAATTGATTAAAGGGTCATTTACTTATTTGTGTAAAGACAAAACGGTCTTAAATTATGTAGAAGATGAATAATAATTAAAATCTAAACATAAATGACATATTTTTTTTTTCTACCTTTGAATATACTATCCAATTTGTTTTTTGTTTAAAAACAAAATTGTTTGCAAATAATTAATTTAACATAAATAGCATTTTTTTATTAGTTGTTATGTATTTTCTATTTAATATGATGCAAACAACTACAAATAAATAATTTAACGAATTTGAAACAATTTTAGTATAACTACCAATGAGATTTTGTTCATAATTAAGATATAAAAATAAAAAACGAGGTGTTAATACCATTGTTCAAAAAATCACCGATTAATAGCGATTTTTCAGTGATTAACCACTGATCGGCACCCTACTAGTTTGATTAGGATGAGATCGGCAGTCCTGCTCATTGGAGGTAAGTAATTGGCCGACTTGGCCAAATAATTGATCCAATTCAGCTAACTTGGCCCAACTCGACACAAAACCAATGGAAAACTCCCTATACATACAAAAACCACCATATCTAACAATATCTAACATTCGACAAACATCCAACAATGACCACAAAGAAACATACCAAATAGACAACAGTAGAGGAGAATGTGAAAGGGGTCGATGTGATGTCATCGTGTGGGTGGATGTGGTCAGGGTTGGGGTTGTTGTCTCTGCTGTTCATCGCCATCACCCTCTTTGTTGGTCGTCGTCTCTATATCTAATAGTTGAGGTCGTCGTCACCCACATGGAGATTGGAAGAAGAAGAAAAAGAAGAAGGCTAATAGGAAGAAGAAGAAAAAGAATAAGTTGAAGAGAGTAAAAAAAGATGTGGCACTGGGGTTTGAGAGACAAGGGTGAGGGTTTGTGTGTTTACACATAGCTCCACTAAAGTTTGATTAAATTGCACTAATATTTAAGTTTGGATCATAATGACATTAATCTTTCTTTTAAGTTTTTTTTTTTTACAAGTTTAACCTAGTTTAGTTGTCGGTCAACAGTACTTACTGATTAATCGTTGAGTAACCGATAAATTGTTAACCGCTGCCTTACAGATCGATTAATGAGTAGCGATTTTTGGAGCCATGGTTAACACTATATTGTTTGGAAAAACAAAATGAACAGTCAATAGTAGTACTGAAATATTAATGATTAAGTGCAACTTCCAAGTTGTTTTTTATAGGAAAAAGGTTGGAGTAATTAGCTTTTGTTTATTATAAGTATTAGGTTATAATAAAATAATTTGTAAAATACAATATTAGGATAAATGTGGGCACATTTTATGTTTAGGAAGGTAGCTTTGGAAGAAAACATTTTAAATGAAAAGCAAAGATTTATGTTTTTTAGTTGTTTCATGGTATTTTTAAATTGTTTGACAGCGAAAAAAAATAAAGAGCTAATTGCATCAAATATATTGAAATTTGTCAAAAACCTAACCATGATGCCAGTTTAGTACTTAATACATATAAGTACTTTTGACCATGTTTGACCAACGTGAACCTAACGGAAAACTTAATATGTCAAGGATAAGATGGTCTTTTTTTCATATTAAAATTACTTGGCCCTATCACAAACTACCACATCAGCACTTTCATATTTAAAAGTAATTTAAATAATTAATAATATTATTATTTAAATTATAAAATTATTAATTATTTAAATTATAAATTAATAAAAGAAAAAAGAAAAACAGGATTGGTGGCTTCGTTTTCAATAAATATCTAGTAAAGAAACTCACTGGCTATTTACTTTCGGTCTCCCCACGATGGTGAAGGAAATCATTGATCGTCTCCAAGATGCAAAGGAGAATGATCTCCTACACATCTAGAAAGAGATCAGCTCAATCTCTTCCAAAACACAAAGGTGATTAGGTGATGTTCTTCAGTAAAATGTCAATTCTCTCCATGGACTGATCCATCCGCTCAAGCATCTGTATAATTCTTTCCATTGCAGATGGTCTCTCATCTTGAGGAGGAATATTGAATTGTTCATGATAGCTTTGAAAATCAGGAGGTATATAAGGTTGTTGTGATTGATATATAAGCTTTGTTCTTGCTCTTCACTCCATGTGTAATTCGGTTAACCACTCCAACCTGGGTTATAGATTTTTGAATTCAGGTGCTAATATTGCTCATTAAAGCCAGACACATAATGGTCTGCCACTTGATTGTTCCAGCAACTATCACTTCGTTGGTTACCACACCAATTATCTTGACTCACAAATGGATTTTGGAACATGTTCACCCCATTTGTATTCTTACAAAGAGCATACGAATTCTTGTTCATTGCAGACACTAGCTCCGATAGTGTTGTGATAGCATCTGACGACCTGTAGGTCATTCCCTCGAAAAACAAAAACAAAAGCAAAATTAAATTAAATTAAATTAAAGGTTTGAAGTAAGAAAGTCTCGACCTATATTATTATTAACAAACAACTTGGTACAATCTCCCACAATGACACCAAAAATTTGATGACAAATTTCTAGTTTGTTTTATAAATTAATTTCAATGACATGATATTTTCTAATAAAAACATAATTCCAAATATTCACATTAAAAACTTGTACAAGTATACACGGTCCGCAAGTAATACAGTGATAAGTAGAGATTGTTTCCATAATAATTGTTTAACTTATATATATGTTAAGTACTAAACTAATCAAGACAACAGCTTATCCAAGCTATCGAAACACTTGATTTATGAAGAAATATTTAAACAAAGAAAATAATTAAATTAACTAATAATCTAACTACTAATATAATTCACAACCAATGGAGAATAAATTCTATAGTTACAACTTCACTCTACCAATTTATTCAACCTATATTTCTACTGTTAATAATTTATTCTCATCATGTGTTTGATCGAATGATTCTAATTTATCCACAAGCCTCTCTCGATGGTAGAGTGGAACTTAGCTAAATTAATTAACTGACTATATCTCTATACAATTAACCAATATAGGTATATTAAGCATCAGTCATTCAATAATGACCACGCAAACTTCATGCATATATCTTTATCCTATGCAATTTATGCTATCCTATTTTAGGTCTAAACATGTGACTATCTCTCTCGAATGCATTCACAGTTACCAAATCAATTGAATTAGTGATAAGTTAATTCATAAGCATTAAGCATAAAATAGAACAGAACATAATAATGAAAAATTAATTAAAAACTATATTATAAAGATGAGTTTCATGATTTAGGGCTACTTCATAAACCTAGATCAAAGATTTAGTTCATCATCAATTTATAAATCAAATAACTAAAATAAGAATCAAGCAACATATAAAAATAAAGCATAAAGAAAGTCCCAATATGTTGAGACCTTTGCTTCCAATTGTTGATGATGCTGCTGAAAATATCCTCCACGTGTTGCTAAAGAATTGTGGTTAAGAGCAGAGCCCTCACCCTATGTTGAACTCTCTCTCTCTTTCTCTGGTTCTCTTGGATGTTTTTGAATCACATGTTGAAGCTCTCTATTTATAGGCATTAAAGCCATGTTGAAAGAGGATTTCTAAATCGGTATTTGCAAAGAACTTGATTTGAAAATTGAATCTCTCACATTAATGGCTAGAATCTTTCCTAATTTTGCTAAACAAATGTTTAGGAAGTTGCTCTAAAGTGGTAAACAAAGAAACCTGAATTTCTTAAGTTCTCCTATAATTGTCAAGTCTCGTGACAGTCTGACATTCAAGCACTAAATCAGTCATAACTTTCTCTAGAAAATTTCAATTGAGGAACTGTTAATGGCTATGAAAACTAGACATTCAGGGTTTTAAGTTGATAGGTTATGGCTCATGTAAATCGAACTGTGCACTTCGTAAGGACAAGATCACATCAATTTCAGCCTAAAAATTTAGTTATTCTCTTCTGAAATCTTTTTTAATCTAATTTCTTCCTAATTTTTTCTCCAAATTTGAACTTTATCCATTCTCAAATTTGATCCTTATCCACTTCTAAATTCAATGCTTCTTCACTTCAAAATTCGATCCTCATCCACTTCTGAAGTTGATCCCTATCCCCTTTCAAAACTCTTCCAGATAATCTTCTAACTCTGATCAAATTCTTCTGGACAATCTTCTAACTCTGATCAAATTCTTCTGGACAATCTTCTAATTCAGATCAAATTCTTCTCTTGCTCTTGAAGAAACCTAATTCGAATTTAAACTCTCCAAAAATCTCCAATAATCCCTAATTTTCACCCAAATTACCAGCTTGGTCCTATATTTCTCAAACTGCACAAAATTTTCAGAAATTTTTTTTTTTTTTTTAAAAAAAAAAAAAAACCCTAGATTTCTCCCAAATTCTCATGACAAAGACTTGATTTATGAATACTAAATAATAGTATATTTTTCTATTGTCATTAGTTGATCTCCTTTGGGCAATAGGAGATTCAGGCGCTCCTCTACACGAGAGGAGAACACCAAATCTTCTCCCAATGATGGAGGAGATCAATAATCTTTTCACCACTGTAAGGAGATAGCAAGTGAAGATCAAGCGGGTCTCCTCCTCGCTAGATCTTCACTAGAAACAAACTTTTTTTTCTTTAAATTTTTATTTTTTAAGTTTATTATTTATTTTTAATTAAATAATAATTTTATTACTCTTTTAAAAAATTTGGTATGACAACATGACAATTTCTAATTAGACAATATAATTTTAATTTTGTGAAAAGACCATCCTACCTTTGAATTGTTAAGTTTTCCATTAGGTTCACATTGGTCAAATATGGTTGAAGGTATTTATGCATAATAAGTACTAAACTAGCATCATGGTTAGTGTTTTGACAAATGTCATAGTACTTTTATGTAATTAATTTAAAAAATAAACAAATCAACTCAACAATCCAAATTGGATAATTTAAGTTTTAAGTGAAATACTAATAAGAATAATGACTTTATTTCATTAGTTGGGATGGAAAACGTGGGACTTTCTTGTTTGGAGATCATATAATATAATTGTTTATTCTATTTCATTCTCTTGATGTTATTTGGGTTATCACCTTGGTGGTTCTTCTTCTAGATTTTGACCCAAAAAACCTAATATAAGCTAGAATGCTAGTTTGATCAAAAGAGATTTCCATGTTCAAATTAACGTGTTCGGATCCCAAGAAAAGAAAACACCATGGTTTTATGAATTGGTTCAGTTCTGGATACCCATAACCAAGCCAACTCGTGAAACAGAGGCACATGCATAATTTTACATATGCCTTATATGTACCCACCTAAAAATTCTAGAGTCTTCTTCACTGTCATTTCTCTCTTTGCCATTATCTCTCTTCTTCCTCCTTTTCCTTCCTTTTTTTAAGGTCCACCACATCTAATTTCTTCCTTTTTCTTCTACTTATGTCGTTCTCTCTCTTGTTCTCTCTTGTTTTTTCTTCTTATTTGTGCCATCGTCAATCTCGTCCACTCCCCCTCAGGCCCTTACCATCTCCCTCTAACTCTCTTCTCTGCTTCGTCTTCATCGACTCGCTTAAGTGTCCAATGGTTGCTACTCATTGCTTCTTCTCGATGGTCATTATTGGTCGTTGCTTCTTCTCAATGGTTATTGCTAGTCATCGCAAGATGACAGCCCGCCGTTGCAAGGTGTTTTGAATTTTTTTTTTTATAAGTTGATTATGGTTAGATTTGTGGATTGTGGTTAGTTTTGTTGAATTTCAATGTTGATTGAGTTTTTGAGTTATGATTTGTTGAATGTCAGTGTTTGAATATGAATTTTTATTGAGTTTAGTTCTGGTTAGTTGGATTGAGGTGTTAAACATAGAACCCAACTTGAACTGAACCGAACTATTCTATTCGGTTTTAGTCAGTTCCAACCTTACAAAGAAGCATGTTCGGTTTTCAAAATAAAAACCGATGATTTATCGGTTCATGTTCAATTCCTATTGAAACCAAACTGAACACCTAAATGCCCATCCCTACTTTGTATATGTGCTTGAGCAATCTTAGATCAATCCTGGTCACTATAAGATTAACCATACACTTTGATTAAGTTAGTTACTCTCATAGCTAGATTCATGCAAAGGTAATTGGGCATAATTAGTAGTGAGGAGAATATATCTTATTACTTGAAAATCAAGAAAATGAATAGTTTGAATGATTATAAGCATAAACAGTGTCAATAAAGTAATCTGAATTGGTTTCAAAAATCACCCACCTGCCATTTAGTTCATATTGATAATACATCAACATATAAAGATATATTTCATGATCAGCAACAACCACCAACAAAACATCGATCATAGCATGTTACTTGTAATTTAGGGTTTTGGGTTGAACCTCATTATTCAATTACATTCAACTCGGATTCATGCATGCATGCATGTATTCCTACATACATACAAAATACAAACTAGCTTTGCCTTAATCAAAATAGTAGATCATTTAGAAATTACAATAAACGGAGATTGATTACTTTTCTGTTATGATGGCTTTGTGAATCTGCAATCCTCCCTTCCACTTTCCACTCCAAACTTCATAGAGACCAAAGAAAATCGTTTTTTCTGAAGCATCAACAGGAACACTGATCGTCAATGATTGGTCTCCTGGAATTGAGAAGTCAACAAGATCAGCATTATTAGTTTGTTTTTTCTGATCTTCAATTAAGTTTATTTTTTTCCAACTGTATTTTCCTTTTTTGCCAAGCTTAGCCATCATGAAAAGTGGACAACCATTCCAACCAAATGCATCTTGTTTCATTGACACCCTGAACTGGATTGCATAAGTCTTCCCAGCTTCTACAGGCAATGATCCAGTTATTTCAAGCCAGCAAACCTGCTTTAACTCTGCATAGCGGGGCCCCGTAGTACTACTCCTGCAAGCAAATGCCAACACTTATCTCGATGTTCATATAAATATTACAAAGATAAGAGGACATTTCGGTTCAAAAACCCTCCAAGGTTTTATCGAATAAATTGTGACAATAGAAGTGACTATATAAATATATAATAAAGCGTAAAAAGGGCTTATATATAAGGAGAAAAACATCAATAGAACAGATGTACAAATGTTATATTCGTTTGCTGGTACATCCGCTCAATTGTGTTTTTCTCTATGAGAAGATCCAACACTAACTTTTCCGGCAGTTGCCAATAGCGGTTGTCCTTGCCCCAAACAATGTGAAGCCCCAGTGGCTTAATATAAGATTCAGTTTTTCCTGCATGTACCTGTACACCTCAAAATTATATTAAATAAACATCATATCACATCAATGTGTACATATATATATATATATATTTTTTTTTAAATTAGGAACAATGGACTAGATGTCGTATGACTATTGAATCCCATAATTGAAGAATGAGTTTCTATATTAAATTCATGCATATCCGGACTTATCGGGAAACCAATGAAATTGGAGGTCAATATGTAAATTAAACCAAAAAAAAAAAAACTATCTTGAAGAATAAAACATTTGCAGGTGGTATTGAAAGAGCAGAAATGGTTGTTGACTTAAATTTATGAATTTAAAATTTATCCATTCTTTTTAATTCAATCCAAAACTGTCATCTATTATTAATTCTTTATTTATTTCTATCCTTGACCTGAGTTAAAGTAAATGGATAAATGTTGAAATCTTAAGTTTAAGTTAAAATTTTATGCTAATACGGCTTGACACATTTGAGAATATATGTGCTCATTGCATATTAGCAATTGTTTTTTTGGGTTTGGCTATCTTATTGATTGAATGAAGTTGTTCATCAATAACAACCCTTATATATTCTTCAATAATCACCCTTATAATCAATCCAAAAGCTGTTATTAATAGGCAACCCTATTCGAGCAATAAGTTAACAAAACCCTAATTTTAATAAGTATAATATAGGGTTTCGCAAATTAATATATATATATGTATGTATTTCTATCAAAGTAGAAGAGGATTAGATCAAGCTGGATTGAACACTTATCCATATGATTACTTGAATAAATTTTATAAAATAACTGATCACAAGTGAATTGAATTAATTATTATCCTAATTATGCTCAAACTAAAAATGAGATTATATATTTAAATGGAACCCCTATAATTATTATTATTTTTTTAACTCTTCTTAAAAATGATGCATCTTAATTTAAAATTTCTGAACATAATTTATGAATACATAATACATAATACTACATTACCATTAAATGACTAAAGAAGCATTTGATTGACGATTCAAATTAGTTCAAAACTATATCATGAATGTTGACTAAGTAATAATATTATATTTCATGAAACTTTATGTAATCGAAAGATTAAAATATGAATATTAAATTGGGATAAGAGCAATCTTACCACCGTTTCAACTTCGCTTTCTTCAGCCTCATAGTGTGACATTTTGAAACTACTCGACTTGTTTCTTGATGAAATGTGAAGCAATAGGTTGTCTTGTGAGGCTTTTATACTTGGAAAAAAAAAAAAAAGGAATATTGAGATGATGAAAATATATGAAAAGAATCTAAGTAAATTGCCATAGACTTTATGAAAAGAATGGTACCAAAATTCATCTTTTGAAAAAAGAATATATATAATTTTGAAGAGTTGGGCAAGGCATATACTTTATTTTAAGTGGCTCCAAGTAAAGAATTGGTTGGCAATTTTAATTTGACAACGTTCATTTTATTCGATTTGCAGGAGTTGGTTTGTTTTATTCACTTGTTCCTACGGATAAAGTTAGGTGTCCTCATAAAGTTCCGTTGATAATTGTTTTGTATTTTTGGTAAGGTAAACCGGTTGATTTACCTAAAAATGATTAACTTAGGGGTTAAGATTATTTTTACTAGTAAAACGGGATAAAATTCATTTTAGTCCTTAAGTTTTAAGAAATAGTTAAATTTTTAACTATATTTCGAAAAAACATTAAATGATCCCTAACTTTTTGAAAAAATATCAAATTAGTCATTTCCGTCAGTCAATTGACGGTCAAACCAAACAGAAAATAGGAAAAGACTTTTTTACCCCTCACTATAGTTACAACGCATACAATAACTATTTTGCCCTTAATAAAATTAAAAAATTACAATTATTAAAAATTAATAAAATTAAAATTAAAGCTAAACCCTAAAATAAAATAAATTTATAAATTTGAAAAAAGAAAAATCCTTTAGCTAATATTTTGCGAATCACAATATCTCATACATGAACAATGCATTTAGCAAATGGCAACACCCCAGTTTCATTTTGGCACCAGTTGCTCAAACAACTCAAAGATGGTTTTATGATACAGAGAGAAGCTGAAATCTGAAATCGGCCTCAAACAAACCTATGGCAATGAAACAAAATCTCTTGCATTGAAAACCACCAGCTCCAGTTCTATCAGCGATTAAGACAACACTGAATCTTGATAATCACACCAACAATAACAATAACCAAGTACCCAACAGAGACAAGTAAGAGCCATACAATCAATTTCCTATCAGTTTATACTAATGACATGTGTGATCACTAGAAAAGATTGAAGTTCCAGTTGCCCGCATGTGCCTATGTTTGTTCTAAAAATTAATCATTTATGTGATGAATAACAAATTATAACTAATTTCTCTGTTCATGTATGAACTTTCAAGATGTGAAACTTTTGTCGATTGTATATTTACGATGTGAGGAAGACGATGGAAGTCACCCAAATCACAACAGTTCTCTCAAGCATTTTATCAAACACCTTCCTCGCAACACCCAAATCACCAGCTTTTGCATAAAAACTAGACACTTTCAAAGCCGATAAAATCAGTACAAGATTTGATCATAGCAGTAAGAATATAATTCGACAGTGAAAAATCAAACAAAAACATGCGACCATAAAGGAAATATAGAGAGAAGGAAAAGATGGTGGGGGTAGTAGCGGAAATGGAGGCATCCGAAGAACCTGGATTCTGGTGAATTTGGTGTTGAAGTTGGGGTTGCTGTTCTTGTTGCCGATTTGCTTATTTGTTGTTGTTGAGTTTGGCGTTGAAGTGTTGGGGCTGGTGGTTGTGGCTTGGGTCTCCGGCAAACGTTGAAGTTGAGGTGGCGATTGTTGCTGCTTTGGTGAATCTAGTCTTCGGCGAAGGTTGGGGTCGAATCTGGTATCCAACCAGGGTTGAATCTGCCGAAAGTTAGGGATTTATTTTTGTTTTTTTGCAATAATTTTTTAAATTTTTATTTGTAAATTAATCCTCACCGTCAATCATGTGATGAACGGTGGGGATTTCCTTTAGGAAAAAATTATTATTTTTGAATTCTTTTTTTTTCTAAAATTTTCTTATTTTACAACAATTTTTTTGCTTTTTATTTTTATCTATCATCCATCATGTGATGGATAACGAAGATTTCTTTTTTTATTCTTATTTATTTTTAAATGCTTATTTATGTTTTATAATTTTAAATTTAAAAGAAATTAAAAAATGTAAAAGAAGGCATTACCATTAAGTCAAATTAGCTTGATTACTCTTAATAGAATTTAATTAACGAGCTTGATGCTATGAAATAAAAGGATAAATATTTATTCGTCTAATTTTAGGCATATTTCAAAGAGGTTTTGTGCAATTCGTTCTTGATATAATATTTATAAGTTAAATCTTTGCCATATATGCATATGTATTAATGTGTTAAAAATTTTATTCTACCCGGAGCTAACTTGCTTTATTAAAATGTGTTAAAAAAACAAAAGAGGAAAGTATCCGTTTTGTTTTTTTTTTTTTTTATTGTTTTATTGTTATTATTATTATTATTTAACTAGAGAGAGATTTTTTTGAGTTTTTTTTTTTTGTATAAATAATCATTTTTTTATATCCAAGTTGAACACTAACCTCTTTTTTAAAAATCTTGCAAAAATAATTGTTGTTAGACAAAAATACACTTAGTAAAAATATAGAATCTCAAAAAATAGTTACTTTTCAACTTCACTCTCAAAAAGAGTTATTGCCGCAATTTTTTTTTTTTTTACACTAAGTGTTGAGGAAGTTGAAAAATGATACTGAGTTTTGATAGTTCACATGAACTATGTTAGTTCACATGAACTATCTACGGAACTGGCTATACAAATTACTTGTGTGTTGTACAAACTACTTGTGTGAACTATTTATTCGCACAAATTGTTTGTACGAACCATTTCATGTTTTCATTCGAGCAAACTATCCATACAAATTGTTTATATAAACTGTGTGTCACACAAACTGTCTATGCTAACAATCTCGTGTTTTCTTATTGTAGTGAGCTTTAACGAGGATAGTAATGAACGGTAAATTTAGTAATTCACACTCTTAGGTGTCATTAAAACTCAATTTAACAATTCAGTGTCTTCTTTCAAACTCAATAACAATTTAGTGTCATCTCATAGAATTTTCACTTGTTTGAGTACTACCTGATTAAACTTGAAACAGCTATGCATCTATTTTCAATTTTTTGTTTCAGTATGAAATTTCTCTAATCCAAGAAAAATTCATGAATAATTACTAGTAATTAATGACATTATTAATCATTTTTAGGTAAATCAACCTTTTACCTTACCAAAAAATAAAACAATTATCAATGGAACCTTTACAAGGACACCTAACTTTATTCTTAGAAACAAGTGAATAAAACAAACCAACTCTTGAAAACTGAATAAAATGGACATAGTCAAATTAAAATTGCCAACCAATTCTTTACTTGGAATCACTTTAAATAAGGATAAAAATCATTTTAGTCCTTAAGTTTTGAGAAATAATCAAATTTTTAACTATATTTCGAAAAGAATTAAATGATCCCTAACTTTTCGAAAAAGTATCAAATTAAATTAATCCCTCCAATCAGTCAAATAACAATCAAACCTAATGGACGGCATGGTGTGCAGGGGTAATCTTGTCATTTCTAATTACAGCTCAAGATTTTGACACGTGTACAAATCATATTATTTAAAAGAAATAAAAAAATAAAGGAAAATAAAACATGAAAAGAGTAAGATATTCCCTAAGGCAGATAAAGAGACAAAATCGACTCAAGGAAAGACCACTCGGTTACCACCTCCATCGCTGACCAATGATTGTTACCTACTAACAACCATTCCCACTGACCAAAGACTCTTTCTATCAATCTTCAACTAAAAATATTTTTATGAATAAGATCTCTCTCTTTAGTCTATGTGTACACTCCAATTAGACACTTAAAAAGAGCACTATGGTTGCTTTCACCATCACGGCACCACCACCAGTAGCAGCACCATCAGCAACAACAACAACCCTAACTTCAACCTTCGCCAAAGACCCAAGTCCCAACCACCAACTCCAACCACAACCTTAACCAATGCAATGCTTGTTGTCTCTCCCTCTCTTGACACCTCTTTTTCTGTCTCAATTTCAGCTTTAAACGAACCTATACGTTTGTGGTTCGAAGATGAACCGCTCGTCTTCAAACGTAACTAGGTTGTTTAGGTTCGTTCGAAGTTTGTTTATCGATTGAAGGTCATATGGGTTCCAATCGAACCCAGATTTGGGTTGGATTGGAACTTAAATGATGTACATCATTTGGAACAAACCCAGATGATGTTCATATAGGTTCAAATTGAACCTAAGTGAGCATAATCTAGGTTCGTCTTAGATGATGTTCATCCCATCATCTGAGTTCGTCCCAAATGATGTTGGTGCAGCAGAAGAGTTGTTTCAAAATCGAAACAATAAACAATAAAGAAATGATAAAATTAAAATAGAAGTTTATTATCACTAAAGAAAATAGCCAATAATATACCAAACTCAAACAAACCAATCCATTTTATAATGAATCTAACCCTAAAATGACTAGAATTAGCAATCCTAATTGACACTTAATTTCCTAATTTGAAACTAATTAAAACAGAAAAACATAATATTAAAGAAATTTAAATCTTATTTTAATTAGAACTTTATTTCTTAATTTGTCCTACATCAGATGTTCATCTAGGTGATGTTCATTAGGTCAAATCGAATGTAGATGAACATCATCAGGGAACCCACCACCAGTATCAACAAAAAATAAAAATAAAAATAAAAGAAAGAGAAAAAAAAAAACAGAGAGAAGATGACCAGATCAAAAGATGATGGTAGATTGAGGATGATGGTTCGATGTTCTTGGGTGGCTAATGAATATGATGATTAATTGGATGTGGAGATCCAATCTCCAAATTGTATCTCTTTCTACTATCTATAATTTTTTGATGGACGGTCGAGATTCAATCTAGGGATTCGATCTCTAGCCCTAAAATTTTTTCTTTTTTAAGTTTCAAAACAAATTTTTTTAAAATGATGTCCATCATCCATCAACATGATGGGTAGTGGAAATCATTTTAATTTTTTTTGAGAAAATTTATAAATATTTTTTTATTTTAAATTTTTATACAATTTTTTTAAAAAAAAAAATTATTTTGATATCCACTATTCGTACTAAATATGGACGATGGAGAATTATTTTCATTTTTCATTTTTCTAAGAATTTTTTTTTTTTTTTATTTTTTAAATTGTTGGTGGAAATTCAAAGTGGATCTCCACCGTTGGATGGATCCTATCCGATAGAAGAGGTTTAATCTAGAATCCACCACATTTTTCTTTTTTAGAAAAAATAAATAAATAAATAAATTATTTGTTATCTTATTCATGAGCAAAATGGTTATTTAACCAAAAATACTGATCAACTGTTAAATTTGATGAAAATCAACTAACAATGTTGGGGTTTTATGTATTAAAATGGTAAATTTGTTTTCATTTGGTTTTGGGGTCAGTTTGGGTTGGGTCGGTCTAGGTTATTTTACCCACCCCTACAAACAAATATATTGTATAACCTATGAACAAACAATTTATATGTAATGGGGCTTGCTTTTCAAATCTCAATTGCATTATTTTAGAAGAGATTGAAAACTTTCTCATTATCATGATCTAGGTTTAACATAATTTTATTTGTTCAAGCATATATAATCCCTCAAAATAATATGTTTGTTCCTCCAATATTCCATATAATTACAATTGTAATCCCAAATCATAATTTATCAATATGTAAATATATGAATAAAATAAAATTAATTAAATCTACCTATTTCACTTTCGTCTTTCAGTCAATAAAAATGACTGACGCCTTAGATATGTTCTATGAGCTAAATTATCATAGTCATAAAAGACACACCAATAATACAAACATCACTTCGTAACTTTGAGACAAAGGAAACAATCATTAAGGACATAGCTTGAAGTTTTATAGAAATTTCAATGGAGCTTATACAAGAAGGAATTAAGGATAAATTCACATGTGATATAATGAGCACATGTGATATGAAACACATCATACAATGAATCTTATCCTTAAGTACAAATGCATATGTCTTTAATATTAAAATTATTTACTGTATAGATCTTAGTTCAGTCACTCTCTTTACGCTTAAACTAAGCTCTTAAAAGCTAGCCTTTCAGACACTTATTATCAATGACTCACACCTGGCTTAATTAGGTTGTCATGATGGTAGGATACACCATGAGCCGTTCAAGAATTAAATTTAGGTAGAACCCCCTCTTGACTACAGTTAATACGATATTTCATATATTTAAGCCTTAAGAGAATAATCTTATAGTTATTGAAGCCCTAAGAGAATAGATTTAAGCCCTAAAAGAATAATCTCATAATTATTCTCTGAAATATGTGTCTTATTTTAGCTTACTGTCCTAGCAACTAAGGCGAATGTAAGTGTAAGAATATCAGTCTCAAACTTGATGACATACTTTCATATATAATCCATGTGAAATTAATATGTGCTACTATTAAATAACTAAGAATGACATATTTATTCATAAAACAAATATAGTTTAGTATAACTATCACAACATCACAATCTACACATATCTAGGGGCCTAGCATATGTCATAAATACATCTCTTGTCACAACTTTGGTATGTGGATCAGATCTGCCACTGTCTTATATGTAGATACATACTTAATTGTTACATTCTTTTTTATTACTATTTTTTGACGAAATTATATTTAGCCTTTATAAGCTTATTTACTATGATATTTTGTCTTTTTGGTATAATTAATTGTTGCTTGGCTATCATAATATACAATAATTGACTTCTCCGCATTAGCTTCTAAATTTAGATCCTCAAAGAATCTCTTGAGTTAGATTACTTTTTGGACTACATCAAAACAACTATAAATTCAGCTTTCATGATGGACATTGCAATACATAATTGCTTTTTAATACTCCAAGAGCTAGCACCTTGGTTGAGCAATAAATGCATAACCGAATGTAGATTTTCACTCATCCAAATCGTCTCCGTAATCAACGTCTATACACCCAATCAAACGCATACTGTCAACTTAGTAACATAGGGAGGAATATGTTGTCTCTTTAAGATATGCTAATATTTTTTTCACAACAATCTAATGTTTCTGTCCATGATTGGATTGATATCTACTTATTAGTCTAACTACGTAGCAGATGTTAGATCTCATGCACATCATAGCATATATAAGACTTCCAATGGCATTGGAGTAAAAAACTCATTAGATCCATTCACGATCTTGTGGAGTCTTAGGGCACATGTCAAAACTAAGAGTTTGCTTTTCAAGATGGGAGTATCCATAGGTCTACAATAAGCTATATAGAATCATTTGAGAATTTTTTTAATGTAAGGCTCTTGTGACAAAGTTAGAATTCTCTTTGAATGATTTCCAACAATTTTAGCTCCTAAAATGTAGATTGCTTCTCTCATGTCTTTCATCTTGGAAGTTGAGGGTAACCATTCTTTTGAGTTTATCATGAACTCATTATCTTTTTTGGCTAATAGAATATCGTCCACATATAAAGATAATGCTATGAACTTATTTTTTAAAAGCTTAACATATATATAATTGTTCTCTTTGGTCATATGAAATTTATAGAACATGACTGCCTCATGGAAACAGAGGTAGATCTCTTAAGAAGCTGGCAGTTCAGGCCATAAATCTCGTGAACTTACAAACTCTCTGCTCTAGGCCTTTTGAAATGAAATTCATTGGTTGTTCCATGTAAATCTCTTCCTCCAATTCTCTATTGAGAAATGTTGTCTTTATATTCATCTGATATAATTTCATGTCCATGTATGCAATGATAGCTAATGTAAGGCAAATGGGATCATACCTTACCACAGGGAAAAGGTTTTTTCATAGTCTCCACCCTTCTGTTAAGTATATCATTGCACAACTAACCTTGACTTATATCTCTCTATTGAGTCGTCTGTTTTCAGCTTAATATAGAGAATTCATTTGTTTCCAATGGCTTTTCGACCAAGCGGTAAGTCAACCAAGTTCCAAGCAGGGTTTTTTTTTTTTTTCGTTGATTGTACTTTTTCTTATATGGCTTTAATCCAAAATTTGTTAACAGGTGAGTTGAGAGTCTTATTCACATTCTTTGGCTTATCACTATTGTGTGAAGCAAGCATAAAAGCTTCTCCTTCAATTTCAAATCGAAGACAAGGAATAGTTTTACGACTGCTTTTGCGAGTTAGTAATTCTAAGGGCACTAATTCGTTAGTCCCTTCACTCCCACTGGGAACAGATGAAGAAGCTATTTCAATAGTTCTATCACTTCCACTAGAGATATAGTGTTCAGGTAACTCTCTATTTACCTATAGTTAAGTGTTTGAATGTGAAACATCATCTGAATCATTCAACTCGTAAATTGAAATTCCTTTTCAATCTAAATATATTTCAATAACTCTAAGAAGTTTCTTGGTTAAGTAAGAAATAGAGTTGTATTACAAAGTCAACAGTGAAAGCTAAATATATTTCTTGTTGAACTGTTGTAAGTATGCAATTACGTATAAACGATATGCAATTTCATATACCAAATGAATCTATTAATATGTTTTGTGATAGCAAATTTGCTATTTTTCAAGTTAAACACGGAGCAAACAATTCCAAAGGCATATTGACATAAAATATTATTATATATTAGATCTATTGGAGAAGGGTGAACTACAAATCAATATGTACCTCTATTGAAATGATGGCTATTCTTATGACCGAGAGATTATCTTTGGAGAAATTTAGGGAGCTAGCATGCGACCGCTATGGGTTTGCAAAGTATTTAAATATGCGGTTAAAACATACATTATAAAGTATTTTTGTAAGGATCTTGGGGATGCCTAAGATTATCAAATGATATGACTCTATCTAATTAAAGTATTGGTCGAAGAAAAATAAAATACATTAGCAAGGATAATAAGAATTAGACAAATCTTTTTGAATGCAAAATTCGATTTGAGGCATCTAGTTGAATTTGTATTATATTGAGTGCTTTGCAAAATTGTCAACAAGGTGTATGAAGAAAAACCTTTGGTTTGACTAGAAAAAGTACTAAATTGAAATTTTGGGTGCTAGTTCTTTTTTTTTTTTTTTTTTTTTTTTTACTTGGCTGAAATCACAAATAATTATTAGGTTAAAGTGATTTGGTCCATCATCAGTTCAAGATGCAGTCAGAAAAGGGTGGTTTGAAAGTACGTACAAGTCAAGGTAATAAACCACATCCTGATGACAGTTTGTAGGAGTTTGTAAAACTTAGTCTGTACTATTTGAGCAAGTAAGAGATAAAGGAATATCATCACACAAAGTGACATGACAACATACAAAGGATTCAATGTAGGAAGATACGGCTCAAAGATGATGCATCTGTTGGCTAAAAAGAAACAAAAATCAACAATTTGTTTTTCATAAAATTAAGAATTTTGCGGAACATTGAGTTTCAAAACTTTTTAGAAAACTTAAGAACTCAGGATTCATCAAACAATAAAATAAAATAATATAAAGAAATAAAATCAGATTTTTACCTTCTGTATTGATCTATGTGGATTGTTCACCACCTGGTCTTCCTTGATATATCTCTAAACTAAAAAACAAGTGAGTGGTCACAATTATATAGAATTGTGCTCACTTACTTTTTGATTTCTTTCTAAAAAAAAAATCAAATTAAATCAATACTTATAAGAGGTGAGTGTTTGATTTTGGTTATACAAAAAATAAAGACACAAATTCTTATTCTTTGTATTTGTTGAAAGAGAAAACAAAAACCTTTTTTTTTTTTTGTATTGTTTCTTCAAAACATATACAACAACCAAAAATTCATTTTTAGAAAAGAAACTATTTCTTTTTATAGACAAACAATTAGGGTTTTAATTAATCAATATTAATATTGACCTTAATTTTATTATAATTAAACTTTTGCCCATATAACATAATTAATTCAAAATTAATTCATATTATATTTTAAAACAGAACTTGTAACCTCTAATAAATTAATTCATAATTAATTTATACCAAAGTCACTATTGAGAATTGAATTCAAGACCTCTTATAAAATTAATTAAATAATTATTAATTCATAATTAATAATTAAATAATTTGAATAATCAATATTATTTAATTACTAAGTGAACATAAATTTTTGTTACTTATGTAACACCTGTAATTGGACGGTCCAATTAGAAGATTCTATATACATGTTTTTTATAGTGAAATGAGCTATCAAGGGAAACCGATGGACCTACAGTTTTGAGCTCCAATAATATCGAAATTATTAATTAAACTCTTTAATTAAATAATTCACTATTATTAATCTTAGAGTTACTCCACTAAAAACCTAAGATTGCACTCTCAAGATTGTAGATGTTTTTTATATAATCTGAAATTTTTTAGTGTCAATTGATTTAATCACTACATATGATTTGACCTTCCACAAATAGTTCATAATTAGAGCTAGGTCAAATATTCATTTTACCTCTCTAATTATTTCTTGATCCTTAACTACCATTGATTCTCTAATTAAAAATTTATTCATTACAATTTATGAATTTATCTTTCTGTTTACATATGAACAGAAAGTTGAATGCTCTTATTATTCAAGATCTGAATCAACCCTTAAAGGAACTACTTTTCTACTACTTACAAGAAGGAGTGAATTCCACTATTGTATAGAATGTTCCCAGCTACTTACTAAATAATATCCCCAAAGTACGAAGTTATTGATCACCGATCTCACCTATGTAAATCAATGAAATAACATAAAAAGCAGTAGTTCATAATACACTCAGAATTAAGATCAATTCATATATGATCATCTGGTTGATAAATATGAATATCTAATTTTAACGGATATTATTTAGAGACTTATGTTTATCTTGGTCCAGTCCTATATAATCTTTGTTATATAATGTGCCTCCATTTCCATGTCATCACATGACAGTCTTGGATAAGACTGTCGTATCAAATACGAAATGCACCGTAGTTGTAGATTTACCACAACCGAAGTACCCAGCTTCGTTTGTTTTCTATAGACTCTTTAGATTACGTATCTCAAACTAAATCTGTTTGTATATAACATTTATACACTTAATTTGAAATTACATCAGTAATCAAGAATGTTTCTCATGATATATCAAATTTTTACAAAAATATATAAATTGAATAAAATGAATACTTTATTCAAAATTCATAAAACGGTTTACAAAATTACAAGCTCTTAGGGTAGAAACCCCAACAGCATCCTTTCAGACTAATACATCATATCTCTCTAAGAATCATGTTTCTATAAAAAAGTTGTGTTTCCAAGAGAAATAATGTTTCTTCAATATAATTGTATCTCCATAATGAGACATAGCTACTAAATAAAAGGTTTATAAATAGGTCTTAGAATCTTCATTTTCTCTACACCAAATTTTCACAACAATTCTCAAAGATATATATATATATATATATATATAAAGGCAGTAAGCAGACTCTACATGCAACCAATAACCCAACAACTCTACATGCAACCAACATCCCAACGACATTTAGTCACTCGGTTCGTTCATGTGGTTTAGAATCCTTCAACACATTCATATTCATGCATTTCATCTCATATAATTCTAATTGTTTTTTGTTGTTTTACACATCTTGGAATGCACTTAGGTTGTATATGAATTCCATTTAAATATCTAAAATTGCATTATATTGTTTTTGAAATTCATATATGTCGATTGCATTTAAATATATTATGATGGATCATTCCACGTAAATGTCATTTGTTTGGGATTAAGGTTTTTAATTTTAGATTGACTTCATTGTTAAAGCCTTCTATGGTTAGAAAACCACATAAGTCAACTTCCATGGAATTTTATGATCATTTAATTAACCCTATATGAAACCAAGCATCATAAGTACACATGCATGCACTCGCACAAACCAAGAGCGCGTTTGCACCTCAACATGGAATTCTTGGTTTCGGCTCCGCTATGGCATGCATGCGTTATGCTTTTGCACATTGAAACTTGGATGTTTCCAATTTTGCACACTTTTCATATTCTAATAATGTATCAAGCTATACATATTGGATTGATGCGATTTGTGTATTTTTGGAAAGAGTATTCATAGATACTAAATTTTGTATTAATTTCTAATTTCTAATGCCTTCAAAATCATATTTACAAAACAACATGACATATCACTCTTTTCTACTTAAATTTAATTTTTGTTTTCAAAGGATTTATTTTTCAACCCTACAAATATAAGACTTTGCTTTTGACCTACAATAGTGTTTTTTGTGAGAGCTTTAAGGAATTTTCTTATGTGCCTTAAGGGGAGTTTTCTAGAGACTTCAAAGACATATAGAGTTTCATGTTCATTATTGTTTGATTGTTCTAAGAGGACACTATTTTATTTGTGTTTTCCGTTCTCCTAGTCTAATTAGCATGGTTTGATTAAATGATGTTCATTCATACATCAGCACTAGCTTATATCACTTTGTCAAAGAATTTAAGGACTTGTTTTCTTAAAGGGATTCCAAGTAAACGAGTAGAAAAATTACATATTCGTTGAAGATGAAGTGGGTGATCAAGGGGTCCTAAAAAATCATTTGTAAAAAGGCTATAGCTATATAGGATAGAATATAGTTCAAGAGAAGTACAATTAAGTGGATCAAGTTAAGGGTGTATTCGTTTCATTAATTAGTGGGTTTTGCAACAAACTGACTAAAGGTATTTAGTACCATTATTTTTATTCGTTGGAATTTTCACATAAAGATGCACAATACTCTATGTAAGCCTTGATGCAATGTAAGCCCGAGCATTCTAAATCTACAATTAATATTTCTAACTCTCAAAAAGTTCTTAAAGATATCTTAAACTAAGCACCAAGAGTTGTAACAAATTGCTAGACAAATTTTATGAAGTAAAAACCCTTATTTATAGCAAGGTCAATAAGAGTTAGAAATCAATTCAAATCCTTCCCAATTTAAGAATCTTAAAAAATGAATTTATTCTAGAAAATAAGTCTAATTAGCAATAAAAAAACAAAAAACGTTTTAATTGCTTTCCAACATGAAACTTATCAACTAATTAGACTCCTAGTATATTCCATAAATGAAATACTAGTCATGTACAAAAACTCCTAAGAATTCTAAAGTGAATTGACTCAATGCATGAGATAGAAGGTAAGTGGTCAATTTTACTCTTCTGAAATCAAGTTTTGAAAGTCTAAAATGTGTGGAAGAAAGAAGAAGTGAAAACATGAAAAAGGGACCTCAAATGAAAAAGAAAAAAAAAAATTCGCACGTGGAAGGATCCAGACAATCGCTCAAGTGGTCATCCAGTGGTTGATGATCACTGGTCGATCGCTCGAGCAGTAACCCAAAGGTTGGTGATCGATGGCTAACCACTCGAGCTGTCACCCAACAACCATCTCTCCTTCATACTCTGTTGATTTTGGCCATAATTTCCTCATCTAACCTCTATTTCAGTCTCTATCAGCTAACATCTAAGGCTACATTTTTCATAAAAAACTATATTTAATACAATTTGTATCATGACCAAAATGCCCCATCTTTCAAACCCTTAAAATTGAATATGAAAAATATGTAAATTCACATGAAACTTTATGAATGCACACCCATGAGTCATAAACCTACATTCTTAAGAACCTAGGACATTAATAACACTAAATATGAAACGTATGTACACCGAATCGTGATTGATCACATAAGATACAAGTTTATTTCTTAAGGTGTTCGTAGAGACTTGCTAATCATGTCAACTTCGATATCTTGTCTTCTTAAACTACATATATATATATATATATATATAATAAAAAATAATTAATTTTATAACTCAAAGAAATTAAAAATAATTGGGAAAATCCCATAAAACAACCTGAGGTTTGAAACATTATCCTTTTACCCACAAAAGTTTCGTTTTTATCCAAAATCCAACAAAGGTTAATTTTAACAGAAAAGTTTTGAAAAAAATTAAAAAGACCCTTTTACCCCTAAAATTTATATAAAAAAATATAATAAACATAATATAATAATTTAAAATTATAAATTATAAATGAATAAAAATTGATCTCTACCGTCTATCTATGATAGATGGATGGTAGAGATCAATCCATCAAATTAAAATATTAAAAAAAAAATTGATAAAAATAAAAATATATTTTTTAAAATTAAAAAAAAAATCATCATCATTATCTGGAAGCCCAAATTTTTTAGGTTTCCAATCGCTCCACACTAGAAACCATCTACATTAGAAACCCAGAAATGTCGCACTGGAAACCTAGCTTCTGGGTTTCTAGGCGACTGGAAACCTAGTTCTAGGTTTCCAGGTGGTTGGAATTCACTATCATCATCAATCATCAATCACACCCAAAAAATTCATCAACTCAAACATCAATCATCAACCATCAAACCATCAAAAACCAAACCCACCCATCAATCATCAACCACCAACACCAAACCACTGAGCACCAAACCCACCTATCAATCATCAACCACCAAACACCAAATCAATAGGTTCATTATTGAATCCACAACGCTGCCACCATTATCATTACCGGAGAAGAAACTGGGGAGGGAGAGAGAGAGATAGAGGGGTAGATGAGAGACCGCGAGAGAGAACTTGGGTCTCCGATGGTGGACGAGATTTGAGTTTCCACATATGCCACCGCCGAGATGTCCGCCACCATTATCACCGACTGGAGATAAGAGAGAAGAGCAAGAGAGCAAGAGAGAGAGTTGTGAGAAAAAAATATTTATATATTTAATATTTTTATTTTAAATAAAAATATCTCATTTTTTATAGTTTTATATTAATATTATTTATTTTATTTTTTCATGTTTGAGTTAATATTATTTTAATTAATTATTCATTGTTTTTCCCTTTTTGCCCCTAGAATTAAACGGTCAACCATATCAACTAACGAATTCTGTGACCATCAAGGGCATTCAAGCCCTTTCGTACGCCTCCAAGTGAGATTTTGGATATTTATATTAATGTTAAGTTGTATTTTAGATAAATATGAAATAGTAGATTGTAAAATTGATGATGTTTCAAATCTTAGGTTGTTTTTTAGGATTTTCCCAAAATAATTTTAAAATAAAATATGCAATAAAAAGTAATATAAGTAACAATAATGAGATCAAGTAAATGACCGATTGCGAGTTAATAACTTTTTTGAAAAGACAAAATGAAAATAGAGAAAAAAAAAAAAAAAAGTCAACTGGTTGTAGCTTTGTTACAGCGTATATGTAGTTTTCAGTGAATAATGGGTTCAAAAAATTCCTATCCCCTGCTAATCGAATACGACTACACAAAGACGGCAAAAGAAGAATCTAATTCAAGAATGGTCACCTTAAAGCCCGCAATTCTGAGTTGTTCCCGAACCCCACGAATAGTTGTATAGTCGCCTATGGTGTTTGAGAACTTTCCATGCAATATAATTTACCAAACCTAATTCTCACAGGTCACAGCCATGCATGTGTCCACATTCACATTCAGCTTAACGACTGATAGTATTTCTGTAATTTTTTCGAGATCCGAACAGCAAAGAGATCCCTTTCCTTATTAGGGTTACTGGATTAGTTATTAATTACTAGATTCTAATTAATAGGTTCGTAAAAGTTTAAAATCAAAATTATTTATCCAATAGTTATTTGGATAATATGTAGTAACTCATTTTTTTAGGGATATTATGAGAAACTCACCTTAAAAGTAAAATAATTATAGGGTTATTATCAATTTGCCCCATAAAAATGAAAATAATGTCAAACCACCGCTGGTTTTGAAAATATTAACCAAAAAGACCCGACCATCAATTGAAATAGTAAAACGGTTAATAAAGTGACAGATTTGTTAATATTGAGGGTAAAAAAGTAATTGTATATATTATGGAATACAGCTGGAATATAAATATATAATATGTAATTTTTTAATTAAAAAAAAGAAAAGAAATTAAAAAAAAAATTAAAGCATTACTTTCTCTCTCTCATCTCACCAAACAACCATCACCACCCACCCACCATCAAAACACAACCCTCCTTCGCCTCTTCTACCTTCTCCTCTCCATCGCCTTCCTCCACTTCTCCCTTATCACCACCCTCCACCTATCCTCCCTTCTCCGTATCTCCCCTTCATGGCCACCATCACCCTTCTCGCCTTCGGCAATGACTCCCTCGACGTCTTCTCCTCCCTCCTCTCCCTCTGCTTCGGTCACTACCGTACTGGCTTCGTCAGTGCCTTTGTCTCCACCTTCGTCGTCTGTTTCGTCGCCTGTTTCATCGCCATCCACGCTGCCCCTTTTCCTACGACCCCGCTTCCTTCGTTATGGATGTGGGGTTCTACTCGATTTCGTCGCCATGGAGACTCATCTCACCACCTCACCTCGCCACTTTGTTGCCCTCTATTTCGCCGCTGAATACTGACTCTGGGTTCTTTATCTAACTTCATCTGGTTTCTTCATCATCAACCCTCTGATTTGTCTCTTTTTGATTTTTTTTTTGAGTGGGTTTTTTTATTTCTGTATTTGTTCTTGTTCGATTTTTTTGTTTATAAAAAAAAAAAAAAAAAAATTGTTTTTGTTGTTGATGATGATAAAGCGAAATGTTGGTATTGATGTGTTCTTTGATCGATTTCTTTTTGTGTTGTTGATGATGATTAGCCAAAATGTTGATGTGTTTGATGTTGAAGATGAACATCAAAATTGTTTGGTGTTGAATCTGTCGATGGTTGGAGATGAACTAGGTTGGAGGAGGAATGTTGGTGTTGAAGACATTTGGCCAAATTGGATTATGATGGACGGTGGAGATCCAATCTATCTCCACAATTTTTTTTTTTCAAAATCTCCACAAATTTTTTTTATATAAATTTCATTTAAATTTAATTTATTTAGTTTCTATTTAATTTTTTTTATTTCAAATTCAAAAGGGTATTTTGGACTTTTAATGTTTTTATCACAAAACCACTAAAAATCATGATGGAAACCGCTTTTGTGAGACGGTAGAGGGTTTTTTGGCTAATAGTTTCAAATTATGGGGTAAATTGAGGTTATTTTCGTTTTTAGGGGGTTTTTTAGATTTTTCCCATAATTGTAAACAGTCCTTGACTTTTTTTATCTTTTTATTAGATGAACTACCCCTTACGGTTAACTTTCCATCCAAAACCATAAGATGATCAAAATACCTTTATTAAGATTCTATAAAATCTCTATTATACCCTTCAAATGTATGTAATGATTAAAATATACCCTTAAAATTATTAATTAATAATAATATCAAATTAGAAACTAACACGTTTTTTTTTTTAAATCATCAACCCATCAAAAATTCAGCTTCAACCAAAAAAAAAAACCCAATTTATTCATCAACCCATCAACATTAACCAATGCCAGAAACATTAACCTACAATCTCATCTCCAACATCTCCAAAACAAACAAACCTACAAAACCATCAAGGTTTCTATATTCAATCAAAATCCAAAAAATTATAAATTGAAAAAAAAAAAAAAAAAAGAAATTGACTAACCTAGTTGAATCTAGATTCAACGAATCTAGATTTAACTGGGTTTGACAGACCCATTGAACCTACTTAAATTTGGGGTCATTAACCCAGATTCGTTTGGGTTCGTTAAACCTAAATTCAACTGGGCCCAAATTTTCGAAAGGTTCGAAGAAGAAGAAGAAGACGAAGAAGGAAGAGAGAGAGAGAGAGAGAAAGAGAGAAAGAATGTCGAACCCTTTCGAAGAAGAAGAAGAAGACGAGAGAGAGATAGAGTCCATGGGTTTTGATTCTTGAAGATGATTAGGGGATTTTTTTAATTTATATTTAATTTTTAATTTTTTAATTTCTGTTTAATTTTTTAAATTTTTTTTAAAATTAATTTTCACCATTCATCTTAAGATAGACAGTAAAGATCTGATAAATTAAATTTTTATTTAATATTTAATATTTAATATTTATTTTTTAATTAATTTTTATGAAACTAATCTCCACCATCCATTTTAAGATGGGTGGTAAAGATTTGATGAATTAAATTTTTATTTAATTATTAAATTTTTTAATTTTTTAGTTTTCTATTTAATTTTATTAAAAAAAATTATTCATACAATTACCATTATACCCTTCAACTTTAACACTAACCGGTTTTTTTAACTGATAGGGAGTGTTTTACCTAAAAGAAAAAAAAAAAAATTGGAGGCTATTTACGATTATTTTACTTTCCAAGAGTTTTTCATAATATCCCTTCTTTTTATTAATATAAAATAGTAATATTTAATGTCCACCTTTCCTATTTTATTAATATTCCAACTAATGGTGTATCAGTTAGTGAATATATATACAGTAATGATAATTTATTTTATTTGCAAAAGGTTTTCATGCACCAATTTTTATATTAGTAATAAAAATATAGACGAAATATAAAAGTTGAGATGCCTAGTATTATTGAATATAAAAATCACTTCTATAAATCTTTATGGTTACTTTATAGCGGGATCTATTTCTATTTCTATCATAATTTTTCATGCCTTATAAATGAAAAATTAATTTACATGCTTTTTTTTTTTTTACACTAAATGCATTTTTATAATTATAATATTTTAACAATTTATTATATGATAAATACTTTTACAATCTACAAACAAATAAGGCCTTCTATTGACAAAATTTACTCTTAACAAATTTATTAGAGTATAAAAAAAAAAGGCAATAATTGTTTATTCAGTTTTGGAGATTGGTATTGTTAACAGCTTTATCAAATTTCTCAAATATTATCTTCAACATTACATGAACAAGGGTTACTTAACAAAATTTGAAAATAAAATTTATAAATAGAGTTGAGCAAATATAACAACCTTTTGTTTATTTAATGTCCTATACTCGGGTGAAAGGGAGAATTTCGAAGAGATCCTACCTCATCTTCTTTTTCCTTTTTAGTTGTTATTTATTATTACTATTATTTTGTTGAGTAATAATACTTACCCAGAAGTCGATCAGGACCAACTGAGATATAACTCTATAGCATAGCTCAAAGATCACCTGTTAGGAATCGAAAGAAAAAGACCAATAATAGGTGGAAAAATACCCACAGAATTAGTGGGACTTTAGGGAAGAGGCGAGATCGAACCCACTACCACTAAGGCCAACTGAGTGGGTGCTTGTGTCTACCAGGTCACAAGCCAAATCTCCTTTTTAATTGTTATTTTGATAAAAGATCCTACCTCATCTTGAAAACCGCACAATTGGCACCTTTAATGATTCCGGTATAGACTACTAATCTATCAAAAGATGGTAAAACGAATAAAGTTAAGAAAACAAAGTTAGAATTGTATTCCTCTTTCTAAGCTTGGGTGGTTGCAACGATTGCAGAGCACTTGATTATATTACATATCATGTGGCACAAATATTTTCTATGAGTAAATATTCACACTACTTGATATAATGTGGTAAAATCAACTAAATACAGTCGGGCACACCCAAGCACGTCACCTGGTCTAGAATATGTAAATTCAACTGCCGACTAAAAAGCAAACGAATGTACATCTTCATCAAGGATGGTGTTAGCATAATTTTAAGAACCAAAATATTCTTATGTCATGTCATTTTCATGTCTTCTTATCCTACTTTCTTCTTCTTTATTTGATAGAGAGTTATGAACAATTTGAGAATCTAAACTCATAGCGGTAGGTCTAGGTCAAATATGGAGAGCCGTGTATAATAATTCAAATGAAACAAGCCAATGCTATAAACACACGAACCAGTGGCCGACCTAAAATTTGATGTTAGAGGGGACACATTTTAAATTATGTTTATCTTTTCAAAATGATAACAACTTGATTGTGTCATCTTTTTCAGAAAAATAAAAAATGGTTTCTAAGTTCCCTAAGAATAAATATAAAAAAATTTTAAAAATTTTAATAAATAACTCATCTCCTCTTTATTTCAATGTGGGACACTATCATTTATCTTGATAAGTAAAAACTGTTTTTTACATATATATATATATGTTCTATTTTGTTTATACGAATATTATTTACGGTGTAACCATTTGAACTTAGATTATTGCTAAACTAAATAAAGGTTACCTACCATCAAGCCGTATTGGACAATAATAAAAAGGAAAAGAAAAATATTGTCATAATTACAAATTAATTTACAATTTGAATTTTATATGAAAATCATATCTTGCTTTTACAATATAGATTTGAAAAATTGATATATACATATATATATTATCAAACCATCCAAAATTTATATTTAAAACAAGTTTTTCTTCTGCTAATTTTTAAGTAACTTATTAATTTAAATTTGATTAAAAGTATACAAGTAAAGCAAAGGTTACAGAAAAAATTGAATTTGAGATCATTAATTAAATAGATTAAAAATATCCAAAGTTTTTATCTAAGTGATGTAGGATGTAAGTTGTTTAACATTTTATAAATCGTAAAATAATGTGATAATTAATATGATATTGACAATTTAGATATCATATCATTTTGGCATAAGTTTGAGGAAAAAATCTAAAAAGCCTAGCATTTACCTAAAGAAAAATTAGTTCAGTTTGCTAATTACAAGATGAATGGAAGTGTAGAAGAACATGTATAAAAATCAAAATTTTTTCAAAAAAAAAAAAAACCCACCAAACTAAAATGGTTTTAAATGTGAGTGAGGAGAAGTATTAATAATATTTGTACCATTATGATGAGTGAATCATAAATGCTCAGAAAAATTTTTAAAATCTCAACAGAGGCACATGTCCCCCTGGTCTCAATGTGAGTCTGCCCCTGATGAGAACAATGAACTTTTACCAGAATTAAGAAAGACTTGTGATCGATAGCTAATAAGCACAGACATAACAAAGAAATATATAATAGCTACACATCTTACATATTTCACTACCTTTGTTCATTAAGTTCTAAATTGCAGTATACCACCAAAGCCAATCATCTCAGTAGTTAGGGAACTCATCGAACAAAATATTCTGGCTCCAAAAGGATTTGAGGTTTTAAACCTCTTGGTTGGAAAGCTGAAGCCCTTAAAACTCAATCAATCCTTTGAGATTGACAAAACATAACAACAATACATAAATTTTCTAAACACAGTTAGACTCTGATTAGCTGATAATTCTTATCTAAACATAAATTTTAAACTTCATTACTTGAAGATGAATAATTTGCAGATAATGTTCTAATAAAAAAAATTGAAATGAATGTCTATCAAACTATAGTCCCTCTCCAAAAAGAAACCAAACATTCTTTTCAAGAAATGCCAGTACAAGGATTCTGTATATTTAACTAACAACTAAGCTTTATTTATGGCGAGTCTAATCGTTTTTGATAGGAAAGATTGCAGCAGTGTATGCATGTGTGCAGATCCATTGGGTGTTTTTCAGACTCAGTTCCTATATATTATGTTTTAGGCACAACACTAATGTTTTCCTCGTCAACTGAGTTTTCAAGCCTTATTTATTTTTCTTATAGGATAAATGCAGTAAGTATCATGTGTCAGACCAAAATAAAACTAGTACCAATAAATATACCGAGTTCAACATGTTTAATGAATTTCTTAATGAACAGATTTATTTAAAACTCCTAAGGCATATACTTGAAGTGAGTCTAGTCTAGTACAAGCAAAAATAGTGAATGAAAGCTGCAGTAGAACTTTTATTTTAAAGGGAAAACAAAATGTTAAGGTTGGTGGTGTTTCCGTCATTTCATTTTCCACGTTGTGTTTGCTCATGTGCAGGCCCTGTGGGTGCAAGTGAATCTAAATATATTAAAGGAGCAGCACTGCAGTGTCATTGAACAAAGGATATCTCTTTACTATTCCTCTATGGGTGAGATTCTGCGTTCGATCCTCACCCAACTATATGAGACCTTTACGTGTCTCTATGTGTGTATGTGTGTTTGAAAGAAGAGGAGAAAAAGACAGCATTAACTTTGTGAAATTCAATTAGAACAAACTAATTAAGCATTAGAAGTACAGTAAGAATGCAGTGGCTGAAGATGGCAACATGCTTTCTCACAAATTCTCAATCATACATTAATTTTCCTTCAACCTAACTGATGCAGAAACCAGATCTTTCGGCCGTCACTGTCTTGTGCAGCTGCAGTTGAACAAATTGCTAACATAAGTTGGTGGAAAGTATCTAGGAATACCCTTCACATAATGGATGTGAGACATTGATTTTACTTATTGTTATTCAAAGTGGATTATCTGACTGGTTGAATTATGATAGGAATGACTTAAACATGTTTCAAAAAGATCCCATTGATGAAAACTCTATCTGGGCATAAACTGAATAGTATCTTAAGATAACTATTTTCAGGCTTAATAAATAAACTTTAAGTAATCTGTTCTCACATAAACTAAATTTGTTGGTTGTTTAGCAAGTTCAAGCAGTTTTTGGTGGTTGTTTAGCATGTTAAAGCAGTTTTTGTGTTCAAACAACTCTAACTTCAGTTCAAGTGGGTGTCAGTGTGTGAATGTGTGAAGCAAACACATGGATAAAGATAACATACACCAATAAGATGTAGACTGATATAAAGATATATCTTATATAGAATTATGTCAATCTATTGTCAAACTATCATTTAATCCACAATTGCAACTTATCATTGTCAAGTAAAAAATCATTCCTAATATATACTAGGTTAAAAATTGTATAATAAAGTATAAACCATTTCCTACATCCCTCTCTCACAAATATGTTACTGATGAACAGTTTAAGATGCTCTGATGATATTGCAAGTGCCGTATGCTTCTCAAATAGAATAAAAAAAAAAGTTCTAAATTCAGAACTGTTTATGAAAAGAGCATAAACCAGAACTTACTGCATCTGCAACAGCAAACCAATGGAAAGCACGCAAGAAAGCATCGCCTTTCGAAGGAAAAGTGTCATGATTCCAATAGGTTAGTTTATCAAATTTTGCATTCACCTCCCAGCAGTTCGAGCTCTCCTCCTCGGACGACACTTTTCTCTTGCCTAGACTTTTCTTTCCTAAAACAAAGCCTGCAGGTAAACAACAAGAATGTAAGATATAAAGTCCTCAAAATTTTGTTTGTAAAACCATAGAAACAGTATAAAAGCATATGATATATACTCCTTCACACAGCCAAGTGCAAATCGTTGCAACACTAGAACTTGAGGATGCTACAAGTATCCCCATAGAAAATTATTTAACCAAGTTTTGCATGTAAAACAAGAAGCCTAATTAATTTCACAGGTTAGTAACCATCAGAACCAACAGCTTAGACTGATAGGAAACGATTTAACTACAGTACTTAAAACTGGAGATAAGATACGTTAACACCACAAATGATGAAAATGATCACAGAAGGCAATTATACGTCTAAATTAGCTGTTGTATAGAATTGGAAATGAAAGGGGCATACCAGAATAGCCATGGGGGAGAGGGAGAGTGGCGCCACGCAACTTCCTTCCCCTGAATGAGCTTCCTCTACTCTTACCCCATCAACCTCCATACCTAAAAAAAAAAAACAATTACACAACCATCCATCCATTCTAATTACAAAGCTAAAGCTTCAATCTTTGACCTACCAGTAGATTTGGGTCTGAAGTAGTCGGAAACGGGGCAGGGACCGTTGAATTTGATGCAGCAAGGAAGGTGGTGCACCTGCCCGCTCAGCTCCACCACTGATTTCCCGTCTTCGCTTACATTTATCCTCCCAATCGAAACTCCTCCCTTCTCTTCCATCGTCTTCATCCCCTAACCCTAACCCTAATTTGGGATGGATGTGTATCAATATCTGCTATTTCCCGCGCTTTTTAATCAAGCAAATTCACTAACACTGTTTTTAATTATTTTTTAACAAAGTTAAATTTATAAATGTACCAATTATTATAATTTAATATATGATTTTTTTTTTTTTTTTTTTTTTTTTGAGAATTAAAATATATGATTATTACTATGTGGACTCAATCTAATTCTGATTGTAACCTTATTAAATAGATTTACTCATTTGAATCACGTATTTATAAATTCAATTAAATTGCACACAACGTCTAGTTTTAATAATACCAATAAATCAAATCTTTAAGGGTATGTGTAAATGAACGGGGTTTTCTATGAAAATACAATATATTTGACAGGATTTGTTAGAAGGTTTTCAAAAACTACAATGATGCAAATATATTTGGATCTTTATCACCTTGAGCTAAGACTTCTATCTTCAATGGAGATCACCCTAATATAAACATTCAATCTTCATCTTCATCTCATGGATGAAGATGAAGATGAAGTTGAAGAGGTAAAGATTTAATTTGAATTGGATCTCCAATTTTTTTTTTTTGTTTTTATTATTTTTTAACAAAGTTAAATTTATAAATGTACCATTATTATAATTTAAATATATGATTTTTTTTTTTTTTGAGAATTAAAATATATGATTATTACTATGTGGACTCAATCTAATTCTGATTGTAACCTTATTAAATAGATTTACTCATTTGAATCACGTATTTATAAATTCAATTAAATTGCACATACGTCTAGTTTAATAATACCAAATAAAATCAAATCTTTAAGGGTATGTAAATGAACGGGGTTTTCTATGAAAATGCAATATATTTGAGGATTTGTTAGAAGGTATTTCAAAAACTAAAAATGATGCAAATATATTTGGATCTTTATCACCTTGAGCTAATGACTTCTATCTTCAATGGAGATCACCACTAATATAAACATTCAATCTTCATCTTCATCTCATGGATGAGATGAAGATGAAGTTGAAGAGGTAAAGATTTAATTTGAGATTGGATCTCCAATTTTTTTTTTTTTTTAAATATACATATTTTTTAAGTCTTTATTTTCGTTGAATTATGAACGATAGAGATCTATCATTTTATAATCATATTTTTAAAATTAATTTTAATATATTTTTTATTTAATATAGTATCAAAAGATCAAATTACTTTCCACTTGTTGTTATAAAGTTGATCAACTGTTAGTCAACTAACAAGAAGGGGTAATTGCAACACATATTAAACATGGGGTAAAGTTTTTGTGATTATGGTCTAAATTAACATATGTGTAATTATGTTAAATGTCATAGATATTTTTACAATATCCCTTTCGAAAATGAGTAAGAAACTTGTTTGGAGCTAAAAATATATTGTTTCAAAAATTCATTTTGAAAATGGCAAAAAAAAAAAAAAAAAAAAGAATACAAAAAATATATATATATTTTTTACTTTAGATATGAAACAATCTTTAATGATGTGTATAAGTTATAATCCAGATAATTAATTATGATGATGAATTTACCTGTCATGGACGATTTTCGTCAGCCATTGTATACACATTTGATTCATAATGAGAAGCAATTAAATATTGTATATATCATTGAACTTGACAGTTGTTTTTTTTTTTTTGGTGTTTCAACTTTTACGAAGGAGATTTGAATTTGGGACATCTAGTTCCCAGCAGATTGTGTCTGTGACCATATATTTGGAAATATTAATATGGTCATTCTAAAATAAGAAATAATGTAGGAGTATATGAGATGTGATTTGAATATGATTTAAGTAGTAAACTGTTCGACGAAATGCCTGAACGAAAGTTGTTCTTGTATAACACCATGATGAGGATATGTAGGCATAATGGTTCCTCCTATGATGCTGTTAGACTGTTTGTGCTGAGATGCTTTGGAGAGATAATGGTAGCGAGGAAGGTGGCTGATGTGGGAGCGTAGCGTGGTGTCGTGGGATAGTATGATAAGTGGGTACTCAAGAATGGGTATGCCAAGCAGGGTTTGGAGGTTTTGATTGGATGGGGTACGATGGAGTGGAGCCTGATTGGTACTAGCTTGGTTTCAGTGTTGCCTGTTTGTGCTTACTTGAAGGATGTGGAAGTGGGGAGAAGAATGCATGAATTGGTGGAAAGTAGAGGTTTAGGGAAGATATCGTGGTGTGGAATTATGCCTTGGTTGACATGTTTGTGAAGTGTGGTCGTATAAATGAAGCGCGGTTAGTTTTTGATAGGATGAGTGAGAGGGATGTTGTCATGTGGACTTCGATAAATAATGGTTGCATTTTGAATAGTAGTGAAGTAAGGAATGTGCTGGGGCTTTTATGTTCCATGCAATTTAAAGGGTGAAACTTTATGCAGTGACAATAGCATCACTTCCTTTCATGTTGTTCCAGTTTGTACTATTTGAAGGAGGTCGGTGTTTGCACTGGTGGATTATCAGGCAAAGGCTTGAGAGTTAAGTTGTGGAAACTGCATTGATCGATATGTATGCACGGTGCAACCTTGTTGAACTCAGCTTCCGAGTGTTTGGAACAACATCAAAAAAGAGGACAGTACCATGGAATGTGATTCTTTGTGTGCATTCATAATTGACTGAAGTAGTGGGGGCCTGATTATGCAGACAAGATTTTTAATGGGATTCCTAAAGAGGACAAGAATATTGTTTTATGGAGTGTTATAATCACCAGTTATGGAGTGCATGGACACAGTGAGACTGCCATTTTGCTTTTCAAAGAAATGGTTCAATCTGGGCTAAAACCGAATGATGTTACTTTTACTTCAGCATTGCATGCATGCAGCCATGCTGGTTTGGTGGATGAAGGCATTCAGGTTTGTTCAAATTAATGCACAAAAAATCATGAAACAAGCCCTGTGCAGATCAGCACACTTGTGTTTTGATCTTCTTGTTCGAGCAGGTTGGCTGGATAAACTTATGATCTAATTAGAACAATGCCGATCAAGCCAACTCATGCTGTTTAGGGTGCTCTACTTGGTGCGTGTTTAATACATGAGAGAATGTTGAATTAGGAGACTGGTAGCTGCAGAATGGCTCTTTGAGCTTGAGCCAGAGAACACAGGAAACTACGTTTTGTTGGCTAACATTTATATATGCTGTACATGGAAGGTGGAAAGAGGCAGAGAATGTGAGAGATTGATGAATGAAATAGGGCTGAGAAAAACAGCAGCTCACAGTTTAATTGATGCCAGGAATATATAAACTGCGTGTCTTTTCTGCTTCAGATGAGTTGAACATCCATTTGAACTTGTGTATTCATGAAGTGGAAAAGTTCTGTTATGACTGATGTTTAATACTAACCAGATGAGTGAGAGATCACATTGAATGTTAATAACCATGTCTGGAAGACTCATTTGATGGAGCTGAAGAAGTCACTTTTCTGAGAGTCTTTGTTATCAGTGATGTTATAAAATACATCAGGATTGCTAGTTGAGAAGGCGATGAGTTGATCAATTTATGAGTGCCACTCTCTCTGTGCAAGGAACCATTACCCTCTGTACATCACATAAATAACCTAAGAATGGATTCCTTAGGGGATGGTACTAGACTTTAAAGTTGATCTTACATGATACTCTTTAGGCAGGATGGGAACGTAACATGCTACATATGCACCGTCTGGCTTGAAGGAGAGTTGTTGGCTACGACAGGATTGATTCATCTTACAGTTGGAGAGTATTGAGCAGATAGCCAGATACTAAATAGTTCCAAGGAAATAGTACTATGGTTATATAATTGATTTGTTTAGAAGAAAGCATACGACCTATTTAGAAGTGTGGAGTCAAGACAAAGTGCTTCTGCATTAGGTGATTTGCTTGCTGCTTGTGGAATCCATGGAGATAAGGAAATGGGCGAGATCATAGATTTTGGATATGGAAATAACTATTGATGCAGTGCCAAATATCAGGATGGTATTTGAGCTCTTGCAGAGTTATCAAAGCCTGTCTTTTAATTTGCTGAACTCCTTTTTTGTTTTAAAAACAAAAAAAAAAAAATATTTAGTTTTACAGGTATATATATGCAAGAGAACTAAGAATTTTTCTTATGTGCTTTTGTTATAATGAATGTCCAACACAATCTTATGAGACATTGAAAGAACGGTTGGTAAGAATGGACCAATAAAATGGCAAATGAATGAAACAGTGTTATATGTTTGTTGGATGCCAATTAACAGAAAATGAAATCATTTATTGATGAAAGAATCTGATAGTCGGTACAGCACTGTGGATGCTACACTTATTGTCAAATGCCTTCCTAGTTCCGTATAATTCATCAGGTGTACTATCATTGTACCCATTTGTTGACCATACAATTGGTCTCTGAATTTGTTGCATTTTTCATATGCTAAGCCGATCCTAGTTTCTCCTCATTTACTCGTTTAACAAGCAATGTGTGGTGGTATTGTATGTAATGAGCAGCAAGCTCTTGCTTTTCCTGCTTCCCTGATTAGTCGGTCATGTAGCTGCTGCACTACTGTTGGTGCAAAAAAAAAAAAACTCTGTAATTTTACTGCTAAAATGTGCATATTCCTCATAGGACACGACCAATACATTACTCTGCGAAAAACTGCCTGCAATTTTGCTTTTAGTTGCTTTGATAAGCTTGCTGCTGGCTTTCTCTCAACTTATATGTCTAATCTTGCCAAGAAAGTTCACAGTCCTTTGTTGGATAGAGCTTAGATAAGCACGCAAGTCAGATGTGAACTCACACTAAAACAAAAAAAAGATATAAACTTTTGCGCCATTGATGTATTAATTTATCATTACATTCTTTATTTTGTAAACGCTGAGACTAGGTGTATCAACAACTTTGCCATACCTAGTTGGCAGATACAACTTTCCCATGCCTAGTTGGCAGATAGGACCAGCCAGCTGATGATGTAGGAGTAACTAGTCACAATATGTAATGATGAAATGTTAGAAATAATATTGTCATATATGCACCAAGTAGAAGTAAGAACTTTCCCAGTTTGCTTTTGTTTACAATGAGTGATAAAACTATTTTATCAGATATTGGAAGAACAGTTGGGTAAGATCGGACCAAATAGTTAACGAAACAATGCTACATGTTTGTTTAGTACCAACTAACAACATCATATACTCCATAGAGGAATTAGAGAAAAATCATGACAAGAATCTCAATACACACTTTTAATTTGAGGAAAAAAGAGATGTCATTGCAATAATGACAATCATGTCTACACTAATCGATCTACACAAAGAAAATAAACAAATCATAGTATGCTAACCGCTAAACTTTTAATAAAAAACAATAAAGGTCAATCAAGGCACTACTTCACAAACTTCGAAATCCCAAAAGTCAGTGACATCGTTGGATGCTCTTGACTGTAAGATTCATGGAGAATCAAACAACAAGAACAAACCCGAAAGAGAAAAGGGAATGCTGGGAAAGGCAGCTTAAGGAATATTTTTTCCTCGCAGAAATCAGAATCAAGTCAAAATCACAAGAAAGCTCACACTAGTGGTGAGCTGAAGAAGTTCACAAGTCGTTTTTGACACCTACACTAAACTTAAGGATTCTAGGGATCGAATCCATATGGTTGAAAGGGGGAGAGAATTTTGGAAGGCCTCAACCTATGAAGACTCCAAAAAAACAAAGGAACCAAAACAAATTCAGTCTCTACCATAATGAGGCCGACACACGACTTACCCATGCTACATACTCGAAGACCTTATTAGGAGGGGCAGGCTACAAGAGTACGTGGCCCAACCTTGAACAAAACAGGAACCCACTACCGATCCCCAGGAAGCAGTTGTTATAGTCAAGGAGATCCACACCATCCACGGGTGGTCACACATAGTAGGAGCCTTGAATAGAGTATATGATTGCTATGTCTAAAAAGTAAGGTATCCCTCGCTAGTTAATCTTCAGTAGAGAGAGCATTGAGCTTGTTACTTTTACTAAATTAGATACAAGGAGGATACATTGTCCCCACAATGACGCCATAGTTATCAATGCGACTGTTGGCAATATAAATGTCCATCATATATTGGTGGACAATGAAAGCTCGATCACTGTGCTATATAAAGTAGCTTGTGAGCACATGGGATATAAGTTGGATCAAAGTCGGATGCCTTATATGGATTCACCAGAGACCCTATTTTGTCGTTGGATCAAGTAAGACTCTCTCTCACATTAGGGGAGCCAGGTTGACAATTGATCATACTTACAGACTTCCTCAACATTGATTGTCCAACTGCTTATAACACTATACTCGGATGGCTCGCCCTTAACAACTTGGAGACGATCACATCTACCTATCATCTAACATGAAGTCCCTAACACCTAATAAGGTAGGATGTGCACAAGAAATTCAACAGTTTGCCAGAGTCTGTTACAAAACAACAATCAAGATTAGATACCATGAGCAAAAGTTGTCCATGGCACTGATAGCTCTAAGAGAGAAAGCCATGCCATCTAGAAAGCAGGACTACAGTTTCCTTTAAGGCATTAAGAACTCATCACCAACTAATGACTGCATTTAATTTTATTTTATCCTTTTTATGTTTCTTAATGTTTTTGATATTATTGAAGATTAATCAACCTTAGTAAGAATTTTATTTTTTTGTCCCCTAACTTATGAGTTCTTAACTTAAGGGGGCTAAGCATGAAAGGGATTGACTCTGCTATATCTATCCCTATTTATAACGGTGTATACAAAAAGCTACAACACCAAGAAACACCCTAATAACTGATCAGCACAAAGTTATTTGAACAATGAGTATACATGACACTAGCCCATAAAAACTCTAAGGATAGTAACATAGTGGTTCAAGGAAGACACGACAACATCCAACCTCCGTTACTACCAAATAGTTTGACAAATGAGCTACTCCATGGATAGCTCCATAAAATGGGTGATTCCAACTTTATAAAAAAGGACAGCTCCATAAGTGGGCTGCTTCACGGACACTCCATAAGTGGGTGACTTCGTAGCATTGGGACAGCTCCACAAGCAAGCTGTTCCAGGATGGTACGATTCAAAGGGCACAAGACAGCATATAGCCTTCGCCGCATTTGACCTTGTAAGACACCTTGTGAAAATAAAAGGACATGGTAGCAACCCACCTCCTCCATACTACTGTGAGGGCAAGGTCAACTTGAAATCCCTTTAGGGAGCATTTTAAGCTAAGCAACTAAGGAGGATACAACAATCCCTCACTTTCGCCATATCACTTTCAGGGATCCCTTCGAGGTATTACCTTTACCAACAGATAAGCCACTCCATAAGTGAACTGCTTTGTCTATCCACCAATAGATGATTCGCTCCATAAGTGACCCGTTCTATCTATCCACTAAAAATGAACAACTCTACAAGTAAGTAGGTTGTCAACGCTATAACCAGGCAACAACCAAAGATCAAGTTGCAAAACAAACAACAACCCTAGTTGATTGCGACAAATCATATGGAATGCAGGTCAAATATGGAATGCAGTTCAACTATGAGACAATTAGTTATATTTTGATTATTAGTATTAGTTAATCCAATTTTTTTTAAGTTATTGTAAATAGGTCGCAAATGTTAAAGGAATAAACATATATGCAAAAAATCAAGTGTATTCATAAAGGTCGAAAAAAAAAATAAATTCAAATCCTTTCTCAATAGTGAGACGGCTTTCTTGCATGAAAAGTATCTAGGGCTACCATCAATGGTTAGTAGAAACAAGAGGAAGGTGTTTGGCTTCATCAAACAGACTTCAAAGGTGAAAGCAAACTCTCTTCTCTAGTTGTGGAAAAGAAGTTCTTATTAAGGCAGTCATGCAAACCATTCCCACTTTTGCAATGAATTACTTTAAACTTCCAATGAGTCTTTGCTCATAAATTCATTACTTGTGCTCAAGTTTTATTATAGGGGTCGATCGAGGGAAAAAGAAAGCCTATTGGCTTTCGTGGAAGTAGATGTGCTCCATAAAAATAAGTGGGGGAATGGACTTTAGGGACATGGAAGCCTTCAATCAGGCCATGATTGCAAAACAAGGATGGAGAATTCTTTTATATCCCCAGTCTCTCATGGCAAGAATTTTAAAGGCAAGATACTTCCCATCATCCTCTTTTGTAAAATGTTTTATAGGCAACTTCCCTTCCTCAATCTAGAGAAGCATCCTGCAAAATACTCCACAAGAATATTAGATAAAGGGTTGGAGATGGCAAGAGCATTCTGGTATATGATGATCCCTGAATACCGAAAGAATCACTCCCTAAGATCTCGTCTCCAAAGTCTCTCCATAAAGGAACAACGGTATCAAATCTTATTACTAGTGAAGACCATTGTTTGTAAATACGGTCGTATCAGGCCGTATATACGCCGATACGGCCATATCAGCCTCTGGTTGAACACATACAACGTATCATGCCCGTATGTCATTTTTTCCATCTATTGCATATCGCTACGGCTGTATATGGTCGTACCGTTCCCATACGGCTGTATATTGACATATACGACAAGTATTTAGATCTGAGGGGCAGAAATGAAAAAAAAAATGATATAAAAACCAAACTACCCTAAAGTGCTCTGTTCTCAGCATTTCTCCTAACCTCTCTTCTCACCGATCGGCAGCATCTCTCCAACCTCTCTACTCACCGGGGTTAAAGCTTCCATTTTCGGCGCGTTTTCACCTGCTCAACAGCATCCCTCACAAGCTCTCTCCTTATTGGCACCAAAGCTTCCATCGCCGACGCCAAGGCTTTCATTTTCGGTGCCAAAAGTTTCCATTTCTAGCGACGCAAAAGGTTTTAGGCGGGTCTTGGCTAGTCTCTCTCACTTTTCCGATGGGTATTTCTCCTTTGACAGTGCTTTCTCTCACTTCTCTTCAACTCATTTGTCTCTCTCTCTCTCTAGGCTGTCTCTCTCTCTCTTTTCGACAGTCTCACTTGTCTTTGATCGGTAGTCTCTCACTCTCTGTTTTAAGCTTCAAGTTTATATTTGTGTTGTATTTAGCATTGAGTTTTATTTAGTTTATATTGTTTTTATAAATTGCAGGAGACTTTATGGTTGTAATGGCTAGTAATAAAAAGAATTTGGAGTGGAAGTATGGGGTTAAGATTGAAATAGATGGGAAAAAGCATATACGGTGTACTCTATATGATAAAGTAATAAGGGGGAGTGTATAGAATGAAAGAACACCTTGCGGGTATTAAAGGGAATGTTGTCTCGTGTAAAACTATTCCATCGGACGTTAGGGATGACATCAAAAGTTATATGAAGAATTCAGAGAAAGTGAAAAGATATAATCAGTTAGTTAGGAAGGAAAAAATTGATAAATGTATGACATTGAATAGTCAATCTAAGTCTAAAGAGGGGTCGGGTAGTGGTAATGTGATCAGAATCAGAGAGAGATTATGGGACCCATGGATAGGTTTCTTAATAGTGTGGAAGATGATTACAATGAAGAATTAGGGGGAACTAGAAAAGGAAGGAACTGATAAGGAGTTACGTAACCGAACATTCGATGAGATAGGTCGCTACTTCTTTGAGAATGACATCACATTTAATGTTGTTGATAGTCCATCTTTTGTGGCAATGATTCTGGCAATTGGGCGCTATGAGACAGATTTGAAACCACAAACTAGCTATTAGTTGATGACTTCCATATTGAGGAGAGAGGAACAGAATACCGAAACTATTGTAACTAAGTGAAGAAGACATGGATGAAAACAGAAGTGTCGATATTGTCAGATGGGTGGAAAGATATAAGAGGTAGTGTTGAGTCATTAATTATCATTATTTTATGCCCATATTACCTATTATTTGTGCTATGTTTTTGTGTGGAATTGGTACTTTTAATTCATTTTGTGTTTTTATGCTTTGAATTAGGTTTTGAGAAGAAAATTGATGGAATCGAAAGGATTTTTGAAGATTAATTGCAGCTCAAGGAATTGGAGAATGTTTTAAAAGGAAATTGCAGAATTTTGGGCAGAAACGTGACGTGACTTGCGGGAGCTCTTACGAAGTGTACATTTCGAGTTGTGTGAGCTATAACCTATCAAATTAAAGCCCCGGATGTCTAGTTTCCATAGCCGCAGACGGTTCATCAATTGGAGTTTTCTAGAGAAAGTTATGACTTGATTTAGTGTCTAAAGGTCAAACTGTCAAAGAGACCTGACAGCTACGGGAAAACATAGGAAATTCGAATTTCTTCTTTTAGCATTCCTAATCAATTTTCTAAACCTTGAAACGTCCTAATTAAATTAGTTAAGCAATTAGGAAGAGTTTTAGTCCTAAAATAAAAGGGATTCACTTTCCAAATCAAAACTTGATTCTAAATCAAAATTGGAAGTGGAATCCTTCTCAATTGAGGAAATCTTGTCTCTCAAGGATTGGGTGCCTATAAATAGGTGCTTTTACCATTCAATTGGGGAGATCAGAAGGAGGAGATCAGAAGACAGAGGGAGAAGCGTAGGAGCAAAGCTGAAGGCTTCAGTTTTCATCTTTTCTTTTCTCTATTTTATTTAGTTAATTTATTTGTTAGGGCTAACTTGAAGCCCTAAACATGAACTCAATTTGTTTATCTTTTCAATAAAGATTTATATTTTGCATGATGAAATTAATGTCTCTAGTTTAATTTTATTCTATTTATTTTGTTTCTTTGATTGATCACCTTAGAAACATATTTTTAGGATTATGTTGTAAGAATATAAACCGCACATCATACGAGCATATTCTTTATTTGCAACAATCAATTGCTTACGAACCAATTGAGGGACATTAATTCATAGATACCTTAGAATAGACATCATGTTCTAGGATTTGTGTGATATTCATATTCTTCTAGTGCTTAATGGGTTCCAATTATTAAACCTAAGTAGACATCATGCTAGGTTATAATTAGGAATACACGCATCTACGTAGACATCATGCGATTTGTATACTAATTAAGGAAGAATCTATACGACATGAGTTAATCATACCTTGTCGTGAATATCTTCATCATGCATTATTATAAGTTTGCTTTATTAATCTTTTTAGCAAATTGAGGGATTGTTTAGTGGTGGATAGGATGTCCTAACTAAGTTTTTATTCATTGATTTTCTTTTATTTAATTTTATGTACTAATATCAATTTAATTCCAAAAGCCCTCTTGATTTTATTTTAATTGCTCTAGTTTAGGTCTTAAATAAATTTAAAATTAAAGTAAGTTGAAACTCTTCGTGGGATCGACCCTTGCTTGTCGCTATACTCAGTCAAACGATTTGTGCACTTGCAAGATTTAAATAAATTTGGTTTATTGAAAAATTCATCAACAAGTTTTTGGCGCCGTCGCCGGGGAGTTAACATACTTGCTTTGATTTTAAGTTTATTTTTGTTTTATTTTTCAGTTTTTAGTTTAATTATTTTTTTCTCTTTTCAGGACCATGGCTCACCACAACCACAGATTACATGAGGACAATTTTGATGATTTGGGGTTTCAATTAGATAACTTAACTCGTGTTGTGCAGCAACTTATTTCCCAAAATATGTCTGCCAATAGAGGACGCTTATCGAGAAATTGTTCGACAATGTACGAAGAGGTGGAACGAGACCAAGGAATGGCCTGTAGGAACTACCAATGGTGCAATCATGGTGGGATGAATGAGTTCCAAAGCCCATCCATAAGGAGCAAGAATTGGAGTGGTAGTCAATGGAATGATAATTGTTGGAGCAGTCAAGCATTAGACAATTATATGTCTGATTTTAATCAACAATACTATCATCCGCATTCAAACTTCTACAACTCAGGATCGAGTGGTCAACCGAATTTGGATAAAAATTCATATTCATCAAAATTTCAAGATCAGTTTCAACAACCTTATAGTCCCCAGTATTTTCAAGGCTATAATCAACAGTTCAGTAATCCATCTCAAGAAGAAGAATCTGTTGAGCAAGATACAAAATTTGAAGAGATGCTCATATCTTTCATGCAGGAGACAAGACAAACCAATGCCCAAATGGCCGCAAGAATAAAAAATTTGAAAAACCAAGTGGGACAAAGTATAAAAAACTTGGAATACCAAGTTGAACAGTTGGTAACCTTGCGTCACCAATGCGAGCTAGAGGAAGATGAGCATTATCATGCAGTCACCTTGAACAGTGAAGAAGAGCTTGAAAAGGGCAAGGATGAGTCTCCTTCAGTATTCAAATATTTTCCTGACGATGAGTGGGAAGATAATGAAGAAAGTGAAGTTGAAGAGACCTTAATTCAAGACGAAGGACCCGAAGAGATGCCACAAATTGAGACTACACCATACGTGACAAAGCAATCCATATCCAAGGAACTAGGTTTGGGGGTGTTCGAGCCTACCGATGTTACTCGTCAGTTGGTGGATATAATGCTTAACCAACAAAATGACTTCATTGAAGAGGAGCTGGATCTGCAATATGGTGAAATCACAAGTAGGGTTCATATTGAAGAGGTGGTCTACAAAGAACTCAAGCCTTGCGAACTGTTTCCAATGGAGGGAGATTGTTATAAGGTTGATTTGGAAAATAATAAAAAAGTAGAAGATGTGTGTTTGAATAAGCTACCACTAGATCCTTATGAGTTCTATGTTATGAAAAGAAAATTCCTTTTTCATCCATATGAGAGAGGAAGATATTTAAAAAAGAGACTCAGAAGATGGAATGGGTACAAACAGTTGGAAATTTATCCTAAATCATGTCATCAAGGGCGTGTCTTTAATGGTCGAGACAAAATATCCTGGCTCAAATTCAAGCGTAAAGGGTCAAGACCATTAATGTGCAGACATACCTACCCTTGGGAGCCAGATTGATAAAGTGGTAGAAGAACGTCTAGCCAAGACGTTAACTAAGGCAGCTTGATGGGAGGCAACCCATCTGGGTAATTTCGTTCCTTTTCTTTTCTTTTATTTTTGTTTTTCACTCTTCTCTTACTTATGCTTTACATTTGAAACATTGAGGACAATGTTTAGTTTAGGTTTGGGGGTGATGAAAAACAGTTTTAGGTTTTAGGTTTGATAAAAATTTTCAACATTTTTCATAAATTTTTCGTTTTTTGTTTATTAATTCTACTCATAGCAAGTTGGCTAGTTGCTTTGTGTTTGTTGATGGATTTTTTATGCATGTTTTTGATTGGATATCTTTACTAGGGAGTAGCCATGAACATCTTTACATGATTTGAGACTTTTGAATATTATGATTTTAGTTAATTGAGTGGATGGATACTATGTTTGCATGAATTGTGGACTATTAGTGGAGACTACCCTTGGTGAGGATTTGAGCTTTTGAAGCATTTATTTTTTAGGGATTTAATTTTTTTTCTACTCTTTAAACGCTCTTCGCCTTTGTTCTTAATAGATGATCTATATCGGTTTTGCATTAAATACTAAAGAACAAATCATCATTGTAGATAACATGAGTTGTTTTGATTCAAGAATTGGATTGACTTCTTAGAAGTAATATAGGCAAGTTTTCACCTTGTAAAAGCCTATTCCCTCACTTTAAATTGAAATACAGCATCAAACCCTTTGAAGCCAAACATATTTAGCCTTTTTCTTTGTCTACCCTTACTAAATGACCCTATTAAGCCTTAAATTTAACCATACTTTATAAGTGTGGGATCATACCAAGTGGTGCAAAGGAGAAGAGAATTAAAGTGTTAGTATTGATATGATGTGTACATGGGCATATGTATTGAAAAAATATGCTTCTATGCATTATTGTTTTGAAAAAAAAAAGCAAAAAAAAAAAAAAAAAAGGTTAAAAAAAAAAGAAAAAGAAAAAAAAAAGAATGAATAAAAATGTAAGGAGCACAAATTAAGTTTTATGATGCCTAAATATGCGAGGGAAAGTGGAAGTGAATGAAGGAGGAAGAGTGAAGAATAGAAAAGAAAGAAGGTTGTGAAGAGAAGAAAAAAGAACAATGAATGAAGTGCTTTGGTGTGGTCCTAAGTTTCTTTTGAACCTAGACCATTTATTTCTTATCCATTAATCAACCTTAGCCCAAATACAACCTTTAATATGGCCTATTGATCTTTGAAAGAGGGAAGTCTAATTTGAGAGTTAAAGTATGTCATCATGCTCTATCTACGTTCTTAGTATTTGATTCCATTCATGAGATCTATTCACTTAAAGTGCGGTTCTTTTCAACGTCTATATTCATATGTGATGTAAAAGACGTTTGCTATGCCTTTACATAACCTCTATCACATATGATTGCATGAGTGTTTGCCTTAGGACTCTTGAGAGAGTTATGAGTGATATCTTGTGAGAATTAGAGTCGAGGCGAAATAAGTCCATGACATATGAATACGGTGTTTTGAAACGATATTGCTTTGAATGTAGTATGAGATTGTTGATGATTATGTTTTAGATTATTAGTGACTTATCTTTAGTCATGATACAAGATCATGCATGTATGAAATTTCTGTTGATTTGCATTTAGTGACATATATGTTGATGAGTTATGGGTGGAATGTTTTAACGTTTGTGGGTATCGTTGCTGGTAAACCCTCAGGAGACATAACTCCTCCTACTAGGGACACCTAGGGGTTTAAAGGCTTGTGGTATACGCTCAATGCCATCGTGTTTACCTACGAAAATGGATTATGTTTTATTTTTCGTATTTTTAGATTAGGTTGTTTTAAAGTTCTAGTTTTGCTCGAGGACTAGCAAAATATAGGCTTGTGGGTATTTGTTGAGTCATTAATTATCATTATTTTATGCCCATATTACCTATTATTTGTGCTATGTTTTTGTGTGGAATTGGTACTTTTAATTCATTTTGTATTTTTATGCTTTGAATTAGGTTTTGAGAAGAAAATTGATGGAATCGAAGGATTTTTGAAGATTAATTGCAGCTCAAGGAATTGGAGAATGTTTTAAAAGGAAATTGCAGAATTTTGGGCAGAAACGTGACTGTGACTTGCGGGAGCTCTTACGAAGTGTACAGTTCGAGTTGTGTGAGCTATAACCTATCAAATTAAAGCCCCGGATGTCTAGTTTCCATAGCCGTAGACGGTTCGTCAATTGGAGTTTTCTAGAGAAAGTTATGATTGATTTAGTGTCTATAGGTCAAACTGTCAAGAGACCTGACAGCTACGGGAAAACATAGGAAATTCGAATTTCTTCTTTTAGCATTCCTAATCAATTTTCTAAACCTTGAAACGTCCTAATTAAATTAGTTAAGCAATTAGGAAGATTTTTAGTCCTAAAATAAAAGGGATTCACTTTCCAAATCAAAACTTGATTCTAGATCAAAATTGGAAGTGGAATCCTTCTCAATTGAGGAAATCTTGTCTCTCAAGGATTGGGTGCCTATAAATAGGTGCTTTTACCATTCAATTGGGGAGATCAGAAGAAGGAGATCAGAAGACAGAGGGAGAAGCGTAGGAGCAAAGCTGAAGGCTTCGGTTTCATCTTTTCTTTTCTTTATTTTTATTTAGTTAGTTTATTTGTTAGGGCTAACTTGAAGCCCTAAACATGAACTCAATTTGTTTATCTTTTCAATAAAGATTTATATTTTGCATGATGAAATTAATGTCTCTAGTTTAATTTTATTCTATTTATTTTGTTTCTTTGATTGATCACCTTAGAAACATATTTTTAGGATTATGTTGTAAGAATATAAACCGCACATCATACGGGCATATTCTTTATTTGCAACAATCAATTGCTTACGAACCAATTGAGGGACATTAATTCATAGATACCTAGAATAGACATCATGTTCTAGGATTTGTGTGATATTCATATTCTTCTAGTGCTTAATGGGTTCCAATTATTAAACCTAAGTAGATATCATGCTAGGTTATAATTAGGAATACACGCATCTACGTAGACATCATGCGATTTGTATACTAATTAAGGAAGAATCTATACGACATGAGTTAATCATACCTTGTCGTGAATATCTTCATCATGCATTATTATAAGTTTACTTTATTAATCTTTTTAGCAAATTGAGGGATTGTTTAGTGGTGGATAGGATGTCCTAACTAAGTTTTTATTCATTGATTTTCTTTTATTTAATTTTATGTACTAATATCAATTTAATTCCAAAAGCCCTCTTGATTTTATTTTAATTGCTCTAGTTTAGGTCTTAAATAAATTTAAAATTAAAGTAAGTTGAAACTCTTCGTGGGATCGACCCTTGCTTGTCGCTATACTCAGTCAAACGATTTGTGCACTTGCAAGGTTTAAATAAATTTGGTTTATTGAAAAATTCACCAACAGGTAGACAGTTGATCAGCTTCCTTGTAAACAATCCACATGGCATAGTTTTTCTTCGTTCGGTTGATGTTAGTGATGTAGTAAAGGATGCGACATTGTTGTTTCGTTTACTTGATGATGTGGTTGAAGAGGTTGGAGAGGATATTGTTGTTCAGGTAGTGATAGATAATGCCTCCAACTACAAGAAGGTTGGGGAAATGTTGATGGAGAAGAGGAAACAGCTATGGTGGACACCATGTGCAGCTCATTGCATAGATTTAATGCTTGAAAAACTTAGAGAACTATCCCAACACAGAAATGCATTGAGAAAAGCGAAGAAGGTACTATAATAGTAATAATATTACTATTTCTTACTTTTTTTCAACTTAACTCATATTTTAATTAAAAAAATTTAAGTCATATAATAGGTGACTAACTTCATTTACAATCATGGATGAGTGTTAGTATTGATGAGAAAGCTTACAAACAGGGAATTGGTCTGACCTGCTTCTACAAGGTTTGCTACTGCATATTTGACTTTACAGAGTATGTCCGAACTGCGGCAACCTTTGCAGCATATGTTTACTTCATCGGAGTGGGAAGAATGTTCATATGCAAAGAAGCCAGAGGGAAAGGAAGTAAGAAAATCATACTAACGGATTTGACTTTTTGGGAAGACATTTCTTATGCATTGAAGATAACTAGACCTCTTGTTCATGTGTTGAAGAAAGCAGATTCAGAAAAAGTCCTCATAATGGGATTTATTTATGGAGCAATGGATATCGCTAAGGAGGAGATAGCCAAAAACTTGGGGGGTGATGTTGGAGCTTATAGTGAGATTTGGAAGATAATTGATAACAAATGGGAGTTCTAGAAGCACCGTAATTTGCATGCAACTGCCTACTTTTTGAATCCTCAATCTTAATATTCACAAGAAATGACCGATTATGAAATTAAGTGGGGGTTGTATAAGCGCATGGATAGGCTTATTGCGGAGGATAAAGATTGAGAGAAGGCAGGTTTACAAGTTGAAGAATTCAAGCATGCAAGAGGGATGTTTGGCATAACTCATGCAAAAACTTCTATTGGCAAGCGTACTCTCGGTATGTGGAGTTTTCTTTTAGGTGTTATTCAATCACTTGTGTTTTCTTACTAAAGGGATTATTATTGGCATTGTAGTTGAATGGTGGAGTCAATTTGGAGATCATACCCCGGAGTTAAGATCTTTTGCAGTGAAGATTTTAAGCTTTACTTGCTTATCCTCCGCTTGTGAGTGGAATTGGAGTGCGTTTAATATGGTATAAGTCTAGTTAGAGTATACTATAAAATTATTTTTTTCATTGATACTGATTTTTTCATTATTAATTATTGTAGATTCATACTAAGAGAAGAAATCGGTTGGCCACGGAGAAGTTGAACTCATTAGTACAGATAATGTACAATAGAAAGTTGCTGCAAAAATTCGAGAAGCTCCAGTGTTTACCTGATGATGCTGACCCCTTAGTGTTTGCTAACTTGCTTTCCGATAATGAGTGGGTCATAGGAGAAGATGTCTTGGAATCGAGCGGAAGTAGGCCACAACGACGAAAGAGGATTAGGATACACGTAAGTTTATCACTAAGTAAATAGAGTAATTTGAATATACATTGAAATTTTTAATTATGTTACTTTAAATTATTTTGGTGTAGAGAAAGGAAAAGGTGTTCAATCATTAGATGATGAAACGGAGTGGGATGACATCCCTAGTGAGGAGGAGAATGATTGTGATGATTATGATGGGGAAGATGACAATCATGACGCATTCCGTTTCCATTTCAATTCTCATTTCTGATAAGAGACTTTACCAGAATCAGATGGTTAGATCATCTTTTGTTTTGTGACTTTTATATTGTTTTTGGTTTGGTATTGTTGCTACTTACTAGCAATACATTGTTGTTCATCTTTTGTTTTTGTGACTTTTGTATTGTTTTTTATTTGGTTTAATGTTTAAATACATTGTTGTTTTAGAAATTTATGACATTTCCTATTGCTTTTGTTTTTGTTTTTTTTTTTTTTACCATTTACCGTATAATACGCCCGTATAATGCATACTGACCGTACCGTATCGTATCACGTATTTACGAACATTGGTGAAGACTTCTGGAATACGGATCTAGTCAGGGAAAATTTTGGTTATGAAGATCTTATTTCCATAATCCTCCTGAGCCTGAACAAAAAGGGAGGATGCTGTTTTATGGTAGTTCGACAAGAGAGGTATTTTTCAGGAAAGAGTGCCTACAGATTCGCATGCCATTCACTCAATAATGGGTCGAGCTCTAGCTCTCATGCCTCTCCCTCTATATGGAAATCGTTATGGAATCTAAACCTCCCCAACAAAATTAGAATTTTCGGTTAGAAAGCTTGTAAGGAAATTCTTCCCGCCAGAACCTAATAGCCAACAGGGACATCTCAGACACAAGTCTGTGCGCTCTTGACAAACTGAACTCAGAAACCGTGGATCATGCCATTGTAAGAAGTCCTGCAGCTGCAAAAGTGTGGAGACATTGCCAATGGTCTGTTTTTGTATCCAATAATGGGTCCATGAACTTTTCTGACAGGATCAGCAGCCTTTTAGTAGCATCAAAGGGCAGCGAGGAAGTTAGATTGTTTCTGTTAACATCTTGGCTGATATGGAGGAGATGAAATCTACTAGTAGAGAACCTAGAAGTAAGCCATTCTCAAGCTGTTTGGGACAAGGTAGTTAACTTAATTCGAAGCCAGGAAGTTTCAGCAGAGGCAACTCCCTCAACTACTCTTATCCCAACTTTTAGAATTGGCCACTGGCTACCTCCTCCCACTCCTCTCTGAAAATGAATGTTGATGCGGCTGTGGACTATGCGAAAAACAAGGCTGGTCTTAGCATTGTTATCAGGAACGAAGTTGGCATCTGTGTGGCAGCTGCAGTTTTTGGTGTAAGAAGCATTCCAGGGTTGGAGACTGTAGAGGCCTCAGCTATTTTAAAAGGGATCTGGTTCGCTTTGAGTAGAAGTGTTAAGGAGGTCATTGAGTCTGATGCGCTAACAATGGTGAATATGTGCAGAGGGGCATTGACGGTTAGAGGGGATGTTGATAATATCATTCACACTTTAAGGTTGTGAACATAAGACTTAATTTCGATACAATTAAATATTAATAAATATGAAACATAAAAATTTCAACTACCATTGAACTGTATAGGCTTAGGGACCTTGATGTTCAACACCGGGTGATCATATGAAAAGTTAAGGCTGTTAAGTGCACCTGTTAGCACTGTAATTTTGTCCTCCATGGCTTTCATGATTCCATCTTCTCATTCACATTATTTACAACACTAGCATACCCCACCATTTGATTATTGAATTGAACCTTCAAGTCCTTCACCAAATCTGAGTAGGAATGTTGTAATGTTATAATCTATTTCCCATTTTCAAACACTTTGTATGACAAGATCCAAGAATTCTCTATTGGGGAGGTTCACCAACATGTCCCTTTGATCGATAAATCAATTATTTAGCTGCTACAAGTGTCATCCTTACACAAACTATCAATAAACAACCCTAACTGGACTCTGTCGTGTTTGTTACATAGGTTCGGACTGGAATTGGATAAAATCCAATCCAAATACATGTTTGGTAAGAGGGTGGGATTGGTTTCACCAATCCCATCTCCATTTTTTGTCCCAGCTGTATGGGCTTAAATGAATCCCACCACACAGATGAGATAAAATAAATCCACCAACCACCTCCCATTTAAAATAAATAAAATAAAATAAAATAAATAAATAAAAACCTCATCTCCCACCAATCGTCAACAATGGAATTCGATAGCAACGCACCACATTGAACCTGATGCCCAAAACTCAAGGCCACCGGGAAGCCGTTGAGTTGGTCAAAAGTGTCGATGAGTTGAAGATCGCTACCTGTCCGATCACATGATATTGGATAGGTGAGAGTGTATAATTATTTAAAATTGACTTTTTAAAATTTAAAAAAAAAATTATTAATTTATCTAATCCAATTTTATCTTATCCAATACCATAGAAATAATCCAATCTAATTCCGCGTGTTAAACGGGATATGATACTACTATTTGTCACATTGTAAAATCTGCCCATAAATTCTTTTGCCTTTTACTTGGCGCTAAAAACTCTTCTCTAGTCAGCCAATCTAGAACACGTGCCTACAAGTGTGTCCACCATTGTTGTCAAATCCCATTGCTACACTATTGTTGCATATAAACGCTCATTGCACAACACATATATGCACACCCACGAATGCACTACGAAGCAGCAATAAGGCCAATACTACAGCAAGTTTACACGTACAACTTGCCAGTACATCTCTCACAAACAACCCTACACACAAGAAAGCAAGACTAAAACACAATTTTTATGGGAGAACCACCCTAACCCAACTCACTTCCATGAAGTAATTATGAAAACATGCAACCAACTCATATGTAGGATGTGTCAAAAGACTCAGAATGGTGCAACACACATTCATTAGTGGCTGACATCCCCAACTGCCTAGGCTTAGTTGCCACTAACTAGCATTCAACACGACATAAATAAGAGTCATTCTCATAAATTGATGGTTAAGGATTAACACAATTAATAAATGAGTCATTTTTGGATTGAAGCAACTATGAATGTAATAAGAAACAACTTTTGGCATGGCAAGAACACGAAGTAATTTAACGTATTAGAGTTGTAGATGTTGACATGATTTATTAAACCAGTTGGCTTCAAGTTGGCATTAACATGAATTGCCATTTCTAGACAAAGTTTCAAGATTCTAGGTTGGATTGACTTGGTTACATCAAAGTTATGTATCAATAAAGTTATAGATTTTATTTAAATTTAATAAATGTATATACAATCAGTATCCACCCAAGATAATTATACAAACAGATGCATCACGTTAAGACTCCTCGATTACATCAAATGGCTTCCTAGTATTGGTGGTTGTGTACGTACATTTTAGAGGCATAGTTTTTTCCTTTTATTATTGATTAAGTTTTCCAGATTTTTTGTCCAAATGTATATCTAAATGACATGACATATGAGTTGTGAACATCATATTAATTATCACATCATTTCATGATTTATAAAATGTTAACATTTCATATACCACATTATTTAGGCATAGATTTGAACAAAAAATTTAGGAAGTCTAACATTACATATGTGTGTAATTGTCACATTTAATATATTATCCTAAATTTAATATAGTAGTTATAAATCAATTTGTCATATTATTTAAATTAAATTTTTAAGCAAATTTTTTGAAAGTGTAACATTATTCTTGATGTAATTGAGAAGTCTTAATTTGATGCATCAATTTGCATAATTATCTCAGAAGGATATTATTTGCCCAACATTAGAAAGGTTATTTCCAATAAGAGTAATGTTACACTTTTTAAAAATTTGTATAAAATTTTATCCAAATGAAGTCACAAACTGATTTGTACCTATTATATTAATTTTGAGATGATGTATTGATGATGTAACAATTACATATAAACTTGTCACATCATTTGGACAAATTTTTGGATAGTGTAACATTACTCATTACATATAAACTTGTCACATAATTTGTGTACTGAATTCGATCAATTTTTTTAATAGTATAGCATTAATGACTTTCTAAATATTGGTGGTTGTGCACATTCATTTTAGAGGGATAGTTTTCTTCCTTTATTATAGAGGTGAAAATTTGGATTACAACACGACGGGTTAACACGAATTCCCGAAAAATAAATGGGTGTGGACTTGATTTAAACGAATTCATTTCATAATCTTGTTTAACCAGTTTAACTATTTTATTAAACAAATCAAGTTAAGTTTGCTTAACAGATTCATGGGTCGATACGATTAATAGAGTCGAAATGTAATATTTATATATTATAGAGGTCAAATTAAATATTTATGTTTAATAGGGTCAAAATATTATTTACGTAAAATAAGTTAAACAAGTTAAATGAGTTAAATGGGTAAATGAATTAACGGTTCATAGGTTAATAGGATTAATGAGTTTGGATCCTTTATGATCCAAGTAATAAACAAATTAATCATGCAATATCTTGTCACCTTTTTGATAAATGAATTCATGTCGAATCCAAAAATATTGACAAGTTTATAAAGTGAAATCATATGGTGTTGATCAAATTCATAAATGAATCGAATTTAGCTCAACCCAATATGCTAACTCTTTTTGCCACCTTTACTTTATTATTAGAAATAATTTTTTTGATTATAAGAATAGATATTAATGTAATTAATCTAAATAAATCCTAACATTAAAAAAAAAAAATACAATTACAAGACTTGTGAAAGTGTAAAAAGATGACAATCGCATCATCAACATTTGGAAGCGATCCAATCTCACGGGCGATGACATGTTTGGAAATGCAAACCACACAACAGAAAGGACACAACACCACACTCACTCACTCACACTGTCACACACCAACACACCAAAACTTATTTCGTTAATTAAATAAAAATCTTTGATTTATTATTTGTCTCAACAACCATACCACACGGTTGGTGGTGCAAATCTGATGACTCCATCTGGGTTCGCTGTAGCTTTCTTTTTCTTCCATACCCATCTGCCATTTGCTTCCATTCATGCATAAGGTAAGCTCTGCAATCTGATTTACTATTAGCTTTTGTGTGACTCCATTTTCCATTTTGTTTACTGGGTTGAGATTTGTTTATGCTCTATTTGTTATTAGCTTTTCTCCCAGATGTTTTAATGTAAGGATGATAGCGATTGATATTAAAATGTAAAATCTTTGACATTGTTCGTACTTTAAAATGTAAAACAGATGAAATGAAAGGGGTGGATAGATGAAGAGAGGAAGGATTGATTATAATAATACTAGAATGGGGATGTCAGTGCAGACAGCAATGTCCATTAAGTCCTACCAAAATCAGGCTCAACTGCTGCTTAACAACTACCTCATAGCTGAAACTTACATTCCCTATACTTCTCTCCTTGCTGGCTTATTGGCTTGCAAAATGGTATGTATTTATGTATGCTTCATTTGGTTGCACCTTTCCTTTTCCGAGAAATTAATCCGATTAGAGAATATAAGAACTGAGTAAAATTCTGGCTTGGAGAGAAAAATTTTTCGGTAGAATTTCTGGTGAGTGAGTAGAGGCGATTCTGGAAACGATTTTCTGGAAACCAATTTTTCTAAAACCAGATCATGAAGGAATTTAAAAATTTTTCCAGTAGAATTTCCTGTTTCCTTTGCTGTGAATGAGTAAAGGCGATTCTGGAAAGGATTCTCTAGGAACCAGTTTTTCTAAAGCCAAGTCATTAAGGAATCTGAACAAGCCATTTCTCTAATAACTAGTTAGGAGCTTTGAAAGTTTCAAATTTTTTAGTATGTTTATGCTTTTGTTTTCGTTTTTTTTTTTTTTTTTTTCCCTAACAGGCCTATGATCTTACTCAGTTAATAAGCACCTTTTACTCCAAGACATATAATGGTCTTACAAAAATCCAACGCCTTGAGTGGAACAATCGGTGACTGCTGCTGCTTCATTCTGCTTTTGTTTGTGCCTTTTGTTTTTCTCATAATCCTTATTGACTAATGTTCTAATTTTGGCAGTGGTCTCTCTACAATTCATGCCGTTTATATTACAGCTATGTCATTGTACTTTGTGTTCTGGTCAGATATTTTTTCTGACAAACACTCCGCCGGTCTTATTACTTCCCGGAGCTCTTCGCTCTCTACATTTGGATTAGGGGTAAGAGTTTTCTTTAATATTTAACATTCAGCTGATATGTCTGCATTCTGCATGAATTCATTCTTTCTTATGAAAAACTTTGGGAGAATGATGCTTTGTTGGCATTATATGCATAGGACAATTAAGCAGCAGTTTTTATATTTCTGAGTGATAGCTATTGGTGGTAGGCTCTATAGACTATGGCTCAAGTTTTTGTATTACTTACAGATTGATATATTGTATACAAATTATCTTGACAGTATGATATTCTATTATAATTTCCTGTCAGACATATTTGGTCAACAAATTGCATCTAGGAGTAATTGTGAATTTTGACTCACCTTTTGCATCAGTAACGCAAAGTGAGTTTGTATGTGGTTTATACATCATGGCTTTTGATGTGCTTCTATCTGATAGGCATGGCTTATGTATTTTATTTCTTCAAATGAAAAAGGATACTGTGGCATAATTTTTACTTCTTGGATGGAAGTGAAAGGCATTGCCTATCTTGTGTAGAGGCAGCAGAATGTGAACTAGTGGGAATCTATTTCTCCTCTATTCATCCTGAAGCATGTTGGAAATCAACCTCTCCATCAACTAATTCTCATGGCTTTAATTGATAGCATTCCTGGATAAATTTCTTAAGTTGTGCTTTGATTTCTATAATAATTACGTTGATGTCATAATATCGATTATGATTTTTGACAGGTTTCAGTTGGATACTTCTTTGCGGATCTTGGAATGATTTCTTGGCTATATCCTTCTTTAGGGGGTATAGAGTATGTAAGTTGTAATATATTAAGGGTTGAAAGCAAGTAGATTTTGCATATTAATATTATATTTATTTTGTAAATAATGGTGGTAGTATAATAATTGATTTCACATTCACTGGTATGTATTTTTCTGTTTACTGTACAAATAGATGAAAATTTGAACATCTGCTGCCCTTTTTCTTTTTAAAATTTTCTTATGTTTACCATACATGTTTGGCATTTAACCATTTCTTGTTGGTTTTATAAGTGAATATGTAGCATACTGCGAGCAATCTTAGAAAAATGAGGCTTCTAGCTTGCAATTTAATGTTTTCTGACTTCAAATTCCGTGAGTTGGCTCAAGATTTCATTGAATGTTCTTCTAATCCTATTAGTACCAATTCCAGAATCCTCCATATTTTGATTTCTGAAATAACTGTGGAGCTGTTTTTTATAATGTGGGTATTAGGTATCAAACTAGGAGATAGGAGAGAGTTGTAATTTTCCTGCTTGCATGTATAAAGAGAGCCAATTACTCATTGGCATGTGCATAAAACCTACATTTAAATTTGTCCATGCAAAGTAAAGTCATGTTAGTATAACTGATAAGTTGGTAGTCTCTTGTTTCAGATTGTCCATCACTCTCTTTCTGGCATTGCAGTAGCATATTCTATGTTTTCTAGAGAAGGGCAGCTATATACATACATGGTCCTCATCTCCGAGGTGACAACTCCAGAAATTAATATGAGATGGTAGGGTTTTATGCAATCTGAGTAATAGTTCGAATCTAATATTTTTTCGTGTAAGTCCTTTTTTGAAAAGTTGGTTCAAGATGATTTTCTTCCTAGGTTTGAGTTTGCTAATCTCATTTGGAAGTCAAAAACCCCGAACAAGATCAAGTTTTTAGTTTGGATTATTGTGCACGAGAAATTTAGTACTTGTGATATTCTTCAAAAAAGATATTCTAGTACTTGTCTCTTTCCCTCTCGGTGCATTATGTGTAAGAATAGTGGGGAAACCCTAGATCATCTCTTTCTTTATTGTCCGGTGGCCAGTTTGTTATGAAACAAGATGTATTTTTTAGTTAGTTTGAAGTGGGCTGCTCCAAATTCTTTATGTTTTTTCCTATTGGAAGAGTTTAAAGTCCTAGGAGGAGGTAAAAAGGGCTGGTATTTTTTAGAATTGTGGAGTTTTTGCTACCCTATGAGTGATTTGGGAGGAAAGAAATGGGAGAATTTTTGAAGAAGTGGAAGAGGAGGAGAATTTTGTATGAGATAAAGCGCTTTATTTGGCTTTCTTTTGGGCTTCATCTAGTGAAGATTTTAAAGATTTATCGTTATTTTTCATTATTCTTGATTGGAAGGCTGCTGTTAGTTAATTGTTTATTCCAATCTTGCCTTTTAGTTTTCGTTTTTGTTTGTTCTTTTAGTGAACTTCTAGTTCACTTTTGTATCTTTCTTTTTTCAATAAAATTTCTTTTTCTTATGAAAAAAAAAAAGAAAAAATTAGATTCTGATTATCTCTTGGGGTTTTTGAAGGTACCTTGATACAGCTGGAATGAAGAGGTCCTACGCTTATCTCATTAATGGTGTAATTATCTTTTTTGCCTGGCTGGTGAGTTGAAATCTTCTTAAATTTCCAAGTTTTCTTCTTCTTCTTCTCCTTCTCGCAAGGCATGCCTGAAAAAATAAAAAATAAAAAAGAGAGTGGAAAAATGGTTGGTATAACAAGTATTTGCCTTTGTGACTCGAAAGTTACGCTATCTAGTTGTTAGAGTTGTGCTACCTATTTTGCGGTGATTCTCAAACTTCATTCCAGATAGGCTTATTTAGTCCTTGAAGTAATTTTAGTGGCTGGATAGGTTCTTTGTTGTTTTCAAAACAACACGATTTCATTTCTCTTGAACTTGGTTATATTCTTTTTTATGTGCCTCCGCTGAAATGACTTATAAAAATGCAGATTGCAAGGATTCTGCTTTTTGTTTACATGTTTTACCATGTTTACCTGCACTATGATCAGGTAAGTTCTCCCTGAAATTTTATATTTGATGGATCATTGCATTCTAGCAGTGTACTATCAAGTAAAATTCTCTTACTGTTAATTAAAACTCCTTTTTATGTATAATTTTCATTTGAGCATATGCTTGGTAGTTGGTACTTAAATTAGAGAGGAAAATATGAAGTTAGAATTGTGCAACTCAATTTCAAGTAACAAAACTACATCATATATTTTCTTTTCCTTGACAATCTATCACAGCCAAAGTGACCCGGACCTGACTTTATTTCTTTTCCTTTAATAGTTAAAAGTGTTGCATAGTGATGGGTATTTGTACCCATCTCAATAATTCTTATACTTTCCTTTTGTCCTTTGAGTTAAATCCCATGTTGGACCTTTTAGTTCAATTGAGTCCTTTGAGCTGCAAGTGAAAGCTTTTTGATTGGTTCAAATTGCTGTACATGTTCTCCAAATACTTGGGTAAATTGATTTGGTCAATATTTAGCTGGTGTATTGACATTTTAGATTGAAGTGATTGGTATTGGCTAATGGGACAAACTTTTACTGACATGGGAATCATCCGCTCTCTCTCCTTCCCACACTTTCCCTCTCTCTCTTAGTTGCACTTTCTCTTTGCCCTGTTTGTCTCATTCGCTCTCTTCTCTATCACCTCTGTTCTTCACTCTTGATTGCCACCCCTTTCTCCCTTCCTCATTGATCAGTTTTAATGGGGTGGTCAAGAGCATAAGTAAAAGCTACTAGAGCAGGAGGCAGCTGGGAAGAGAAATGACATGATGGTGACAAATAGAGGAAAGACACAGACACATATGCAGGAAGAAGCAGAGTGACATCCGGGGAGTAGGGGTGGAAGAAAGATGATGATAACGATTTCACGCAGGAAGGAGAGTGACACTGGGGATTGGGATGGGGGGAAGAGAGCTGTTGATAATAGTGTTGACAGATATTCCCCATATTATCTTATGATGCTAGTCTTAATATAACAAGAGCTTAACTACTAGGAGCGTCAATTAAATATTGACCAGCTAAATAAATGTTAGTCACATCAGTAACATGTCAGCTAATTATATACGACAAATTGTTAGATGCCTTCTCTTATAAGATGGCACCTTACACAAAAAAAACGTGCTTCTTGAATTTGTACATATACAATTACTCGGAGACAAACAAAAACAAAATCAGGTTTTGTTCTTTTGTAACTTTTATCAATACGAATTATTTATAACTTTTATAAATACAAATTCAAGAAGAATATTGTTATTATTACTATTATTCTTAATGTAAGGTGCTGCTCTATCTGAGAAAAATTATAAGCTGACATTATAGTCGGTATAGGCGTTAGGTGAGAGGTAGATTAAATTGATCTACACTCAAAAAGTGACGGACAAAACTGAATAACTTCGAACTTGAAATATCCATATTAAACGTCCAAGCAAATACAAATGAAGAACATTGTGGCTTTCACATCTTTCTTTTTTTCAAAACATTGGTTTAATTCTGTACATTTTTTTTCCCTTGTTTTAGCTCATTCTGTCTTTTTCTCTATTCTTGTGGATTGTATTTTCTTTGTCATGACTCATGACTGGCTTTCTTAATTTTGTTGAAAGTTTCCAATTTTTTCCCAAAAGTTCGTAACATTGATGAATAAGTAGGAAAAAAAGACCACTTGTAAGTAAAATTTAGTGAAATTAAATTATGATAACGAGTCGCTTGATTGGCTTGGCAGGTCATGCAGATGCACGTGATCGGTTATCTCTTGGTTTTTGCAGTGCCATCTGTGCTGGCTATCATGAACTTGATTTGGTTTGGGAAGATTGTTAAAGGATTGAAGAAAACATTAGCAAAGAGGCAATGATGACAAGGTAGCCTAATGTCTTATCCGTATAGGAGGGTCTAACATTCCTGTGCATTTTTCTGTATAAAAATGATAGAAAAAGTAAAAAGGAAAGCCTTTGAAGGTAATGTGATTTCTCAAGTTGTCGTAAAATCGAACTGTTGTACATGATTCACGTTGAATACAGTTTCAGTGATCTTTTTAATCTTACAGCTAAATCAGCTTTACTTTCAATCAGGTTATGTACCAAGTTTTGAGTTCATATATTTCAAAAAAATCGATAGACTACTAGTTGGTGTGAATGCGGTTCGAAAGGTATAATATCTTATAGTTACAATTACGTGTTTTGGGTAATTGCTGCAGCTCTTCCAGCCTGTTAGTAATTTCTGAAGTTACTGTTTAAGATTAGTTGTTGCAAGAAATCATTATCAACTCCGGATTTACTGGCAGGATTACGTAATTTGGAAGCTGATGTGTCTTGTAAGAAATCTGTCCTGACATTCTTTTTTTGCATCTGCTTTATTAGTATATGATCATATACTAATAATGAGTTACCTAAAAAATGAGAAAATCTTTCATGGACTGTCATAGCTCAGCTGATGTGGAGAAACTGAACCAATAAAATAGTACAATTTATTTTTTTCTTATCTTTCCCATTGTTTTTTTTTCTTCTTTTACCTTTTTCATTGATCTGTCTTACCACATCAGTTGTGAGATAGTCTAATGGAAGATTTGTTTCTTAAAGAATAACAATCTATCAGGAGATTATTAGCGAAGGAGTAGAACCAGGGTGTCTCGTAAGGAATATTGAGGCATAATAGAGTTTAGAAGGGGTACAAAAATTCTGGGAAATAAGAGGTTGATTTGATTATATTCAAATGTGAACAAGATAAATCATTTTCTGTACTGGTTGCCTTAAGATTATTTTGAAATCTCGAGACAATTTCATGGTTTATTGGATTTGGTTAACTTACTAATTGAATAAGGTTACTCATCAATAATAACATTTAGATTAATTGTAAATATGATTATTAAAGAAAATTAAAAAGTTGTTATAGATATGTAATTTTATTCAATCAATAAAATAATCAAATTCTTGATTTTCATGTACATGGAAGTTTGAGAAAGAATGAATAAATGCATTTATGCATATGCTCTAGCCTATAGGTGCTTTCAACATGAGGTGATTAACCTAACAATTGACAGGGAGTTGAAGGGGATTTTTACCAAGTCCGTCAGGAAGCTATTTTTCAAGTTGAGATGGTTAAACTGACAATGTCAAACAATTGTTGTTGAGAACAATTGTTCAAGGTTGGAAAATAACCAAACCCCCCTCAGGTTTTAAGGGCAAATGGGTATTTGGTGGTTTCCATCATATGGTGACAAGTGTAATGAGAACTTGGAGGAGTTACATGAACTAAAAAAAGATGAAAACCTTTTCATTAATTTCATTAGACTGTTCATGTTGGTTTCCATCATTTTTCTGAACAATGAAGATCAAGTTATAAATAATATTTAAAAAACGTGAAAAATAAAAATATAGATCTTCATCATTCATCAATCACAGTTAAGACTTAAAATGAATTTAAAAAGAAGAAAACATTTAAAAAGTGGTGATTGGATCCATCTTCATGGATGTAATGGTGGTCGACCTCCATTATCGATAATGGTCGACCCCATCTTCTCATCGTTGAACTCCACTGTTAACGATGGAGGTCGGCAAGACCTAAATCTCCATTGGAGACTCATCATTTGTTAAATGGGGGAAATTGCAAATTTAACCTCAAATTATATGTTGTGGATGAAACTTGCTCAAACTTGTCAACTTTACTATTGTTGTCAATTTTTGACATTGATTGGACAAAAATACCCTTTTGACCAATTGAACTTATATCTTAAAATACAACTACTTTCCTTTCTTTTATTTATTATTTCTCTCTGTGAATTAGGGATGATAATTTTACATGCGAATCTATAAACTTGTGAATTTCAACCGACAGTGGATGAGTGTGGATTTAATTAAATGGGTTTGTGAGTGGCTGTGGATGTTAAATTTCAAACATGAAGAGGTTCGGTTGCAGCTACCAAAAAAATCCACACCCGCATCTGCGAACCCGCAACATATATATTTATAATATAATATTGAATAATATTTATATTTATTAAATTTATGAAAACTTTTGCATCTGTTTGTTATATATTTTGTTTGAAATTCAAATTTATTTTGTATTTGGACAATAGTTTTACACATTTTGTGTTGTATTTAGATTAGCATTTTAGAATTCGCTACTCTCTATTTGACCGGTAAAAAAGTGAGTAGCGAGTTCTCAATTACTCGGCAAGTATTTAGTTTGACTGTCAGTCAACGGTCAAACTGTTGACCAACGGTTAAACTTGGTCCAACCTATAAAAACAAAAAAACTTTAAAACTTTTTCATAGAATCAAAATATAATCATATGACCACAAAACATCATTAAACCGGTCTCATGCTATCTCAAATGTCATTTTAGCACAATCATATAATTATAATATACTAAGTGTCTTAAAAATTTTGGCAGTATGACTACTATTTTTTCAACAATTTCATCTTGTAATATATAAAAATAATAACACTTCAAAAGTCTATCACATCTCCACTACTTACAATTTCTGGTCCTTCTTTCTATCTCAACACAACCAACATTATGTATAATGTGCAAATAATAACATAGCAAGTACCAAATAGTAACCAAAAAGGAAAAATCCAAGTAGCAACCAAAGCAAAAAAGTCTAAAGTCCAAATAACTAAATGGAATTAAGGCAATGTTTGGCGTATGGGAAATGGGATGGGATTGAGATTTATTTTTTCCCTATCCTCTCACATTTCATGTTTGGCTCACATTTAAGGCAGAGAAGGGAATGAATTTTTCATTCCCAGACCCATCTTCATTCCCACTTAACTTGGGAAATAAAATCCCAAGTTGAACCATGTCTTTGTTGTTTCCCAAGTTCATGGGATTCCTTTCTTTTTTTTTATTTTTTCATCCTCTCTCAACAAACTTTGTCTCTCTCTCATCTCCACCAGCCGACCCACCATTACTACAAATCGCTCTTCATCTCTCTCATTTTCTCCTCCATCCAGATGAATTGACAGCAGCAAGAACTATTGTCTTCAATTATTTTTTTCATCTCACCTTCATCTTTTTTTTATATGGTTGTGAACCATGGGTTCTGGGTTTTCTAGATTCGATGAACCCAAAACCAAGTGTCTCTAGGTTCGATGAACCCAGAACCATGTGTTTTGGGTTCGATGGTTCTAGGTTTATCGATGAACCCATAATCATTTGGTTCTGGGTTCGATCAGAATCCTTTGTTCTAATTTTTTTTTTTTAATCTTTTTTTTTTTTTTTTATAAGTTCATGTTTTGATGTTTTGATATGTTGATATTGTTAATGATATTATTGTTATGAGAGATAATGAAATTGATGAGTTGGATTAATGATATTGATAAACTTTGGGTTGATAATGTTGAAGACACTGGGTTCAACTATGGTTTTTCTTTATATATATATATATATATTTTCAGATTTTTTATAAAATTAATTTTATATAATAAAAAATTTAAATTAATTTTATTTCAACCTAATTTGAACCTACATCAAACATGATATGACATAATTTTTAATCCAATCTCAAGTTCTACCAAACACGGGACAATGATTTTCTATTCCAATTCAATCCAATCCATTCTATTCCAGTCAAATCTATTTATTTATTCAAATCTTGTGTGCCAAACGAAATCTAAGTAAACAAATAAAAGAAAGTAATTTAAGACCCTAAACATTTGAAGGGCTAGGTTACAACCACTCTTCATCTCTGTAAATTCTTCCATAACTTGTTCATGATCAAACTCAAACTCTAAATCAATTTTCGCCTTCCCTTCCACCCTTTCCTCCTCTTTAGGATCAAAATATCTTCACTAAGTTGTCTTGTTTGCTTCGAACTGTACCTTACTTCATCATCATCATCATCATCATCACCACCCAGAACAAGCCATCCTTGTGCATCAAAAGTATCGGCATCAATTGCTAGTAGCATATCAACATTCTTCTCAGTTTGCCTTTTCTTGTTGCTTGTTAATTTTGAATTGAACTTGAAAAACACTAAATTGTTTAATCGACTTATAAGTAGTTATTCCTTTTCTTTGTATGTATCTACATAAGATTTAAAAATTAAAATTAAAAAAATCAATAAATAATCAAATTTTAAAACATTATAAATAAGTTATAGATATTGCATTTACCCCTTCAAAAGTGTTCCAATTTTTTTGACATCTGGATGAACTAATGATCAATGAAAGAATCCTTATTGCCATTTTTTGCAAATAGGTCAAGTTAGTTGAGTTGGGCCAAGTTGGCCCAAGTATTCCACCAACTTGACCAAGCATTCGTTTGGCCCAAGCAAGACCCTCGATTTGGGGTAAGGTGTCGATTTAGAAGTACTTGCCTAGAATTCGGCTTACTGGATCAAGTTCTGAAACACTGATTTAGATTTATAAGATTTATGTAATTATGACTTTTATTTTGCGTTTATTATGTTAGATGTTAGAACATAACTTTTAGGTTGAAATATTAAATTTAATTCTATTTTGTGGTTGATGTTATTGTTAGGATGTGAAAATTATATTATTTGTGCTTATTAAGTGATGTTTGAGAAAAAATTTAGTATAAAAATTAGTATGAATTATTATTGTTATTATTATTTTTTAAAAATTACAGGATTGTGGGTGGGAGTTGGGTCCACTCGCACCCGCACCCGCACCCGCACTTGCACCCACGAAGTTTTCACGGGTGCAGATGCAATTGTACATGTTTTTCCCCATTCGGATGCAGGTTTTGGCAAACCAGCCCAAACTCGATCCGTTGGCATTCGTATTCTGAATCAAAAGCTCTCTTATCTCGTGTCTCTTTCTACCTCAGTGGACACATCATAAGCTCTCTTTGAATTTCACTATCAGCTATTCTAGCTCTCTTAAAGCATTATCAACACTTGATCTAGATAGTTTCTTCTTCGTCTCATTGGACACATTTATTGCTATCTTCTGTATTTGCTCCAAGGTGCGTAAACGTATCAATGATTCCATATTGTATTAGTTCTACTTAGTTCCATTCATAACAACAACAGTGAAAATATTTGATTGTGTTTAGGGTTTAGATCCATGTAGTTTCATTAATTTATTCATTCAATAATATGCGGATTATTCATGTTTAATTGCATTTATTTATTTAAAACAAAAGATATTCAGGCATGTATCCCATCTGTTCCAAGGTACCTTCAAGTTCTCATCATAGTCAATATTAAGTCTGACATTTACATAAAATTATAGCAGTAAGAGATGAAGTCAGCAACCACTTTCTTAATGTCATAATAAAACAAAACAATGAATGATATAAGACCAAGCATCATTAATGACGCAAGATGTGAGCAGGCGTCAGTTATGACGATTGCGCAACAGTCAACTTCGCACAGTCATGCGTCATAACGTACAAGTACAACCAAGCAACAATTTTCTACTTCTTTCAAACTTCCAAAAAGCAGCTCAATGTCAAAGCAAACTATTTTCTTTTTCTTCCAAACAGACAAGTTTACCTAGCCTATAGATTGCTAAATACTTCAACCACTAAAATATTAATAAAAAATCATTTAAAATTAAAGTGAAAAATGAAGGAAAATGACACAACAAGTTGGCTTATTTGTAAAGTTATCACTAGATTAATAGTTTGAATTTTAACATCACATGAAATTGGAAACGTCCCAAACTTATCTTAATGAATGCTTTTGATTTGTTTTCCTCGTTTTTGCTATCCTCTTTTATGTCTTCTATATCCTTTTGCCACTATCATCATCATGGTGATGGTCATCATTTTCGCCATCACTCATCAACGGTTGTCTTCCCTTTCTTTTTCTCTTTTTCCTTTTTTCCCTATATTATTGTTGCTCTGACTATTGATGAACCGTAAAAAGTGACTTTTATATTATTGGCAACTTTGTCTGTATTTAGATGACATTAAAATTTAAATTATTAATTTGATGATAGTTATACAAGTCAAGTAAGAATTTTCAGTCAATATTGATATGGTGCTAAATTTTTTTGAAAAATTTAGATTTAAGTGATGTAAAAGAGAATAAAAAAAAGAGGATCACTGAGAATCCTTATTTGTAGAAGTCATCCTATATTAAGTGCTATTAAAAAAAAAAAAGAAATTATCTAAAAAAACTATTATATTGAACTTTTAATTTTGAGTTCGAAGATATCTCTACAGTGACTTAATTTTTTCATCATTCTTCACGTACTGTCAGCATTGCTACTCAGATGAAAACCATCTTCAATAATGAGAAATGCAAGATGCACTGTTAACAATGGAAACCATCCCCTTTTTTTTTTTTTCTCTCTATATACTCTTATGTTGCCCTTTTCTCTTTCTCTTTCTTCTTTATCCCTCACACTCTCTTATCGATCTGGAAGTAACTAACATGATATCAGAGCTTGAATGTCTCTGATTTAAACCCTCTTCACTTCTTTATTTGTCAACTCGTTACATTTATTATATAGTCGGGAGCATTTAACATGTATCTGTCATCTGTTATCTGTATACGTGGTTTATAGAGGAGACGTGTTAACGTATCATAGCCTTAAGTCTTAAAATACTATAATTGGCCATTTTCTATAAACTAAACTTTTGCATTTGGTGATAACTAACCATCAATATGCCTTTTTTTTCTTCCTTCTAATTTTCTTCTTATTAGCCAATAATTAAAAAAGTCTTAATCAAGTACTCAAAAGTTAAAATTGTTAGTATTATGATTATCAAATATCAACTATAATATTAGCAAACAAAAACGAGAATCTCTATTTAGGTGAAGGCATAACACCCGGGCTGTCGCTCCCTGATTCGGCCATATTGGCCTAAAAGAGTCGAAGCTCGAAGCAACGATTTGATGGTGATCATGAGCCAGCTGCATGTTTTCGTTATCTGATTGGATTCAGGTTATAATGCCAAAACTCTTTTAATAATGCATTTCTTTTTAACAAGCGATAGCGGTTAAGACTTTCCTTAATTTATTGACCGTGTCTTTCTACTATATATATTAATATTAGTTCATTCCAGTTGCTCCAATATCTTTCCTTGGATTAATTAATACTCTTCAATCTCTCCTTCTTATTTTGTTGTTTAAAAGAAATCTGTCAAGTACAGTATTCTTTTGTCTTTTAAGCATAAACAAATATGAACTCATTAGTGGTCTGATAAACATTCCGGTTAATCAGGTACTTAATTAGGTACTTGATTTTGGCTTTTTTCTAGTTAGGTACTTGATATTGTGAGATCATTAGTGGTCTGAAGCTAAATAATTTTCTATTTATAGTAAATAAACCCATGGAATGATTATATTGATATTGATATATATATATGTCATGCGGCCGTTGATGGTTCGATGCAAAAAATACCAGTGCTTTGTTTGTGGAAGTTGTGTCAGCAACATTCAAGTATGACGATGACATGCACAAAAAGTAGGATCAGAACCGAATTAATTAGATACTTGAGTTTGGTTGGGTTTTTTTTTATTTTTTATTTTATTTTTTTAACAAATTTAATTAAATCACCATTTGGCCACGACATTGCAGCCAAAAGCGTTTTTAAAATAAAGCAGCATATAGTGAAGTCTGGTTTCTTCAAGTTAGAAAGACTCCTGAATCCTATATGAGCATGAATATTTTAACACTACTCTTCATGGCAAAATGTAGTCACCATTTTTCATGTTATGTTCAATTCCATTTGCTCATGTCACTGTTGCCACGCGATATTCTAGGGTAAAAAGAATAAGTTACGTGGCCAACTAAAAAATAATGCAGTCGTTTTAGGTGTGGATTTTTGAATTTACTAGAAGGGGAAAACTTCCAGCAAATAATCAAAAAGAAAAAAGTTTGGAAATTAACATTGAAAAATTAAATTGAGCTTTTTCTAGCATTGCCATGAATTATTGTTAATTCACAAAAAATACAAACTATTTTTATGAACTATTTCGTGAATTATTATTCCTATGTGAATTAACAATAGTTTTCAAGAATGCTATTAGTACTTAATTAAGTTTTTCAATATTATTTTTTAAATTCGTACTTAATTAAGTTTTTTTTTTTTTTTTGGGGACAAAAATGGTAAATAATTTAAATCGTAAGTAGTTTAGACATTGTATATGAAATATTAAACCACTACATGCTGATCATTCTTGATCAAGGCAATTCAAGACCACTAAACCACTACATCTTTATTGAGACTATGATGGCTTTGACTAATCTCAATTTTTCATAGCTAACTCCAAATTTTCGTTAACTCTAAGGTTTGCATCTACTACATTTCATGTATACAATGTGTATGCGAAATATTTTCAAGCTTACATGAAATGTTTTCACTTAAAAGCATTTGGCATAAGTTTAAAAATATTTCACATAAGTGAAAATATTTTACATATAGCATTGCATGTAAAATGTTTTCACTTAAAAATATCTTATATGTAAACATTGTATATGAAATATTCCTTTATTTCAAAGAAACAAAAATAATTGAAGTTTTATTAGGAGTTAAAAACAAATAACTTTACTTTTTTTTTTTTTTTTTTTTTTTTATAGAAAAAAAAAATTAAGTACTCATAAGTGGTTTGCCTAAGTGACACACCCACCATATCGCTCATCACAAATATAGAGTTCGATTACGGTCCACAATAAAAAGTGGACAATTTCATATTATATAAATCTCTCCAATTAGTAAATAGCTTTTCCCGCTTAATATAAGTGTCTCTTTCCTTACTAGTAGGGAGCAGAGTTAAATGTTGGGTTTTGTACCGTTCCATAGAGTTAATATCTAGAAGTGTCGGCAGATATAATAGTATTTGTAACTTTGAAAAAAAAAAAGTAAAAATCATTTTGGCCCCTAAGTTTTGAGAAAAGATCAAAATTTTAACTATGTTTAAGAAAATGATCAATTTATCTCTAATATTTTGAAAAAATGTCAAATTAGTCTCTATCGTCAATTAACTTTTGGTCAAATCTAATAGACAACATGGTGGGCAGGATTAAATTGTCATTTCCAATTAGGCTTTAGAATGATGACACATGTACGAACTAGATAAATTAAAAAAAAAATAAAAAAGAAAGGAAATTAAATTTAAATTAATAAATTAAAAAAGGAATTAAATTAAATAATTAAAAAACTTTGAAAAAAAATTTGGAATCCAGATCAATTAAAAAACTTAATATATCTATATGGAGAGAGAGAGTTTTACCATCAATACTTCCTAACTTTAAAAAGTTAGAATGAATCAATCAAATTCATTAATTGTATTTGAATTAAATAGGAGAAAATTTGTTTTAGGAGAGAGAATACAATAGATGAATTTGATTGACTCGTCCTAATCATTAAAATTGAGAAGTACTGATAGTAAAATTACTCTATATATATATGCATACATACTTATATATACACACATACATATATAGTGATCTTACCATTAGTACTTTCTAATTTTAAAAAGTTAGGACGAACCAATCAAATTTATCCATTACATTTTCTCTTTCAAAACAAATTCTCTCTCCTATTTAATTCAAATGCAATGGATGAATTTAATTGGTTTGTCTTAACTTTAAAAAGTTAGGAAGTACTAATAGTAAATTTATTATATATATATTACTTTTACCATCGGTACTTCCTAATTTTAAAAAGTTAGAATGAATTAATTAAATTCATACATTGCATTTTTTTCTCTTAAAACAAATTTTCTTTATTATTTAATTCAAATGCAACAGATGTATTTGATTGGTTCATCATAATTTTTTAAAGTTAAAAAGTACTGATTGTAAAATTACTCTCTCTCTCTCTCTCTCTCCATATATATATATATATATATATATGGAAATGGGTTTGAACAACGGCAGTGGTAGGTTTGAATAATGGCAACTCTAAGCTTGATCTACTATTCTACAAATTCCAAATCATATAAGCTCTTGCTTTAACCACCACCTTAATTTCTTTCCTCTTCTAGTTCTATCACTACTAGTTGATTTTTTTCTTCAAAACATGTTCTTGACAATCATGAACTAGTTTTGGTTGTCCTTCTTCTTCTTCTTCTTCTTCATTATCTGCTCCGTTTGTGGATTCTTTTCCTGAGAGTTTGAAGCTTTGGCATAAATAGAACCGAGTCCGAGAGAGTAGACAAAGAATCAAAGCTTGTTTTGGAGCTCAAATAAGCACTCATCGGCCTCTTATACCGAGTTAGGATGCCTGAGATCTCTAGTTTTGATCACTTTTCTTTGTTTTCATGATCTGGGTTCGCTTCAAAACCTGATAAACTTGATGACCTTGGTTGATTTTTCAAGAAGACAGACGAACCCAGTCTTGGGTTCGTTTGAACTTTTTTTTTAACATTTTTTTTTATTGAGTTTTATTTTATTTTTTTACATTATCTTATCTTGAATTGATTTTTATTGAATTGATAATGGATGAAAAATTTAGGTTGATTTTATGGGTATTTTCGCTTGATTGAAGATGAATCTTAATGTGGAAAGCATTAAAGATAAATATTGGGTTGAAGATGGTTTTTTTTTTTTTTTTTTTTTTTTTTTTTTTTTTTTTTTAAATTTTATTTTATTTTATTTTTTATTTTATGGTGTTTTAATTCTATCTCATTTTATTTTTACTTTATGTTTTTAATTTTTTTAATATATATATTTTTTGAGTTTAATTTTATGGGTGTTTAAGTAACGTTTCGAAAAAATCTAGTAATATTATTGTATTACATAAAAAACCATAAGGAGATATTTTCGTAATTACATAATATTATAATATTTAATTATGGATAGAGGTATAACACTCTTTTTATCCGTTCTAATAGAGTTTAAGGGTAAATAAGTCTTTTTCCGTTAGGTTTTAATAGAGTTCAAGGGTAAATAAGTCTTTTCCCGTTAAGTTTGACCATCAGTTGACTGATGAAATAGATTAATTTGATATTTTTTTTGAAACGTTAGGAACAATTTGATCATTTTTTGAAATATAATTAAAATTTTGATTATTTCTCAAAATTTAGGGACTAAAATGAATTTTACTAAAAAAAAAATACTTTTAATTTTTCGTCAAAAAGCAAACTCTTTATTGTTTTATAAGCCATTTTTAATACAAAGTACGATTTCCTAAGAATTTTTGTGGGGATGGTTTAAAGGTCTTCTTTGGTCCTACTGTCTCTAACATAGCTGGACAGTGTCCTACTTTTTGATGAAGGGTGAAAGAGCATTTTAGAAATTTTACATGATCAAATATGTGGAGAATGAATCCCGAATTACAAAAGAAGGTTGATGTCAAAATACATTCGAATATATAATACGACCACGCCGCACATAATACTCCACTATAGCATATTATATTATCGTTTTTAGGGTAGTTACGGCTTATCCATTCAGTATATATTGATCATCGATTGCGACCTTTTAAATTCCCACAACTAATTATATCCATGCATGCATCCTTCTTTCTTTTGTTCCACTTCATTTCTTTCTTTGAATAAAATTTTCCATGGAATACTTAGTTGACGTATCATATTGATGTTGAAGTATTTTTTCAATAATAATATGATACATGATATTTCTCTTTCATATTGGTGTGATCTTTCAATAATAACGTGACACGTAGTATAGCTTTTTAAATGACAATTTTCTCGTAAATGAGGAAAGACACTAACATTATTTTTTTGAGAAAGAGAAAAGTCGGATGTGACTTTTCAATAACAACGCAATAATATGTGATATAGCTTTTTAAATAAAAATTTTCTAGCAAATGAGGAAAGATACTAACGTTATTTTTTTGGAAAAGAGAAAAGTCACGTGTCACGTTATTATTGGAATGACACACCAATATTAGCATAACAACCAATTAAGCGCCACATGGAACTTTGATTGTTGGACATCAGCTTAAAGCCCATCGTTTTTATTTGATGGAGAGTAGACTCATGTCAACTTTTCTCTTTTATAAAATTCTATTAATCAATTTTATACATATTTTAAAACTTCAAATTTTGTTCCAAGTTTTATAATAATAACACTTATTTATATATCAATAATTTCTTAATTCTTAATCAATTAATCATAATTTCTTTTTTCCTTTCTTCAAAAATTCTAATTAGTTTTACAACTTTTGTAATAAAATGACTAAATAGGTTCCTAACTTTTTAAATTGTACCAATTTCATTCTTCGATTAGTCAAAACCCTAATTTGTTAGAGGATATTTTAGTAGTTTTAGCTTGTTAAAACAAACTTAAAAAAGAAAAAATGGAATAAATAAGTAATATATCACAAGAATTTTAAAACAAGCATAAAACCAAAAGTGATTCATTGGACTCCGTTAGTCTCTTCTACTAAAGGTGGTTGCCGGAGATGCTATCGAAACAAAGCACTCAATTAATCAATATACATTTCTCAATATACCTTCAAGTCCACTTAAAGAACTCGCTTTTTGTCCTTCTCGATTCGGTTCTATTTATCTCCGAGTCTCCGATTAAGAGTCACTTGAACTTACAAAGAGACGCAAACATTGTGAACAAAACAACAAGTGTATGAAATAAAAACATATGTAAAAAAAATGGATTGAAGAAGAAGAGAAGCATCTGTGAGCTGTAAGGGCTGTCTTTGGATGATGACTGCTGATAATGGAATGGATAATTATTGTGGTTTTATGACAAATGTATGCTTACCTTGTAATGTTAAATTTGTTAGAAATAATAACTGGTGATAGCGTAAAAATTAAAATTCTAGAGACTCTTCATATTGCAAAGTATTTACAGCAATATAAATATAAAATAAATGGATTGAGACCTGTGTATAACATGGTGTCTTTATGATAAATTTATGCCCAACGTTGAATGTTTAACATTCATCTCCCGGGATATAACAATACCAAATTTTGGTGAATCAAATTGAGCTCGAAACCCTATTACTTCAGGAACTATAACTAAGAACAATGTATGAGAGAAAGTAAAGAATTGGAAAGTAAAATGGATTCTGATTTGTCTGTAAACAACTTGAATGGATGTCAATTTATACTATTTATACGAATAATTTGAAATTGAGAATTAACATGGCCTTTGAATTCCCTTTTAATTTTATTGATTATGCAGTTACAAAGTATCAATTCAAGAATTGATTCTGCGAATTCAATTCAGAATTAAACATTTTAACGGTTGCAATTATTCATGAAATAATCATGTATGCAGTTACAAATTCAAATATTTATTTTGGAAATTCAGATTAGCCAATATTTAAATTTTAAAAATCAAAAGACCTTATTTTCTTTCCAATTAATGCATTTTGAACTTAATTTCTCATTCACCCAAGCATCATTTCGATTAAACGAATATACCAATTTGATGACCTTGCGTAGGAGGAAAAAATCTAAGATCTTCCAAAATCGAGATCAAACATCCAATCAAAATGATTCACGAAAATAGACTTTTATGTCCATTATTTTCAACAATCTCCCATATGGATGAAATTAATAGAGGAAATAATAGTTATAACTCAATAAATGTTTATAACTTGGAGATAGAGTTCAGTGGTCGAAATCTGCATAGAATAGATAGGTGTTCGCCTTTGAATCTTTCCTTGTGAAAATATATTTACTTGTTAATTAGTAGATACATTGTCCTTCAATTACTTTATCATTAATGTAAATGATTATATACCTCACACATAAATTTTTTTTGACATAATTCAATTCTCACTGCTATGTTTGTTTTGGCCATAAACATTTGTCTGATTCTACAAGAGTTGCCAAAGAATTGAGCCTCTACAATTCGCTTTAGAAACAACCCCGGTTATCTCTCATATAGGTGATTTTTTAATTTAGAGTAATTCGTATTACTCCACTTGGATTCCCAACACATAAGAATCATTAAAAGCATTGCTTATCTTCACTCTTATGAGCATCACTATTTTACCATAGGAATGGATAGAAGCATAACCTTTATAGTGATACAATCAAGTATTTACAATTAGGTGGTCCTATTGAACCTAGATCTTGGGATCCCTAGTTACTTAGGTTCCGTTTCCATTGTATTTATTCATTCTTTCCTGGGTTTTAGTCAAATTCTCTTCGATAATTTTTCAATTAACTCTCTATTCAACCCTTTAGGAAATGAATTTGCATTGTTATCCTTTGATGTCACATAATCAACAGAGATAACCCTAATTGAAAGTAATTGTCCAATGGTTTTATGTCTTTAACATATATGCCTAGACTTACCATTATACATGTTGCTTTGAGCCTTTCCTATTCCAGATTGACTATCAGAGTGAATGCATATTGCAAGAACTGGCATGGAACACATTGGAATATCCTCTAGAACAAAGCAAAACCATTCAACCTCTTCGCTATACTTATCCAATGCAATGAATTCAAGTTCCATTATAGATCTAGCTATACACGTTTATTTAGAGGATTTCCATGATATAACTGCATCTGCTAATATGAACATGTATCCATTAGTAGATTTAGAATAATTCATATAAGATATCCAGTTTACATCACTATATCTTTCTAAAACAATAGGGTATTTGGTATAATGAACCCATAATTAAGGTTAGAAGTACTTGTACTTTTACTATCACCTTATAGTGATATGCTCCTAGATTACTCATGTACCTTCTTAGTTTATTAACTGCATAAGATAAATCTAGTCTTATATAACTTGTTAAATACATTGGACTCCCTATCACTCTAGAATATTCTAGTTGAAAAATATTCTCACCTTTATTTTTAGAGATGTAAACTCATATCTACCAGAGTCTCGAACAAACCACAATCATCTTTGTTGAATTTTTGAAGGATCATGTCAATATAATGTGATTGAATTAAAATGAGTCTATCTAATAATTTTGAGATTTTTATTCCTAATATTACATTAGGTAGTCTCATATATTTCATATCATAACTTGAATTCAATATTTTCTTGGTGGATTTTACCGTTTTATCATTAATTTCAACAATAATTAAGCATGTCATCAATGTAAAGACACAAAATAACATAACCATTTTCTGTGTCATTAATATAATATATGTTACATTCATTGATTTTAAAACCATTTGACATCATTACTTTATTAAATTTCTCATGCCATTGTTTTTGTGCTTGTTTTAAGCCACAAAACAACTTAATCGATTTATAAATTTTCTTTTCTTGTCCAAGAACAAAAACACTTTCAAGTTGTTCCATATAATTTTGTCATCTAATTCTCCATTCAAGAAAGATGTTTTCACATCCATTTGATGAAATTCAAGATTCTTTAAAGTATGGTCACTTGAAGTTTGAAAGCCATGTCTGTGTCTAGGGGAGGCTAATCATTGACTTTGTCTATGAAAATCAGATCTTTAATGTCTTCACCAAGTGCTTGCTCAACAATAGTAGGCTTGTAGATTACCCCATAAGTTTTGAAATTCTCTAGGGTCACCAACTCCTTGGTAGATCGCTTTGTAAAATCAAGCCTGAGAATTCAATTTAGAGTCCTCTATTCCTCTTCAATGAGCAGAGGGTGAGAAACCTTTGGACCCTTTGAAAATAAAAAAGAACAGCTAGTCAATAAAAAGGCACATATTACATAAAGTTGCTCGAATTACAAGGAAAAAAAAACTCACTAGGGGATAAAACAAAGCCACGATACTTAGTGGGTAAACCCTTTACCTAGAAAAAGTGATACTTATACCCCCTAACTTTAGACTTAATGTTGGTTACTAGATCCTTAAAGCAACCTACTTTGTGGGCCAAATAGTAAAAGCCCTTATCAGAGCTAGAATAACTCTTTAGTTGGAAAATATGTTGAACGACATATGGGCTAGGGGAGGATAAAGACCCGCACTTCTTAAATAACATGAAAAAGAAAAAAGAATGGAATATGCATTAAGAGTGAGCTAGGAATGAGCAACCTCGAGATGGTTGATAACCTTTTGAAAATAGGGTTGCATAAAAAGAAAAAGATCTGCTTGCATTTGGTAAGCACCTATGGTTGAATAGGAGGTCGAATTTTGGTTGCAAAAGATTAGGGAAAATGGACTGCAACCTTAGTATTTCTACGGATACCAAATTTAGAGACAAGATCCATCAAATCTTGCTCGCTTATTATGGAAAAGACTGTTAGACATTGTGCCCTAAGAGTTTGTAATTTGTAAATGTTTAAATAAATTATAAATAAATAAAGTTTAGTTTATTCAAATTAATGTGCATTTATGAAATGTTTGCTTCATACGAATATCATGTAACATCCATGATTACTTATGTAGTCTCAAATTAAGTATATAAGTGTTATATACAAGAGGATTTAGTTTGAGATTAATAATCTAAAGAGTCCGTATAAAGCAAACAAAGCTGGGTACTTTGTTTGTGGTAAATCTACAGTTGCGGTCCATTTCATATTTGATACGATGATCTTATCCGGGATTGTTCATATGGTGATATGAAAATGGAGGCACTTATATAATAGAGATTATATAGGACTGGACCATGATAAAAATGAATTTCTTATTAATATTTGTTAAACAAAGAAATTCTTATTTATCGACTAGATGATCATATATGGATTGATCTTAATTCTGAATATTTAATGGACTCCTATTTGTTGAGTCATATCTTTTGATTTACATGGGTGAGACTGTTATAGATTTACAGTCAATAAGTTTCGTACTTTGGAGATGTGATTTAATAAGTGGCTGGGAACATTCTACACAATAGTGGAATCCACTCATTCTTGCAAGAAGTAGATGAGTAGTTCCCTTAAGTGTTGATTCGGGTCTTGAACAATAAGAGCGCTCAACTTTCTATTTACGAGTAAACAGAAAGATAAATTCATAAGTTGTTATGGATATATTGTTCATTAGAGAATCAATAGTACTTAATGGAACAAGATATAATTAGAAAGGTATAACGGATTTTAATAACCTAGCTCTAATTATGAATTACTTGTGGAGGATCGAATCATATGAAATGATTAAATTGATGGACACTAAAAATTCAGATTGTGTAAAATATCTACAATTTTGAGAGTGCAACCTTAAATTTTTAGTGGAATAACTCTAAGGTTAATAATAGTGAATTATTAATTAAAGAGTTTAATTAATAATTCCGATATTATTGGAGCTCAAATTGTAGGTCCATTTGGTCCCCTTGCTAGCTCACAACCACATAAAGAAACAAGTTGAAGAATATAATTGGATTGTCCGATTATTGGTGTACATATAAATTTATGTACATGTTCATAAATTATTTAAATAATTTGATTATTTAAATATTTATAATTATTTAATTAATGGTTAATTATTTAATTATTTGTAGAGGTCATGGGTTTAATTATAAATGATGTCACTAAATTAATTATGATTTAGAATCATTTAATTTAATGAAAAATCATTTAATTAATTAATGGAAATAATAATTTTAATTGGAATAAGATTCCATTTAAATTATATTAAAACAGTTTTAATTTAATAGGAATTAGATTCCATATTAAATTAAAAGAATAGAATTCTAACCCAATAAGGAATTTGATTCCATATTGGATATGAATTATGTCTTTCAATTTTAATAGGAATTTAAATTTCTTGTTAAAATCGAAGAACCTTAATTTGCCAATATAAAAAGATGTTTTTATGATTGGTAATAAGTGTGGTGGTTGAGAGAATCTTTGGCTACTTGAACCAAAATTTCCATTGATTAAAAATCACCTAATAACCATCTACTTCAAAAGGATCTTCAAAAGATTGTACTCACACACAGTTTCTTTTGTGAAGAGTCATAGCAAGGAAGATCAGGTGGTGAAGAATCTGCGAATCAAAAGGGATCAATTCAATCTTCATGTAAGGTAAGATTCGATCTTATTAATTTAACTATTGAATCGTTATTATTAGCATCAATTGGGCATATTTTGTTTGAAAATTTTTAAAATTCACGTTTCCGCATTCGAATTAAAATCGATTTTTTCCCTTCAAAGACAATAGAGGAGGTGAAAGCACAAGGGCCACCACTTCGTTCCTTCAAGTTCACAAATGGTAGCTCTTTCAGTCTCACCAGTGTTAACGTCACCAACACTATCCCTATTGAATGTATCTACAGTCCTATCATTTATAGTTTGACCAACCTAGTCAGGATGTGGAATCTTTATGGTCGTAATCTTCTACTATAATAATATGAGAACATCGGTTACGGTCAAACATTTACAAACAAAACCTTGTGTTAGTTCCCTTAGTAGTTAGATTGCAACCAGCAATGAGAAAAACCCAAAAATGTTATTCAATATCCTAGGCATGCTCAAATATTAGAAATCATTCAACCTAGTATTCTTTTACTAGTCAAGACATATTAACCAGCAAGAACAATCGCATACACAAACAAGCATTTTCTCAATTACACAAGCTACATTCATGAAGCATTTAAAGATAGTTTAAAACATTTGATTTTTCATCTAGAAAATGACTCTCTACAAGAGTAAATAAACCAAAAAAGACAAGAGATGCGAAGTTACCTTTGAGAAAAATATTGTAGAATTTTACGAAGGCTTAAGTGAAATTGAAAAAGGTTGCCAGAAATCTGAGCTAATATAAAAACGAATCAATAGTGCTTGCATAACAGAATGAAGATTTTTGTAAAAAAGAGTCCACTGGTTTGAATTTCAAAAGGTTGTAAATGAGAGAAAACCATTCTCTCATCTCTTTCTACTCATAAGGTGTAACCATTCAATCAAAGTAATAATAACCACTGTAGATCTAACGACTAAGAGTAAACTTCTCATCACATTTGCATAGGGAAGTCTAAACAACACCCGGATCAAGCATAAATCTCATTAATGAGATGTGATAGTTAAGGCTATTAGTTGACAACTGTTGTTTATTCAATGCAGTACCAAGGAAAAGAAATAGTTAAACTTCTAATGCGACTAAGATGGCCAGCTCAAATTAGAAGTTAGGGTGCTAATGTTGTATATAAAAATAGCATATAGGCTTGAAGCTCAAGCAAGGACCCAAAAAGCCTAAAAGACCTAAAAGCCTAAAAGAATGGAATTGTTGAGAAGCCTATAAAATTCTACCACAATAGCATGTGCCACGCTAGCATGGATCTTCAGTGTAGGTTATCTTAAGTAACAAAGTAGCAAGCAATAAAATAGCTGGAGTCAAACAACACACTTAATGAGTCGCTTGAACCCATCAACTCAACTCAAATCACATAAGCTCGCATATTTTCTTATGTCAATGGAGTCCTAAAAATGGAAAGAGATTTCATCAAATGTGAAACTACACCAAACAAAATATCTTCAGAATTATGGCTCAATTCCAAATCTATATACTCAATGTTGTTTGATGTAAATTAGGAAATGAAATCTCAGCCCTTCCTACTTTTTAATGATTTAATTGTATAAGAACAAAAAACTCTATCACTATATATAGGATCCTTCATGTAGAAAAAACAGGATCCAATCTCAGTCGCCTAATGCTGAAACTTTGTTTTCCTATCCTCTCGCTTAAGTAATAATATAACCGTGGACGTAGGTTTTATTCTATACAACCAAACCATGTTAAAAATTATTGTCTTATTCATTAATTGCATTTACATTGTTATTTTATCACCATCATGTCATAATTGCTCTTGCTAGCTCATTAACTTTGTCCAAATTACATTAAATCGAGTATTGGCTGATTTTATTAGTCAACATATATAACGCCTAATAAAATGATTATATATATCAATTTGAATGGTGAGATCATCCACCATTTTAAATTCAAAGTCAAATATTCTTAGAATCATGGGCTTACCTAATTATCGATTTACTCATTGTTCTTACTAGATGAGATTGATCATCCTTTTTCATGCTTTTTTTTTTTTCACATATATATATATAGGGGCAGGATCGGGAGACAAATTTTGACATAAATTTTGACACGATTTGTTGACCATTGGATAAGAAGGGTTTTAATAATTTAGATTCACTCACACCACTACATACAACTCTATTTTACACTCTACATGAATGTTTTCTCTCCACTCTCTCTTCATTATTACACTATCTCTCCTCCCTTCGATTACTATTAAAATCTCAATATTTAAATTATTTATTTCTCACCCAATCCAATTATATTTAAAAACCCATCAAGAAAATTAAAAAAAAAAAGCTGCAATTGTTTTCTTTTTTAACTTGATAAATTTATTATTTAAATGATGATTTATTTTTTAAAATAGTTTAAACCAAGCAATTTTTAGTAAGAAAATTTTCACTACCACTAAAAAAAAAAAAAATCTTACTTAAAAAATAATTTCTAATCAAAATAAGTAAAATAGATTTTGTTCCAAAAACACAAAACACTTAACCAAAAAAAAAAAAAAAAAACGAGACCGCCATTGAATCATTTTCCAAGTAAACTTAAAACACGAAACCACACTTGTCAGTTGTTGCCACCATTGACACCCACCAACCATCAGAGTCTTTTCATGTAACAGTTGCAAGCTTTAAACTTTTTGGTTAAGTGTTTTGTGTTTTTGGAAAATAAAATCTATGTTACTTATTTTGGTTAGAAATTGTTTTTGAAATAAGATTTTTTTTTTAGTGGTAGTGAAAATTTTCTTACTAAAGATTGCTTGGTTTAAACTATTTTAAAAAATAAATCATCATTTAAATAATAAATTTATCAAGTTAAAAAAAAAACAATTGCATCTTTTTTTTTTTTTTTTTTAATTTTCTTGATGGGTTTTTAAATATAATTGGATTGGGTGAGAAAAAAATAATTTAAATATTGAAATTTTAATATTAATGGGAGAGAGGAGAGATAGTGTAATAATGAGGATAGATAGTGTAATAATGAAGAGAGATGAGAGAGATAGTGTAATAATAAAGAGAGAGGAGAGAGAAAATATTTATGTAGAGTGTAAAATGGAGTTGTATGTAGTGGTGTGAGTAAATCTAAATCATTAAAACTTTCCTCATCCAATGGTCAATAAATCGTGTCAAAATTTGTGTCCTCCGATCCTGCTCCATATATGTATGTATATATACATATATTTTTTAGTTTTTAGAGATTTTATAATAGCTTCGTACATTTTGGAGGGGTAAGGCTATTACATCCCTCACTAGCAATTTCTTTTTTATTTATATGTACAAAAAGCAATTTCTCAAGAAGAATAAACTTCTATTATTATTATTATTATTTTCATTTGATAAAATCTTTAATTATTATGCATACATTCACCATACTAATTAATACTTTGATTAATTATTTAAATATATGAATTCTAAATATATGTACATAAAATCCTAAATTGATGTGTAATTATAATCCTCCAAGATTTCTAAATATTTGGGTCTACACATGTTTAATTTTTAATATTAATTAATATACCGAGGTCGTTCGAGAGAATCCAAATTAAAAAAAGGGAAAAGAAGAAGAAATTCCTTGGTCTATCATTCATGAAGAACATACATGAACTTCTTTAAAATGCCTTAGTTACATAAGATTATTCATGCTTTCCAAACTTTTACTTTTCAAGATATCCTAGATAAATGATCTACAATTCTAATGCTCCCCTAATTTCGACCATCTCTATTATATCCCTTTTAATTTCTTTGTAAAACTTCAAAATTTACTTTTATATAGTACTCTAGTTGTTGACTATAAATAACATTTCTCTAAAGTAAATAAATTCAAGTATGTTACTGTTCTAATTACATTAGTAGATCTTTCCATAAGCGATTCTTTGAATATAGTCAACTTTATTTTCTTTGTTTCTTTTTCGCAGTCCATTGGTTGCTATATTGAGTCAATGAACAAAATGAAACAAAACGGTAGTGTGGCTCATAAATAACTTCTCTATTCCCATATGCATATAATTGTTTAAATGTTAATTAATTATAGGGTAGAGTTATCTAAATCGCCAACCATTTTTTTAATTAAATGCTCACACAATTCCAAATCATAAGATTGATGTACTTAATTATTTCAATAATATCTAATATACATGATTAATGTACACTATTGTGGAATCCAACTAAGATCGGTTATCGTACGAAGTAGATGCTCGATGAGAGATCCAATCGACCTTAGTCAAGAGATCTACTTCCTACAATACCGACCTTAGTTGGATTCCACAACATACACAAAAAAATTATTGTAAGGACATACAATATATAAGCTCAGTCATTTAAAGTGCATAAGTTAACATAAAAAAAAAAAAAAAAAAATTTACATGTTTTAGGTGAATAGTATTTTTCTTTTAATTAATTGTTTCCTATTATAGAGTAGATATTTAAATTGTACAAGTAATGATTGATCTTAATAAGTTTCAGTAGACCTTCAAATCATTTGGTTTTACTTCTTTGAAAAAAATAACAGTAATAAAATGCATCAATTATGCAAACTGACTCTTTAATTAAGATGATTGTGGAGTATATATTTAAATCACACAAATAATGATTGGTCTTGATAAGTTTTGATAAACCTTCAAATCATTTGGTGTTAAAGGAAAAACACAGACTATGCTTTAGATTGTGCTTGAATCTAGAGCATTTCAACTTTGGCGTTTGTTATAAATTACACATTTTTATTACCCAAGCTTAGCTAGTTTACAATTTGTAATTTTATTTTATTTTATTTTTATTTTTTTATTAAGTTGTTGAAGTCCTTAATTGATAATGTTACTTTTGCTAAACTCTACATGAATGGTTCATCAAATCTTACGGAAATAATTTTAATTTTATTTTTTAATTAATTATGTTCTTCAAATAATATGATACCAGACTCGATTATAATTTGAACATCTGCTTTGATAAAGCTCTAGGATTTGTTCCAGCTCGATGCCAATTACCAAATTACCTGACTATATTATAGTACTACTTTCGGTTAAACTGGCAGTAATGTATTATTTGAAATACATAGTTGTATCAAATGAAGTCCTAAGAAATTCAAACCCAATTCCTTGTGGCTTAATGGTAGAGAACCCTCATTTAGATAGTAATATTTTAAGTTCAAATAATTGCATAATATGTGAAATAAAAAACATAAAATTAATCCACTGCTCAATTTATTATCTATGAGAAAAGCCATGCGTGATTACCACTAAGATTTCTTCAATTTAGCTGTTAATTTTTGTTTAAAAATACATTAGACGAACTGCTGAGGGGATTCCTATGTTGCAACTACATGAAAAGTTAATGATGGAATTTATATATATGTATGTATGTATGTATATTATTGTGAATGCATTTTTTATAAAAGCTAAAATTTTAACTAGACGGCGCCGCCGCCCTATGGATGATTTAAATTAAAATATTATGCTGCACCGGCATACATATCACTTCCCACTACAATGTCCAGTTATAGGAACACTATTTACTAATCATTGCCACTATTGAATAAAATCCATGCAAACAATTATTCTCCTGATTATTCTATTCTCTTTCTGAGCGTAAAGTACAATCAATGCAAGCCAGAGCGGCGCACACAATATTCGAAACTCTAGCTACTGCTCTTTCTTCTTCTTCATCCAATGCCAGCTGTTCATGCAAAACCCTATTTTTTCCTGTCTATAAATACGTGCATCTAGCTCTTTACACTACACTCAGCTCATCTATAGAAACAGGTTAGAATGGCAACATCTTCAACCATTTCCTCCATTATTTTCTTCTTCCTAGTAGTCATATTACGAAGCTTCAATCAAGCCCTAGCAAGACAGCAAAACCATGTAAACCCTTCTTCTCTTGTCCTTGGTCTGACTCATTCTAGGGTTTCCCTTCCTGTTCCCAAAGCTTCCAAAAGATCAATAGAGAGACCATCAGAAATGGTGGACATGATGGAGCCTTTGAGGGAAGTTAGGGATGGGTATTTGATATCGTTGAATCTAGGGACACCCACACAGGTCATTCAAGTGTTTATGGACACTGGGAGTGACCTTACTTGGGTTCCTTGTGGGAATCTCTCTTTTGACTGTGTAGATTGTGATGATTATAGGAACTATAAGTTAATGTCTAACTTCTCTCCTTCTCGTTCGTCTTCTTCGGTTCGAGACCTCTGTTCTAGCTCCTTATGCCTTGACATTCATAGCTCTGATAACTCTTTTGATCCATGCACTGTGGCTGGATGCTCACTGAGTACCCTCCTCAAGTCCACCTGTCCCAGACCATGCCCTTCATTTGCTTATACATACGGTGAAGGAGGGGTTGTCACTGGAACCCTAACTAGGGACACACTTACAGTTCATGGAACTAACCCGGGAGTCACTAGGGAAATTCCTAGGCTTTGTTTTGGGTGTGTTGGGGCCACGTATCGTGAGCCTATTGGTATTGCAGGGTTTGGTAGGGGTGCACTCTCTCTTCCTACCCAATTAGGGTTTGCTAGAAAAGGCTTCTCTCACTGTTTCTTGGCCTTCAAGTATGCAAACAACCCTAATATTTCAAGCCCACTTGTTGTAGGAGATGTTGCTATATCTGCCAAAGAGAATATGCAGTTCACCCCAATGTTAAAGAGTCTCACGTACCCTAACTATTATTACGTTGGCCTAGAGGCCATCACTGTTGGGAATGCTAGCGCAACGAAAGTGCCCTTAACTTTAAGGGAGTTTGATTCACATGGTAATGGGGGACTTTTGATTGATTCAGGCACAACTTACACACACCTTCCCGAGCCGTTCTATTCACAACTCCTCTCGATTCTCGAGGCAGTGATAACCTATCCTCGAGCCACTGAAGTAGAGCAAAGAATTGGTTTTGATCTTTGCTACAGAGTTCCATGTCCAAATAACACTTTTGCAAATGACCTCTTTCCTTCAATCACTTTCCATTTCTTAAATAATGCTAGTCTTGTTTTGCCACAAGGGAATCAGTTCTATGCCATGAGTGCTCCAAGTAACTCCACTGCTGTTAAATGCCTGTTGTTCAAAAGCATGGATGATGGTGATTATGGACCAGCTGGGGTGTTTGGGAGCTTCCAACAACAAAATGTTGAGGTGGTCTATGACTTGGAGAAAGAAAGACTCGGGTTTCGACCAATGGATTGTGCTTCAGTTGCATCTTCTCAGGGACTTCATAAAAAGTAGTTGGAATTGTAACACATGATTGTTATCATCCATGTATGGTTTTCATATGTTTTTCTCTTTTCTCTTTTATGCTTTATTATTATTATTATTATTATTATTATTATTATTATTATCAATGGCATCTCAAATCTTATTTAATTTACTGAAACAACAGTTTCTATCCATCATAAGTATGAGAAAATTTTTAATGTAACCATCCCACAGTTGATGTGGTGAGACATATCAATAAAATAATGTAATTTCTTTTTGTTTGTTTATCTTTTCCATTGGTTTTATCTTTTATTCTTACCTTTTTTATTAATACATTTTACTACATCAACTATAAGATAATCTCGTAGAATGTTTTTTTTCATAAATATTGTCCAACTACTTATAGTGTGGCAGTTAACGGTAGTTCCTACTTTATAGCAGATTTTGCTTTTTGACCCACATAATAATGAGCAATGCCAGCTCCTCGTTTTCTTCAATCAGTTTGTACTTGGCTAATTCTAATTTGTACAAACTGGATTTAGTTTTTTTTAAAACTTTGGATTTACCAAGAAAAGTATGTGCTGGATATATTCTCATTGCGTGGCATTAGAGGAACAAATGGAGGTGGAACTGCTTTAATTATAAAACTTTAATTATATATGTTTTTATGAATGACTAATGGGTGTAACGTGATTATTATGTGGCATTGCACATGCAAAATAAAATACATACAATAAGCTAATTAACCAAAAAAATTAGAGGAATCTTTGGCAAGTGTGTGAAATAAAGTGTAGTGTGGATTCTCCTTATTAATGTGTTCAAGGCATGCCATGATATTAATGTTAATAAATATGTGCAAATGTTCAATGTCGATGATCATTATCTCATTCAGGGCAGTTCCAGTCTAATTTTGATCTCTTTAATGCTAGCTCGATGTCCACTTTAAATTCTTATATTCATTTCTATCTTTCTTTCTTTCTTTTTACATTTTTTTTTTTTTAAAGAAAGGAAATAAATTTAAAGAAAACCACCTATACTTTGTATTTTAGAGATAAGACTTGAATATTTGACCAAACAAAAGTGAGGCTTGAAACTCTCGACCTCTTAAAGTGAAAGGAAGTAGTCAACCACTACTATTAAAGGGTGGTGTGCCACTTTAAAGTCTTCATGCTTTGGTTAATTGCTACGTTAATTAATTTTGGATGGCTAAGTGATGTTTGATATTACCTTTTCATAGTTACAAATGTTTTTTTAGAATACTAAAATTATATTTTCATTCTTTTCTGTTTTATATTGAAATCTTCACAGGAAAATAATATAAACAAGTACGTAAACAATTTTGAGATTAAGGAAAAAGTAGTTAAGAGTGTTTTTTATTTCAGAGAAATGCTTTAAAAGTGTCTTCTATTTTGGAGATTCTTCATTTGGTCCGTATGTTATAGTGAAATTTCATTCTTATATTTCTAACATGCATGGCCACTATTCAAAATCTTATCAATTTGGTCCTTTGACTAGAATTTTTATGATCGAATGTGACAAAATAGGTAAAGAGATGATTACCCTAGTGAAACAGTCAAATGGTCAAATTTATAGTGAAAGAAGAGAATGTAGCACTTATCGTAGCTTGTTTTGTGAATATGTCACTAGGTTAATAGTTTAAGTTTCAACGTTACCTAAAAGTGTGTACTGCTTGAAATACCTTTTATAAAAGTTTTTGACTTATTGACTAGCTAGTTTTTTTTTTTTTTTTTGTTTCTTGCTTTCTTCTCTCTTGCTTGCTCTCTTTCTCTCTCTTTAAACAATGCTGAAACTTAGCTCATCTTAGCTTGCTTCATTCTTCTGTCATGCTTGCTTTCTTCTAATCATTAAAACAAAGCTGAAACTCAGCTCATCTAAGCATAGTGGCAGAAAGTATTCAAAAAATACAATTGAAATGTAGGTATATGTTAGTATGTTGTATATATTTAAAAGATTTAGAGGTCGATATATGTTGTTTTGATTATGGTTTCAAAACTCGCTACTCACCACTCGATTAGCAAAACAATGAGTAACGAGTTCTTGGTTATTTAGAGAGTATTCGGTTTGACCGTTGGTCAACGGTCACATCGTTGACCAATGATCAAATTTGGTCCAATCTGTTAAAAAAAAAAAAAAAACTTTAAAAAATTTTCATCACTACATAAGAACTAACACAATGAAATATAAGCTCCTTGTACCTACAAATTTGTATAGGGTACAAATTTATATGAAAAAAAATATATTCTAAATTAAAAAAAAAAAAAAAAAAAAAAAAAAAAAAAAAAAACTCACTAGAGTGACAATGGTGATGATGACACAGTAGACTGGTGAGCAGGAGAGAAGCACTAAGAAGAAGTTTGAGAAGAAGGGTTTTGAAGAAGTGAGAAGAACTGAAGAAGTGAGAATGATAAAGAGGGTTGAGATATTTTTGCTTTCCACAAACCAAAACGGCATTGTTTTGAGCCCACCAAAATGACTTCGTTTTGGTGTCACCGTTTTTTTTTTTAAAAAAAAAAATAAATGCGACAAGTTGGGTTGAATTGGCAGAGTATTTGTCCACCTCGAGTAGGACCCTAATCTGAGGGTTCTCTTGCCGATCTGAGAATTCTCACTGAAAACTCGACCTACTCAGCCAAAAATTGAAACACTGGTTTTGATACACATTAGTGGTTAGTTAAGCTTGCATTTGGAATTTTTTGTATCATTTTTTTTTTTTTTGTTTTTCAAAACACCTCTGAAGGACACTTGCCTATGTACTAATTCACTGTACATATTGTAACTTAATTCAGTGTTTCACCATACCTATCTAAAAAATCAGTACCACTATGAATGAATTCGATACTAGTATCTATGAGATTGGTATTGATATGAATGGATTTGATAGCTATTTTGACTTAATATAGATTTGGTACCGATAGCTAAGGATTCGGTACCAATATGAATCAATTCGACACCAATAGCTATGAATTCATCACCAATGTGAATCAATTTGGTACCAATATCAAAGAGTTAGGTAATGTTGGTTACTTTTCAGTATCCATTTTAAGTAATAAATCTCACAGTGCATGAATCGTATAGATATCATATAGCGGTTGTGGGATCGTCTCCACGGGGATGTGTGAATTGGTTACCAAACTAGTTGTAGATGAAAATAAACAAAGTGTAAAGTGTCAGGATTCTGAATTCTATTTAATTATAGAAATAAATCACCATAGCCTTCAAAAATATTGGTTGTGTTGTTGCTAGTTTATCACTAATCATCTTAATATAGCTCTTCCAATAATACATTGAATATATTATCATCTAACAATACCTATCTTTCGATGTCTATTAATTAAATAATAGTTCATTAAGTTCAAGATAATTATAGTACCTAAGTGGATAGGTCTATATTGATGAGACATACTTGTTTGTCACTTGCGGTAATTCATAGTCTAGTCTTTTGTCACACAAGCGACCCATTTTCCTCTCCTAAATGTAGGGTAGTCATTTTGTCAAGCATATTGTGGGCATCTCCTCCCAATCTCCACTCACAACCTGAAATCATGCAAATGGTGGCCAACCATTCACAAGCATTAATAATAACAACATACACAAATAATCTTCAAGAAAATGGTAATAAAATCTATTATATTCAATTAACATCTATCATCATCCCAACACAAAGTATACATAACATATTTAAATAAAAATTGAGATAAAACAATTACAAAGGGAAAAGTTGAATACACAACCTATGAGCCTCCGTGGGCATTATCTGAGTTTGAATTCATGGAGTTCCTCTCTTTTTAGTTTGAACTTTTGCATCCTCTTTTTCCTTCTTGCAAAGCTTTCTCTCTAGAAAATGGGTTAATAATATTGGTAGGTGAGGTTTGAAAGGTGTGTGGAGGTGAAGAAAGGGTGAGAATCAAGGGTTGAAGGAGGAGCACTAAGGCTTCATTCTTTGCCCTCAAAACTCCCTTTTTACGTGTCCAAGTTCGCCTCTTTATAGTCTCAATCGGTTAGGGCTTTGTTTTGCTCGAAAAGGCAAAATTGCTTTTTTTTTTTTCCGTTGGTTGCATCTCTGGTTGTAACCAACAACAACTTTTAGCGATGCGCTGTCGTTGGATGCAACCAGCGACAACAAATGATCAGGCTCTTTGTTTTGAACTCGCTGCCTATTTCCATTGAAAGGTTCTTACGGTATCAATTAGCGATGCACTCAATTGGGTTCTGCTTGGTTCCTTCCGTTGGATGCAAACAGTGACAGAAAGTGGCAAGGCTCTCGGTTTTATGCTTGCTGCCTATTTCCATTGGAAAGTTCTCGTAATATCAACTAGCGATGCACTTAATTGGGTTCTGCTTGGTTCTTTACATTGGTAGCAACCTGCGACAGCAGGTGGTGAGATGCTCTATTTTCAATGAGTTTAGACTTTGAAAAACCTCTTGAAGGAACTCCAAATGTTTAACTAGAACAAGCTCTCTAACACACACTAGCTAGAAAAACATTAAAAAAAAAAAACACCCAACATTTATTTAAGGACATGACATATAGGGTAGAATTAGAGTACCAAATCATGATAATTTGGTGCCAATATGGATGACTTCGGTGCTCATTGTTGGCTTGAAAAAACAAAAATCAACAATTTGTTTTTCATAAAATTAAGGATTTTGCGGAACATTGAGTTTCAAAAACGTTTTTAGAAAACTCAAGAATCCAAGATCTATAAAACAATGAAATAAAAATAATATAAAGAAATAAAAATCATATTTTTACCTTCTGTATTGATCTCTGTGAATTGCTCACCACCTTGCCTTCCTTGATATATCTCGAAACCAAGAAACAAGCGAGTGGGCACAATTATATAGAATTGTGCTCACTTACTTTTTGATTTCTTTCTAAAAAAAAATCAAATTAAATCAATGATTATAAGAGGTGAGTGTTTGATTTTGGTTATACAAAGAACAAAGACACAAATTCTTGTTCTTTGTATTTGTTGAAAAAAACTTTTTCTTTTCTCTTGTTTTTTCTCAAAAACATAAACAACAACCAAAAACCTAGATGTAGAAAAGAAACTTTTTCTTTTTATAGGCAAACAATTAGGGTTTTAATTAATCAATATTAATATTGACCCTAATCTTATTATAATTAAACTTTTGCCCCATATAATATAATTAATTCAAAATTAATTCATATTATATTTTGAAAAAGAACTTGTAACTTTTAATAAATTAATTCATAATTAATTATACCAAAGTCACTAAGAATTGAATTCAAGACCTCTTATAAAATTAATTAAATAATTATTAATTCATAATTAATAATTAAATAATTTGAATAATCAATATTATTCAAATACTAAGTGAACACAAATTTTTGTTACTTACGTAACACCTGTAATTGGATGGTCCAATTACAATATTCTATATACACGTTTCTTATAGTAAAATGAGCTATCAAGGGGACCCGATGGACCTACAGTTTTGAGCTCCAATAATATTGAAATTATTAATTAAACTCTTTAATTAAATAATTCACTATTATTAATCTTAAAGTTACTCCACTAAAAACTTAAGATTGCACTCTCAAAATTGTAGATGTTTTTTATACAATCTCAAATTTTTCAGTGTCCATTGATTTAATCACTACATATGATCTGACCCTCCACAAATAGTTCATAATTAGAGCAAGGTCAAATGTCCGTTTTATCTCTCTAATTATTTCTTGATCCTTAAGTACCATTGATTCTCTAATGTACAATATATTCATAACAACTTATGAATTTATCTTTCTGTTTACATATAAACAGAAAGTTGAGCGCTCTTATTGTTCAAGACCTGAATCAACCCTTAAGGGAACTACTTTTCTACTTCTCGCAAGAAGGAGTGGATTTCACTATTGTATAGAATGTTCCCAGCTACTTATTAAATCATATCCCCAAAGTACGAAGTTATTGATCGGGTATCTACACCGATCTCACCCATGTAAATCAAAGGAAATAACTTAACAAGCAGGAGTTCATAATACACTCAGAATTAAGATCAATTCATATATGATCATCTGGTTGATAAATATAAATCTCTAAGGTTAACGGATATTATTTAGAGACTTATATTTATCGTGGTCCAGTCCTATATAATCTTTATTATATAAGGTGCCTCCATTTCCATGTCACCACATGAATAGTCTTGGATAAGACTATCGTATCAAATACGAAAGGGACCGCAGCTGTAGATTTACCACAAATGAAGTACCCAACTTCGTTTGTTTTCTACGGACTCTTTAAATTACTTATCTCAAACTAAATCCACCTGTATATAACACTTATATACTTAGTTTGAAATTACATCAGTAATCAAGGATGTTTCTCATGATATATACGATTTTTGCAAAATATATAAATTGAATGAAATAAATATTTTATAAAAATTTATAAAACCGTTTACAATATTACAAGCTCTTAGGGCAGAAACCCCAACACTCATATCAATGAATTAGGTACCGAGTTAGGATTTCGAGACCTATAGGTATGATTTGTAGATAATTAATTTTGAGAATACATATGGTTAAAATTGAAACATAGAGATGTTTTTTAAATCTTAAAATTGATTAATATAAATTTTCTATTAACATTGAAAAGTTTTTTGTTGTACAGAAATAGAATGTGTCAAACTCATACTATCATACAATGGCCAATGGGAAGAAACTTCAGACAAAGGAAATATATATATATATATATTAAAGTAGACTCTAAAGGGCCAATAGTTTCTAGTAATTTGACATATGAAGAGTTGGTGTTGGTTGTACAGTAAATTGTGCAGTATGATGCCTGTAAATATAACTTGGATCTCATATCGTTTGTCTAGTGAATCGTTGTTGCAAAAATGTGTTGCTTGATGATAACGATGTGTAGTTTTTATTTCTTGAAGACCATGAGGTGTCACAAGTGTGTCTGTCTCTTGTGGAGAGACAAGTTAGTGTTGAACTGGATTTGGAAAATAATAACAAATTATTCTAGGATGAGGCAGTGTAAGGTCCAGATCCTAATGAACTTAGAAGATTAGTCTTAGTTTATTATTATTAATTTGGTCAGTCCAAGTTATAGTGTCGAAATATTTTAAAGAACACAAAAGAGAGAGTGACTAGTGTCCCATGCCTAATGTGAATAAGCCATTTGGTTGATTGATAGAATATATATATATATATTATTAGAAGCAACCAGAAAAATTCAGCATAGAACTGGACAATAGAAGAAAAATGAAAGAAACCAGTGCGAGTAAAGCAGAGAGAGAAAAGAAGATAAAAAAAGGAAAGGAAAAGGAGATAAAAGAGAAAGAGAAGAAAATTCAGGATGTTTGAACAGAATATTTGGGCTTCCAAATTATCTAGATATGTGAGTTTATTTCAATGAGATTTGGAATATAGAAAATTAGTTAATTTTGTTTTATAAGTTCTAAATTGAGTTGATATGATTTTAGGGTGGATCCAAGCTTATGAGGAATTGAATGGGAACTTGTTCTAGATCTAGATTTGAACAAAGGATTTTTGTGAGTGGATAAATTTATTCTAATCAAATTAGTTTGCTATAATTATTTATATTTTAGCCTTTATTCATTTACCGGTTATTAGAAGCAAATGATTTAATTAGTCAATTGATTTTATAGATTATAATTTATGTTTTATGATTGAAATGAGAATTTATTTCCATTTGTAGGCTATAGCCTATAAAGATACACTTTTCACTTGCTTCATCAAGTTCATGTCTCCTCTCTTTTGGAGTTTGAGCATAACAAACACAACAAAAACTCTTAAGTGTCTAATAGAAGGTTTCCTCCTACTCCAAACTTCTAGGGGGGGTTTGATTATGTAGAGCTTTGGTTGGTGCTCTATTAATCAAATACATTGATGTATATATAGGTTTTGCCCAAAAGAATTCAGGTAACCCCCTTTCATGAAATATAGATTTTGCCATTTCTATAATGGTTTGATTTTTCCTTTCGAATAATCCAGAGAATACCTAATCGTTAATTGTCTTTCAATGTCTTCTTCTTCACAAAATTTATTAAACTCATGTGAGTTATATTCCATACCCTTTTCACTTTTTAAGGTTTTAATCACATGGCCACTTTGTTTATCAACAAGGCTTTTGAACTTTTAAAAATAGAGAACACTTCAGACATTTTGACAGGACCCATCCTAATTCTCCCTTTCTAGAATCCGGAAGGACCTATCCAGTACCATAACGGAAACCTCCCAGACTCTAACTAAAGGGACTAAAAGGGTTCCGTGGAGCGAATCAAATAAAACTTTTCCTTTTAACAATCATTTAGAAGAATTTGAAAAGATAACTTTTTCTTTTTTTTTTTCAAAACTAATCATTTTTACGCTAAAATTTCGGCAGCACAACGACTGTTTTTCAAGGTTCCTAAACTTCTTATAAAATACCTGCAATTTAAGTTAACACTTCTAAAAATTTTCAAACATCATCTCAACTTCCAAAGAACCTCCAGTTCATTTCAATTCCAAACCCTAGCGACAATTTTTCTAATTCAGCAAAATCATTTCAAGTAGAAAACAAATTTTGCAAGCATGAACTCAAAATATTTACAAGGGAATCAAAAGCTTTACATCATATAAATTTTACATCAAAAGACTTATCGTTATTTGTTTACAAATTTACAAAAGTATGCAACTTGATTTCATGAGAGTATCATGGCAAAGCTTGTCCACCTAATCTTGTGTATGAGATCTGGCACCATGAGTGCTGGTTCCTGCATCTGGGGAGGTTTTATTTTACAAACAAGAGAAGAACATGTGAGCTAATAAAGCCCAGTAAGTGTTTTATATGTTGGGAAAACCTTACCTCCCAAAACCGCTTCTTATAAAAAAACCTGCCTCCTGTAAGAATATCAGAAATAATAGAGAAATAAAATAGAAAATAATAACAATCACCATAACACAAGAATTTACGTGGAAAACTCCCAACCAGGAGAAAAAACCACGGCCCTCAGAAAGAAATTCACTATGTGAAAAATTGTTACAATCACATAGACTATTCTCTCACATCCCACGACCCCAATACACCCACACTCTCCAAAGCATACATCAACTCACACCTTCCTACACTCTAAAATAATAAGAACAAGAAAGCAATTTAAGAAGAGTCAAAAACAATGCTTAAAGTGTCTCTGACTGGGGCGATTTGAAACCAAAACATTGAGCTCCTTTTATAGCCTTCAGAACTCATTCTCCCTTGTTTTGTTTCAGATGTGGGATTCACTCCACTTTTATTTTTGCCTTTGTTTCCGATGTGGGATTGGCTTCACTTTTATTTTTTGCCAATTTCCTAACAAACTCCACCTTGGCAAAATAAAAGAAACATCCTCTACAGCTACGGTGCAATCATTGTCTATACCGACAATCATAATTCTCAACCCAGAGAACTATCATACTCCACCATAAAAGAGTACACTCACTTAGAATTACCACATTCTAAGAATTTTACTTCGGCACATGTCGAAAAACCTGCTGAAATTTTATGATACAACTTCCACGTTTGGCTTTACCGGAAGTTCATCAGCCATCAACATACATTCCACCACACACCTTGCATCAATGCCAAACCCATGCCCGTGTGCAATTGTGGATCCGCTAACAACACATCCTCTTCCATGGTAACGCGGACATACCATGAGGATGTACTTCTCATTTCTCAAAGGAAATCTCCTTCTCCCATGAGGGAGATATTGTTAGCTTCTGCCTCGGAGCTTTTTGCCGAACCCGCTCCACCTTGACAATTTTTCTTGACATGCCCAGATTGTCCACACCCCCAGCAAATTAGATTCTTCCCGGAGCTCTTCTTCTTCTGTTTGCTCTCATTTCTAGTTACCAACATTGATTCTACTAATGAAGTGCGATCTCCACTTTTCAGCCTTCTCTCCTCAGCAATGAGTTTACCGGTAACTTCTATAAATTTCAGAGTCTCCTTCCCATACATCAAAATAGGTTTCATGTGCTCATAGGAAGGTGGAAGAGACAAGATGAGCCTTAATGCTTTATCCTCATCTTCAATTGTAACTCCAATAGCCTCTAATTCAGAAACAATACCATTGAGAATATTCAGGTGATCTGAGATTTTCATACCTTCATCCATACGCAGAGTATGAAACTGTTCCTTTAGGTATAACCGATTTGAGATGCTCTTTGCCTGATACAACTCTTCAAGCTTCTCCCAGAGTTTCTTGGATGTTGATATTCCATACACGTTTGCAAGAACATTCTTGGCCTTTGTTTCCGATGTGGGATTGACTTCACTTTTATTTTTTGCCAATTTCCTAACATTATAATCCTTTGCTAATAAAACTAACATTTCTATAAAATACCTCCTTAAAAACATTTGAATAAAATCTTTAGATAGTATACTAAAAATATAAATCTCATGTATTTCGCAAGTGGCTTTTAAAAACTCATATACATGTGTATAAACATTATAAAATTTCATACTTTAAAACAAAGATGTAAAATGTGAAGTATACTAAGATTTATTGTAAAGCATTGATAAGCGTTTAAAGTGGTATCTTTCAATTTCTTTAAATCTCCTAATATGGTTTACTTGCTAAAAATTTACCAAATGGATACCTAAGAGAACTTATATCACATGTCGACTATCTTAGCACCGCGCAATGTGATGGTGTCACGTGTCGACTAGCCTGGCGTCGTACAACGTGACTGTTACTCCTTGAGACCTCTCACCTCCACCAAGCGGAATGCTTCATCACATAAGTAGCATGAGATATCATCCTATATGTGTGGAGGCGACTTGACAGACTCAACCCTCCCAAGTTAGTAACAACCCCTAATGACTTGCCACACACATATAAGATTCTACAGCCGAATCCATCCTTTAGCTTTATTTCCTTAACTTTCGAGGTAAGTCATTGGCCTTTGAAAACATTCCTTATATCACTTTTAAATTTAATCATGCTAAAATATGAAGTATATTGCTTTTGAAATACTAGAAACATGCCTTTTTACTTTATACATGAAGAGTTTATAAACCAATATCGCTTTCTTTAAAACATGAAATTTTAGGTGCATGAAAGTATATTGCTTTCGAAATACTAAAGACATTTTCTTACTAAATGTTTAAACCATCCATCACCAATGCTTTCAATAAAATGCTAATATACATTTTCGTTATACCTTAAAGCAAAAAAATTATTGAATTTAAAAGCTTATAAGAATACAATTGAAATAAGTTGGTAATGAAGCAAATTAAAACTAAAAAAACATTCCACTCACATGATGCTTTCCAACCCCTTTGAATGAATTTCTCAAAGCTCTTTCCTTGCTTCTACTTCTCCTACAAATCACATTTCAATTTCAATTTGATGCCATAACTATCACTAAATAGTGCATTAAAATCATACCAAAACAAATCAAACTAATCATCCATCCAAAACAGTCCCCTTTTTAACTGAACAAACACCATGAAAAAATTCCAAGAGATTTCATTTTCAATTCACACTAAATTCAGATTCAATACCATTCATTTAATCATCCAATGCATTCAAACCAGATCAAAAATAATGATGTAATACCAGCCCCTATCCTTGGCCGAACCACACATCCATGCACACCTCACATAAGCTTTTACATTTCAATTCTACTTCTTGCTCTTTCAATACTTTTTCATGCATAAAAACATTTCAAATACATAAAACTCAAATTGAATCACCATATTCCCACCTTGGTCGTACATCATTCAACATGCAACCTCAACTCTTCTTTAAATTTTCAAACTCAACATCAACATTCATCACAATCCATGATAAATAAACTAACATTCTTAAACAACATCAATCAACATCTAATCCAAGAATTTACTTTCATTAGAGTGCATACCAATTGATCTTGGATCCCTAGACTTGCTTCCCTCCAAGTTTGAAGCCTCCAAACTCTAAATCCATACATAAAAAGTTCATCAATCACCAAAATAAAAATTTGATAGCATTAGACAACTTTACTGTCTAGATTTTTATCTCACAATCACACCATGGAAGCTCAACTTGTTCACTTAATAAACCACTTACCTTTGTTAGATATCCTTCCTAGGCTTGTTCTCCACCTTTTATTCATTAAAAATCCACTCAAATTTAGCTTGAAGAAGGTGAAGTGTAGGTGCTGTCCAGATTTCTTTCCAACTGAATTTCCCTTACAGTTTTTTTTTTTTTTCCTTAGTTCTGCTAACTTCAACCTCTACTCTCTCTCAAATTTTCCAGCAACTTCTCTTATTTATATATCCATTCTCAAGTTAACTAATTGCCCCTCAAGTTTGACATATAATTACATCTCATGCCATTAACTTATTTTGACGAATTTGCCCTCCATTTTTCTACAATCTTTCCATACTTTGTGATTTCAAAATTCTCTTACCTATCTCTTTAACCAATTGAGTTATTAATATCATTCCTTTGACATTTCCTCAATCCCTATTCGTATCTTATACTCTAATAAATCAAAACATCATTTTAAGGATTTGAAATCATTTTCGTAACACAATTTCAAGAATATATCATTATTGCCGGTTTACTTGAATATTTTGTCTAATATATCCAAAACTATAAAAATTTATTCAGACCACATTATTTCCTTTCCGTTGATCTTAGAAATGTCCAAATGGTCTCAACCTAACTTTTAGTACTATTTTCGGAAATCATATTTATTGGGGTTAACATCACCTAACACAACTAATTAAAATATATTAAAGAAAACGTTAAAACGAAATCGTGAGCCTACACTTTTGCCTCATGAAGAAAACCTATGTCATTCTTGAAAAATCATCAATAAAAAGAAGGGAAAATTCTAAAAAAAAAAACCCTGAAATGGAAAATATTATCAATTTACCCCAATTTTTGAAAATATTAGCCATAAAACCCCAAATGGTAACCCAAAAGTGGTTTTCATCCAAATATCAGTGGTCTCATCCAAATGTTAGGTGGTTTTGACAAATAGATGAAATTACGTTTACTGTATTATATTAAAATGGTTTTTTTTTTTTTTAGCACTAAAAAACAGGTTGCATGTTTTACTAATATCAAAGAACTGAACTTATGTTTTCTAGCATCTTATTACCATAAATTTTTTTTAATGACAAAACAGCCCTTATTTTAAATTTTTAGAAAACTTGCACAAATTTTTAATTCTAGATACCAAAAATAAGACACGAATCACGTCTTGACCAACTCTATATGACGCGGAACCCACTCATAAGGCACAAACTGCTCATAAAACTCATCCTTAAAGTGTGGATAACACCTTAATGAGGCACGGAGTGCTTGGATAACACCCTAATAAGAGCACGGGTCAAACATGTAGGTCAAACGACCCATATCCTATATAAGGGCATGGGTCAGAGAGCAAGTCGTATAAGGACATGGGTCATTTGACCCATGCCCTGACTCGCACCCCTATGAGGACATAGGTCATTTGACTAGTACCTACATAGGTCAAACACACATGTCGTTTGACTGTACACTATTAGTGTCTAGAGTGAGCGCTCCACACACTCCGTGCACTAATATTAGGGCACGTTTGGCCCGCACACTAATATTAGTACGGGAAGTGTGTGTGAAGTAAGCACTCCGGGCTCTAATATTAGTACATGTTTGGCCCATGCCTTAGGACTTGATTCACGTCCTTTGTCTTTCCATTTTTTTTTTCCTATTTAAGTTTTCATCTATGTGATTCGTGTCCTCTTGCTTTCATCTAATTTTTTTCCTTTTTCTAAATTTTCATTCCTATTCTATTTTAAAAACATGTTATGAGTTTCTCCAAAAAAAAAAAAAAAAAATGTTTGTCACTACTCATCCATCATCTTCAACAACATCATCACCCATTCATTTCTTTCATCCATTCTCCCACAACAACAACAACAACATCAATAATAACAATTACATCCACAAAAAATTAAAATAAAATTAAAAAAAAGAAATCAAATCAAATCAAATAGAATAAAAAAAAAAAAAAAAAACCTAGAACCTTCTTCCATCAATAACATCCCAAAAATAAGATCTTCACCCAAAAACAACTTCCCCAAAACCCTTCATCAACATCATGACCCATCCATTTCATCAATTCTCTCATAACAACATCACCAACAACATCAACAACTACATCCATAAAAAAATAAAATAAAATTAGAACAGGAGGATGAAATAAAATAAAATAAAAAATCAAATCAAATAAAAAAATAAATAAATGAACCTTGAACCAAATAAAAAAAGAAAAAGAAAAAGAAGAAGATGAAAGGAGGTGACGATGGAGAAGGTTGTTGGTCGACGACGATGAAGGAGGAAACAACGATATAGAACTAGTAGAGAGAGGGAGGTAGTAAAAAGAGAGTGAGAAAAGAGGGAGGCGGTAGAGTGAAAAGGAGAGAAAACCTAAAACATAGTGTTTTTTTTTTTAAAAAAAAAAAAAAAAAAAAAAAGAGTATTATGGTCTTTTTATTTAGGGAGGTGCTAAAAAAATTGATTACAGTTCTTTAGTGCTAGTTAAACAGAAGATCGGTTATTTGGTGCTATTAGGCATCATTTACTCTATTAAAAAATTTAAAAATTTAAAAATGGAACTTTAAATAATTAAAATAAATTAAAATTAATAAAAAAATTAATAATTATTACATTAAACTAATTAATAATAAATTAAATTAATATTTCATATTTAAAAAAAAATTAAATTTAAAAAACAAAATGGAGGTGGAGATCCAGTGTAATCTACACCATTCATAAAGACAGATGAATAGTGGGATGTCTACTTTTTAAAATTATTTGGGATCCCAGATGTGATCCCTAAAAAAAATAAAAATTAAGAATTAAAACAATAAATAATTTGGTGATCATCACGGTTCATCACCACATCCAAACCAACACTGGTATTGTTCATCATCACTGATCACAAGTGTTTAACAACCATCACCTACACCACCAAAGCAATATCATCACCATTCACTTTACCCAACAATGGTCTAATAAAATTAATTAAATTAAATTAACTAGCATTTAGTAATTAAAAACCATTTCTACAGGTGCATCCATCTCCACTTTGAAAAAATAATAATAGTAATAATTAAAAATTTAAAAAAAAAGTGCCTAGATCTGGATCTAAAACATGGGTCTAGAAGGTGTCCTTCTTTTGGATCCAGAAGGCCTCCATCTTAAAGACGGAGACCCGGATCCGTAGGCATCTAAACAAGGGCAACGACTGAGGTTGAGAGGGAAGACAGCAACAATGGAGGGTGGAGAGGGAATAGAGCACGATAGAGGAGGGTCAAGAGGGAAGAGAGTACAATAGAGGAGGGTAGAGAGGAAAAAGAGAGCGGCGGCAGAGGGTGGAGAAGGAAAAAAGCGGCAATGGAGTGGGAGAGGTAAGAAAGAGTGATGATAGAGGATGGAGAGAGAAGAGAGCACGACAGAGGAAGGTGTAGAAGAAAGAGAAAGAGAGATGGTGGAGGGTGAATGGGGACGGCGACGGGTTCAATGGTGGTGTTGGTAGTTGAATGGTGCTGAATGAATGGGTAGGGTTGGTGATTGGTGAGATAAATGGTTATGATGAAATTGTGTTGTTTTATGTTGTTTATATGGGAGGTTAGATAGATGCCATGTGCCTTCATCCAATCCATGCCATTATAATGAAAATATATTCAACCCACAATGAACTTTTTACCGTTCAAATTGACGGATTTGTTAGTTCATTGATGGAATTACTATACCATTTAACGGTTTAACTGTTTTAACTATTTTTTCAATATCAGGAATGATTTGATATTATTTTCAATTCCATGCGGTAAAATAATAATAACCCTAAAAAAAATGAAGTACCTAGTATTTCTATGAAAGAGAGTAGAAATTAGACCACAAACATCCATAAGAACCAATTCCAATAATTGCTTTGCTCTCCAAGCAACTCTTTTAAGAAATCGTTGTTTATGATGCTTGTCAATGTACACCCTTCATATACATTCTGCTACTTTTCAATTCTTGGCAAGCCTTGCACCATGTTCTTTTGGTACAATAGCTTGAGACGTTGAAAGTTCAAGTGCCCAAACATTTTATGCCACAGCCAAGGCCCATTAACAAGTTCAACTTTCAAAGCAAGTTCATTTGCATATCTGAAACCTAGTGGAAAGCTTCGATTCTTAATTTCAATTTTTACCATAACCATCTTCTGCTTTTCTTTATCAAAGATGGTGCAACCTTTGTCTTCAAATTATAATGACTACTTGGTTTCAAGAAGCTATCCAACACTCAGTAGATTTTGTTTCAAGTCAAGCACTAGTAACACATCTGAAATATCTCTGACATCTTTCTTTGTTTGAACTCCAATTGTCCCCTTACTTTTGACATGTATGAAAACACCATTCCACAATTTCACTTGTGAATTTATAGAGGTGTCTATGTTAAGAAAGATGATTCCATTTCCTATCATGTGGCGGCTACTATCAAGAAACCACACATAGTCTTATTGTTAAATGCACTTTGACAAGCATAAAAGATGCTTGCTTCACTTTCTTTTGTCTCTGAATTATTTTTTTGTTGAGTTGCTTTGTGTTTACAATCATTTTGAAAGTGACCAAATCTTTTACAATTATAGCATTAAGGCTTTCATTTGAACCAAAAATCATTTTTAATGTGATTGCTTCTTTTGCAAATATTACACCTCTGAGAATGCTTTTCTTCAACAGAACTTCTGTCATAGCTTCCTTTACCTTTGCCTTTATTATTCCAACTTCTTCCACTACCTCGACCTCTTTTCCTACCCTTAAAGAACTCTCCTACATTTTGATTACTATTTAGAGGCTATTTTGTTGGAAGTTTTAATGTTGAGTTAAGATTGAGATGCATTATCAATGAATTTCTCAAAGTGACATAACCATCTTTACTCATAGGATTTTGGTGAACTGATCACTTCATGAATACTTCAGTTAGAGATATCTCTTGTTTCTTCAATCACAGTAATAACAAGATCAAATTTAGTAGGCAAACTGAGTAATATCTTCTGGGTAATTTTTATATCATCAAAGCTCTTACCATAAGCTTTCATTTGATTCATTAACTCTATAAATTTATCTGAGAATTATTTTAGAGTTTCTCTTTCTTTCATTTTAATATTTTCCAATTCTCTTCTCAAGTATTGGAGTTTTATGGTTTGTACCTTTGTGCTTCCTTGGAACTCTTGCTGAAGGATATCCCAAGTTTGCTTTACTATTGCAACAATTATGATTCTTGGAAAAATTAAGTCTGATACTACCTACTAAATTTTTTCCAAAGCCATAATATCTTTTGTTTTCTCTTCTTCAGTAATCTTGACTTAGCCTCTGATAGCATTGTTGTTGAGGCTGGTTCTATAACACCTCCTACTCATCCTTTCACCAGACGACTCCAAGGGGCGTTACATTCATATTCTTTTTACGAAATCTTTAATTATAAAACCATATATTCATTTTATTCATATCAAAATACAAAATTTCAAAAAATTTAAAAATAATACAAAACTCTTTTATTTCAAACGAAAAAACTGTCAGAGTTTCCTCTAAAATTTGAACTTAGTCAACCTGTTAAAAATTCAATATTTTCATTTCTAACCCAATATTTATCCATAATCAAAATTAAACAACTTGAACCAAACTCTGTTTGGCTCATTAGTATCCATGTACACCACATTTATCAAAATATTTATACAAACTCATTTTCTTTACAAAAATTCTCATTTCCAAAACCAAATACATACATTCATGCACATGCATACAAATTGAAACTTTTATACACAAACCAAATATAATATATATATATATACCTAAAAATAAATATGGAAGGATAGATGTGACTGTATCAACTCGCTGCAGATGTGCTTTCTCTTCAATCTTCACCCTCCTGACGCGATCTACTACCTACGCACGGAAATTCCAATGCGCTAAGTATAGTTGCAGCTTGAATATACAATTTTTGAATATAAACATTTTCATATCATAAAAATTAACAACTTTTCATTTTAAAAACATTTATCAACATGTTAAACACATTTAAAAACCAGATCACATATACGTTAAATAATTGGTCTAAATCAATTTCCATCGCCCATTGTAAACATTAGTATGATACCTTGGACTGGAAGACGGGCTCTCCCGTATCAGATACTCGGTGTCTACCCGTTGGATTGCATTACATATATATAAAATCAATCATTTGGAACCGGACACTCGGTGCCTCTCAAGGTCCCTAAATTAATGATTTTCATTTTATTTCAAACACAACGGCACAGTACTGCTATAATAACCCTATTGGCATGCCAAATTCCAATCCCCACCTACCAATACTTAGGTTTACTAGGGCTCATTTAATAATTTCATATGGATACGTAAAAAAGTCATCATTTTTTTTTAAATTAAAAGATTTCAGAAATCATTCAAACACATCATATTTAATATTCAATTTCTTTCTTTCATCCAGATAATCATTCAAACTACACATTTCAAACATGTTTAACAAATCACTTTAATTAAACAACTCAGTTATTAAACATTTAGAAACCCATAATTAAACATTTAGAAAGCCATGTTCACACAATTAAAAACAAAATTCAAATTAAATGTACACCAACCTTTTTGCCACCTTCCTTAAGTTATTACATTCCAACGGAAGCTCAAACATTTTCCTTTCCTTTTTCTTGGCTTTCTTGAGCTACCTCCTCACCTACATATCATATTCTCGCTTAAAATACACAACATTTAACTTCACAAAACTCGTTAAATAACTTCTAACTCAAATAACCCATAAAAGGGTACTTTTTACAATAAAACTTCCCTACTTGATTTCTACTTAACCGAAACTCTAAAATTCCAATTTTTTTCCATGAACCTTATTTATATACACCTAGGAACATTCTCATGTGCCTGAAATAGTTTTCTGGAGCCCGAAACGAAAAGTCAACTTTTTGGCACCCCGTTTGACCGAATGCATTACACAGCCCTCCCTCTTGATTTTCTTTCCTCAATTCTTGCTCCATTCATCTCCCTAACTCGCATTTAGGTCACCCATAAAACGGTTCTAAAAATTCCAACTATCGGATGTCGAAACCTAGGAAAAACCCCTTTTTTCCAACACGAATCTAGGTGCATTTTTCACATTTTTCATTCTTAAACTCAATTCTTCTTTTCCTAATGTTATTCACACTCAATTATACTCGTTCAATGCATTAAAACACATACATGAAGTGGTATTACATAATAACCAACATTGCCCTTCATATGGACTTTATAATGAAAATGGTCTAAATTGATTTTCAACTTGTTCATAGGCTTATCTAGGATGTTTTTAACATGGAATCATGCTTAATGGACTCAAATTTCATTGAATTCCTACACTTCTCACTATGGTATCTCATGGTCCAACACACACCAAGTCCATTTCTCTCAAATTTTTTATTTCAACTCATTCAAACATTTCATCAAACACATAACAAACAATTTATTTCAATCAAATACAAGCTAAAATCACATTTTAGAATTTCCAACACAACCCTCGCTCAATCAAACATCATGATTCTACATGATTTATACTTGGTTTTACTCTCTAAATACTCAATTATCATCACAAATAAAAACCCACCTCAAAATCCAACTCAAACCTTAACATAAACATCAATCCAACATCATGAACAACTTAAAAAAAAAAGATAAAACTCACCTTTGTTTGCTTGATTTCTTGCTCTAGACTTGATTATCTACCTTAGGTTGGCCTGAAGACTTGATTTGGATGATGAAAATTGGAAGAAATCACTTGGATCTCTCTTATTTCTCACCTTGGCCAAATTCTTTTTTTTTTTTTTTCTTTTTTCTTCACTCACAATTTTTTTGTGTTTGATCTCTGTGTTGTGTCTTGCTTTTGGACGAGAGAGAATTCCTAAGTCAACATATATATATTTTTATCTTTTCCAAAAATGACCATTTCGTCCATTGAAAAATTTGGTTTTCGCCCCTAACTTTGTTTAATTCTAATTTGACCCCAAAATAATTTATTTCTTTCATTTTAGTCCCTTATCACTTTAATAACCTCTTAAGGCCGTTCACCACTTTACCCTCCTATTCATGCTCCAATTGAGTTCAATCAATATCTAAGAGCTTCCTATATTCTTTGGGTACTCCTATTAATCGTTTAAGGCCCTAAAATATCACTTAGGGACTATTACTGAAAAACCCTAAATAAAATTTAGATTTACAATATATATATATATTCATGTTTAATCTATTTTTGCATGTCAAATCTCAATTCATAAATGATATGCATGTTCAAAATATTTGGGGTGTTACAGGTTCTATAACTTCATCTTTTACTAAGTCTCATAGATCAAGAGAAAGAAAGATGGTCTTCATTTTTACACACCAAAAATCATAATTTTCCTTATCAAAGACAAGTACATAAAGCTTCTGAATTGGTACATTTGGACTTGTTGTAGAACTTATGTAACAACAGCTTCACGCCCGGTGTCCTTTACGGCTAACCGGCAGGTCCCACTTCAAGCCTGGCTTCCTTCACAGACCTCCACCTCTCCACCTACAGGTACTGTCCTCCACCTTCAGAGGATTTATGGCCTTAGCCACGCCTCCCCCCCCCCCCCCCCCTACTCGAACCCATGACCAAAGAGATATAATTAATTAGGAAGCATGACGAGTACCATCTAAGCTAGTATTTTTTCATTTTCATGATAAATAATACGTTACGGATGAATAGTGATTCTGAATGAATAGTAACTCAGTGATTAGTAAATTTTCAAGTTAGACCTCGCAAAATCGAAAATATATAGAATGGTTAATAGAGTATAATGAAATTGAAATAAAGTAAAAATAAGTTCGTTTGAGTAGATTTTAAGAGTTCTGAAAATAGTCAGATGAAAATACCCTTGTTGGAAGAATATTGGTTATGGATGATTTTAAATCCAATTGAATTTTTTTCAAAGCTTGAAATTGAGAGTTAAGACACCTAATTTGAGTATTGCATGGTCAATCTGATAATTGGATGACCATGAAATTTTCTTGGAATTTATTTGAAAGTGAATGTGATTAAATGTAAAAGTTAGTGGTATTAATTGAGATTATATGAGATAAAAATCATTCGAGAAGCACAATCCTTGTGATTATGGATGAACCAATGATAGATTAACATCTCATGGTCCTTATATTGACTAAATATGTGGTGAAAATAATTTAAAAATTGGTTAAAATATGGGTGGTGGATAATTATGTAGTTAATGACCAATGAAATTGTGATTAGTGTGACTAAAGGATATGTTTGGCATTTTAGGTGAATCTTAAGGGCAAAATGGTCATTTAGGAAGGTTAGTATATATAGTTGAAGGCCAAATGAAATCAAAACAAAAGCAAAGTCAACAAAGGAGGTAGAAACCGAAAAAGAAAAGAAAGAGAGACCGTGGAAGAAGAGGAAGAAGGAAGAAGAAGGGTTGGTGTTCAAGGATTTTTTCATCACTCTCTCACCCATAAATTCATCAAGATTGAACAAGGAATAAGTGAAGAAAAATAGGTGAGTGATTTGATTAATTTTGAGATTAGTTTGATGTGGTTTTAAATGAGTTTTGTGAATTAATGAAATATGATGTTGATTTTGGTTTAAATAAAGTCTAGTCATCATCAAATCAAGCTTGAAAGTGGAAGGAAATTAAAGCAAGAGTTGGTTGAAGCTTATTAATAAGGTAAGGATGTTAGGGTTTCGATGATTTATGAAAATAAGTTTAATTTAATTGATTTTTTTTTTTATGTTAAATGTATTTGATATGTTGTGGTGATGTTTGATGCAATTAAAATGAAGAAAAGTGAATTGAATGAGTTTGTATGATTTTATGGCGGATGGCAAAAAGGGGGTGTATGTTGAGATGTAATTAATTTTTGCTGTTTGTTGAATTTGAGTGATGACTTTAATGGTTTTGAGTTAGTTGGTGGAGAGAAAATTGAAGAAAATGTTGATTATGCATGACTTTGGATTTTTTTAGTATAAAGGGCAAGTGTGATTTTAGTTGAATTCATGAGAATTGATGTTGTTATGTGAGGTTTGGATGTGAAATAAAATGAATGGAAACTAATGGAATGGAAATAAATGAAGTTGGTGGTGAAAATAATTAATGGAATGAGATTTGAAATGAATATTGTAATTTATTTAGTTGATGATGTTTTGGTGAAATGAATGAGTTACCATCATGAAATAAAGATGGTTGTGTGTGGATTCAATTTAAGAAATGGTTAGGAAGGAATGTGGTTATGTAATAAAAATTTTAGTCAGTATATTGATGGTGGTGAAATTGTAAAATGAATGGTGAATAAAATTGAATGTGAATTAGAATGTTATGTCATGGATTTTTTGAGCTTGAATTGTTATTTGGAGGTGGGGATTGAAGTTAAAAAGAAATCAAGAAAATGGAGGTAAAAAGGGGACAAGCAAATTGAGTGAAAAGGTGAGTGTAAAATGATTTTAAAAGTGTTAAATGCATATTTAGTATATTTTAAATGTTTTCTAGAATGTTAACGTATTTTAGAAGGCGAAATGAGTTTTATTGAAAATGCTAGTTTATGCACCTTTATGTATTTGTTTAAAAATGAAATGTTTTATGCATGAAAATGATGGAAATGTTGAGCTTTATGCTTTAATGATATTTACGGCTATGATTTTATATGTTTATGTTTATCGAATGAAAAGAAAGTTTTCAAACACCAATGGATAGCCTTAAATGATACAAAAAGAAATTGACGGATTTTGCAACGTTAAATGGATGAGTAGACCTGGCCGGAATGCCCCTGCGCATAAGGCAAGTATCAGGTGGGTTTGTTACTAACCCTGGGAGGATTGAGTCTGTCTGTTGAGTTGTGTCGCCTAGTATACGTCGGGGGCATTGTTTCATTTCACATATGCACTATGGATTTATTCCGTTGCGTGATTGTGAAATGTCTCAGAAATATAGATACTGTCACGTGGGGCTTTATGTCAACTGGGGATAGTGATTCATTGCACCCAGTACGCATGACTATGATATAATAGTGACCATGAAAGGTCTGGAATCTATTGGTAGATTTTAAGTGAATTATGAAAAGTTTTGAAATAATGTTTTATATTTATATATGAATTTATGAAAATTGTTTTAATATGATATTCATGCATAATTTTTAATTTAAATTATACATGATATTATTGACTATTGAATTTAAATTTCAAAAGCATTTAAGGAATAGAAAATTTCATTTATAACTGTTTTCAAGAGGATATATTATAAAACAAATAGTTTAGAAAACCTTCACACTCAATGAGCTTTCATAGCTCACTCATTTTTAAATTTGTTTTAAAAACCTCTCCGAGTGTAGGTATTAGTGGACAGGCCACTCATTCCCCTCCCTCTAAATAGAATGGCTAAAGAATTTGATTATGTGAAGTTACCGTTAATGTATTGCACGAATTATATTTGAAAAGTGTATAAAATTTTTGTGATGTATATATATATTTTAGAATTGCCAAACTATGTAATCGAAACTATCATTTTTCATTTTGAATGTATATAAAGTTGGCCATTAAATTGTGATTTCGGTTATGATGAAATTGATACTGAATTGATTTTATTTAGTAGAAAAATTGTGGTGAGGATTTGCCTCTAAAATGGACCTGAGGTATAATAGAAGTTGAGGATGTGATTGAAAGTTTTAGAAGTGTTTTCCTTGATTTACAGAGGATTTGAAAATTTTGATAATCTCAAAAAACAGTGGAAATGCTGCCAAAATTTTTAAAAACATTTATTCTATAGAAATTGAAATTAATGATTTTAAAGTTATAAATTTATAAATGATTTGTTAAGTTTCCAAGCTTTGCTCCTCAGATTCTCTTTTGGATTTTGTGGGCTAGAATTCAGAAGGGTTTCGTGGAGTGCCAGACGAGCATTGGGTCCCATAAAGGGAAGTTGGGGAGGGGGGTTCGGGGTCCTGTTAGGGTTACTAGCTCAGATGGTACTCGTCATGCTTCCCAATTGACTATATCCCTTTGCTCATGGGTTCGAGTGGCAGGGAAGGTGTGGCTAAGGCCATAAATCCTCTGAAGGGGGAGGACAATACCTACCAGTGGGGATTCGTAAAGGAAGTTGGGCTTGAAGCGAGACCTGTCGGCCGGCCGTGAAGGACGCAGGGCATGAAGTGGCCATTACAACTTATGTTGGCCATGGAGAATCTTTGAAGACCCAAGCTTTTTCATATCTTTTGATAACTCTTTCTCTTTGATTCAAAGCTCTGATATTACAATATGTTAGTTGTTTGTTTTGGCACCCAAAGGGACACATAAAAAATAGTAGTTTTTATGCTAAAAAAAAAACATAACAAAATTACTTTTAAAATAGGGGACAACAAAGTTGTTTTATGCTCTTCACCCTTACTCTAAATTTCTTTTCTTTCTCTATGTTTCTCTTAGTTACAATGCTATCAGACCAGTTTTTATACTGGTTCTCTACATCTCAAATCCACTATACAGGTGTCTTAATTCTATTCATACAAAATGTAACACTAGTTAACTTAATACAACTTTAGTTAGCTAAACTATTATAAGTTAAATACACCAACACATAAACTACAGTAGTAATAGAAAGCCAAACATATTAACTTCAATCACACAAACTATGAAACAAGTACACATCACTTGCATTAACACCGTCAATCGCCATGATTTGAGAAGGTTGTAGGTCATTTTCAAACGTTTGGATTTCTTCCTATAGTTTGATCATAATGTCGACATCCCACTTTCTAGTTTTGCCTTCCTTAAAATTGCACATAAGCTTTACGTTAGTCTTAACGATCGACGTGTCAACGATAGTTTAGGCTTCTTTTGTCTTGGCCATTAATGCCATCTTGGTAGAGCATAGTTCTTCCTTAAGTTGCTTCTCCTTTTTTACCTACGCTTCTCTTTCCCTAGCTAATAGGATTTCTGATTAAGCTGCTCAATCACCTGCAACAAATGTAGCTTAAACAGCTGTAGTCTTCCCTTTCTTAAGCTCTGATGTTTTTTGCTTGTAGGATAATAACTCCTTGTTCACCTCTTTCATTCTTTCTTGAGTATTAAAAACATGTTTCCTTTAGAACACATGGTGTTGCAAGCTCTATATAGAAAACAAGTGTTAAAATTGCAAAGTGTTAAGTTTACAAAGAGAGACTATACCTTGATGTGGAGAACGACCCCTTCCTCGAAAAGGTAGGTCGCAATTCTTCCTTAAAAATTGTCGAAATCATAAGGAAAGAAGAGTTTTTGTGCCTCGTCAACTGTCCATTTTTTATAAGTCTTCATCGAGAAGTTGAATGGAAAGGACAGAGAGATCTCTTCCCTATAGTTTACATCAATCTTATATATATCCTTACTTTGTACTCTCTTCTTAGATGGCTTTTCAGCTTTGCCTTTGAAGCAACTATAGTTTACTTTTTGACGGCCTATTTTGCAGCTTCTATAGCAGCTGTAATTGCAAAAAAGGTTATAACTTGTTTCTTCTTTTCAATTATTGAAGTCGAGAAGTGGTGTCGCTTGCACTTGCAATTGTGGCTTTAACAAAGGTCAACATAATTGCTTTTTTGAAGATTTGTTCAACATCAGTAAGGGGCTTAAGAAAACTAACTTCCCCAAATGTCTTATTTACACCTTATCTTGTAAAAGTCACTTCAGAAATTAACTTGAAAGAAGGATAGGAAATACCTTCTTTGTCGATGAACCACCAAAGAAAGCTATAGTCAAGTGACTCAACAGATAAGACAATCTCCCAATTTCATTCCTCAATAGAAATGTTCAGGATCTAGGTAATGTGATTTTGACTAACTAGATCGTGGACTGGTGGTCTGTGTTTCTTTAAATTTACTGCATGAAGGAAAGTCAGGTAAGCAAAGGGTATTAGTATACAGAAGCAAGGTACACAAAGAAAGTAAAACATATACCAACCCTCTAGGTTCCATGTCGAGGGTACTTAACATCCTTGAAAAATCGATGCCACTAAATCTCCTTTCGAAAAGAGAAATCTATTTTTCCAACTGTGGTCGTTCGAAGGCATTCAAGTGATTAAATGCTGACAACCTCTACGAAGGACGAATGTGAGCCAACCATTATTCCCTTCATTCTCTTTGGGATAATATGTATTAAGGATGTTTAGAAGGTCGATTTTCAAATCTCTAGTTTCACATAGGTGGTCAATCGCAAGTAAGATTCTCCATGTGCTAAGCATTAGTTGGTAGAGAGCAATGTTATAATAACAAAGCATTCGCCTTGCCAAGCCCATAATAGAAAGTCTCATCCCCAGTTTGGATGATGCTTCGTGGAACATAGTACACTCAGGGATAGTCTAGTAGGCTTGTTCGAGACTAGATGGAAGCTTTAGGAAACTCCTTTTGGGATTTTATATAATTTCTAATCCTACTAATGTCGTCTGACCCAAACATATTAGGCATATCATCCTTAAGTGTGTCAGTAAAAGAGCCGTGAATTTTTCTTTTAAGAATGGCTATCGAAGGACCACCTTCGCCACCTTTATTAGAGGTTAACCATAATGTTACACTCGCAAGAATGATTGACTCATCAGCTTCACCACCAATCTTGACAGCTAAGGTAATACCCTTTGTGCCTACCTTTCTGGTCATGCAAATATTTTTTGAATGACGTGGTAGAATTGTCTCGAAGCGAGTGGACTCACTAGAGGAAGAGCTTTACTGAATTATCTCCACTTTGGTCAACATGTTCTTAGACACTGTTGAACAAAAGAAAGCCTAGGGTTAGTATTATAAGCTAATGAGGCGATTTTACCCTAGAGTTAAAATTCTACCACATTTAGTGCAAACGCCTTAAGAATCAAATCCTGTTGACATTTTCAAATTAAGAAGGAAAAAAAAAATTAATTTCATCCTCAGAAAAAACCAATTCCATAACACATCAGTGCAAACAAGTCTAAACGTCCTAAAATTGTCAACAAAACCAAGTTCTGAGCATAATTAAAAGAAGAACTTAGGGGTTTACCGTTATCAAAGCTAGAATCTGGTATGATTCACAAAAATAATTGGCACAAATGTATAGGCATGGATCTCTACAAGAGAAGATGAAAAGTTCTTGGAAGTAACATGTACGCTTGCCTGAAATGATAAATCGAAAATGAGAAGTGCTAATTATATAAGTATTCAAGTGGGCATTTCAAAATTCAAAAAGCGTTGAATATGAAGCCTTATTTGGACACGTGTCCGCCATGCAGAGATATATAAGTTAAAATGACATCTATCACAATGATTGATGAACTATCGTCAAATGTACATTGAATACCCCTCAATACCAATCCTATGTCCAGTTGGATGACATCTTCAGCTTGATAAACTAATTGAGCCATAGGTTTGATCAACTAAAAGGTACTTTAGGTAGAGTCACTCATTGATGTATACCTTACCATTAATTGAGTACACATTATCAATTGGAACTTTCACTTCTTTGATTGACTATGTCAATCAAAGCATTAGGGGACAAGCTGTAGTTGCCAAAGAATTAGGCCTAAAATGTCAACCCAGAGCTCGTTGAGGTGAGCTTATAGCCTAATGCCTGTTACAAGTGGATAGTCCAATGACTTAGATAATCTAGCCTAAGCAAGGCCTAATGCGTGGTAATGCTGGTCCATTTCATTTAATGAGGGTTGACTACTTTTAATGCATGGGGTTTAGATACTTGTAATGCATACACATGTGCGATGTCGAGCGACAATTAAGGGCTATAACTCCGTAAGGGATATTGTAATAACTTTATAATGAATGCTATATAACTTTGTAACGACCATTAAAATTATTTCCAATGGCTTCTTTTCCACATATAAACTGGGCCATAAAAGAAAAGAGTGACATTCCAACTCCTCTGATATTTTTGTTTTGACCCTTACACTCTACTGAAGCACATCTCGACCACCGTAATCCTTTTCCAATTAGTGCATAGTTCTCTGTTCCTTCACCGTTGGCATGCTCCAATCAACCTTAGCCCGTCACTACTTCCTACAAACCTTGTGAATTACATTGCTTTCCTACAAAGCACCATCTCAGTGGGTTAATCACTATCCTTCGGATGACAATCTCAGTTTGCCCATTACTAAGTCTTCAGTATCATCCACACATAGACCCATTGAGCGACATTATTATTGTTACTCATTCAACTTGTTTTTTATTTATTCTTTACTTATCTCAATCACTCTACTAATTTAAGCATCAGAGTGTTTTCGATTGACATTTACCAGTGTCAAGATCACTCTACGTTCTCTTTGTTTGGTTTGTGCAGGATGCAAATTGTCAGGTTTCAAGAAAGTTGACTGACAAGATTTGCTTAAAGTTAACGTACTGTAGTTTGACCTAATTACGTTGACTGACCATCTTAAGAGCATGTTTATAGGATTTATATTGTAAAAATATAAATTACATGCCAAATGGGCATATTTTTGTTTGCAACAATCAATTATTTATGAATTAATTAAGAGACCTTAATTCATAAAGATCTAGGATAGACACAATGTTCTAGGGTTTGTGTGACATTCATATTCTTTTTGTTTTTAATGGTTTTCAATTATCAAACTTAAGTAGACGTCATGCTAAATTTTAATTAGGAATTCACGTATCTACATATACACCATGTGATTTATATACTAACTAAGAAAGAATCAATATAACATCTACTATGGCCATTACCTTGCTGTGGATGTTTTCATCATACATTAATATGTGTTTGCTTCATTAATTTCATCAAATGAATTAAGTGATCGTTTAGTGGCGCATAAGATGTCTTAACTAAGTTTTCTCCATTGATTGTACTTTCAGTTTTAAATCTTTAAAATCAATCTTAAAACCCTTTCTTTTATTTTTTATTTTATTATTATTATTATTCTTTATTACTAGGACTAGATCAAAGGACTACCGGGACCAACTAGTATGAATATTAGTGGCGCAGCCCTGAAAACTACTTCCATATGGGAGGGATCAATCTACACGAAAGTGGAAAAGCGGGCCATATAACGGTGGGAGGTCTATCCACACAAATTGGGAGGGGGTGTGGGGGGGGAGGAATGCTTTTATTAGGTCTAGAACTCATATTGTAAGACATAGAGAGTTGTGGCATTTACCAACGGTGCCAACAAACCAACTACCCCTTTCTTTTAATTTAATTGTTCTTAGATTATGTTTAAAATAAACTTGAAATTAAAAGTAGGTTCAAAACTTTCGTGAGATCAAATCTTACTTGCTTACTATACTCAACAAACAATTTGTGCACTTATAAAGTTAAAATAAATATGTTTGTTAAAATTGCAATCAACGGGTTCCTTTTCTTTTCTTTTGCTTTCCTTTCCTTTCCCTTTCCTCTGACGAGCTGCCTCTATAGCAACAACCCCCTCTAGGTTATCACCTCTAGCCTTAGTATCCATTTGTGCAATACCCATTGCCATCAACTTCAATAGTCCAGCTTTTTTGTTTTCCTCGCTGTCACACACTCTCTCTCTATCTCTGTTTCTTTCTCTAACTTTTGTGACCCGGTCAACTGTTCAAGACTGCCTTTTATATTAGTGGCAATTTTGTCCCAAACTAATAATAGGTGATATTGAAACTCAAATTATTAGTCCAATGATACTAGATGACATTTCCACAATAAACTGGTATAGATGCTACTTAAAAATAAAATCTCAAATTTGTATTTCATTTGGAATTTATTATAAAAAATAAAATAAAACCTTAAAAAATATAAATTAAAAAATTGATTAGAAAAAAGAGAATAAAAGATAGGCCTCCTTTGCTAGCAATGGTGGCTATGTTGGCCTTTCACCATTGATCTCTACTAGAGATCCCTAACCGATCAATCTCTAGCGAAGATTGACAATGGAAAACCAAATTAAAGTCAATCCGATTTAAACAAGTTTTCCAAAAAAATAAAAAACACACACACACACAAATAAATCGAAGTCAATATAGCTCAAACCAAATTGAAGTCGATCTTGTTTAATCAGATCAAAGCCAATGGTTCATTAGGTTCGAGATCCACCACATTGAATGTCAATATGATCATTGCATTTTGTTGTCGATCGATGGACCTTTGTTGTAGTGATGAAGATCCTTTTGCTAATGGAGATCTAGATTTGCACTAGATATTTGTTTAAAACAAAATCCTATGTTTGTTTTTTTGTTTTTTGTTTTTTGTTTTTTTCAAGATAATGTTCTTAAAATATTTTTATGGTTTTAGAAGTTATTTTAAAGATGAATGGGGGATCAAAAAATTTTTAAAATTTTTAAATTTAAGTTTAAAATTTTTATTTTTAATAATTAATTGAAAAAATTTCATTTAAGTCTCTATACTATGGGAAAGTATATATAAAAATTTTAACTATGAATTTAAAAATGACCCAATCTTCCGTAATTTTTGTAAATACATCAATTTAATCTACCTAACTAAAAATTTAACAATCAAACTCAATGAAAATGAAAAAAGTCCATTTTAGTCATGTTAATAAAATAAATTAAACTTTAGCAAGTAATTAAAATAAAATAAAAAATCCACCGTCCATCTCAAAAATTGAACGACTGTAGTATGAGAAAGTATAAAAATCATAACTATGAATCGAAAAAGGATCCAATCTTCCCTAAGTTTTGTAAGTACATCAAATTAATCCACCTGACCAAGAATTCAATGGTCAGATTTAAAGAAAATACAAAAAAAACCCATTTTATCTATGTTATTAAAATAAATTACAAACAACAAATAATTAAGATAAAAATTGCATATCTAATGTTATGTATGACAAGTCTCAAATTGAATTCACAATTTAAAAATATAATTTTATCAAAAACTTAAAGACGAAAATAAAGTTTTCCATCTAATTTTTTTTTAAACAATAACTAATTTATATTATTTTAAAATCTTTACTGTTTAAATTATTTTATAGTTTTGTTATTTATTTTATTTTATTTTTCATTGTACTTATATGGTAAAATCATAATTTTGTTGTTTCATTTAAAGTTCAAGGACCCAATAAATCAAAAAGATAAGTTTAGTAAGAAGGTGATGTATACTTTAGGGACTATAATGTAGTTTTTTTATAATATTTTTTTTTTTTGAAGTAGTTTTTTTTTTATAAATAAATAAACTAATGTAAGGGAGGAATTTAAAAGGGACCAAAAAAAAAAATTCCATTTAGCCCAAAAAAAGTTATATATTTATTAACCCAAACATAATTTTAATCATTTTTAGCTCATTTTCAGCAGTTAAAATATTTTATGTACAATCGTGCACATAAAATGTTTCATATAATGTGAAATATTCACTTTAAGGTTGCATATAAAATATGTCAAGGGTCAAAAATGGACTTAAAATGATTAGAACTTTGTTAGAAGCTAAAACACCAAGAAACCATTCTTTTGGGTTCGAATCAAAATTTCAAGTTTTATTGGGTTTGTTCTAGTCCATCTCCATATAAATATAATGGGTACACTGTTGTTTCTCGAGATTGATGTATTTTACTAAAATACATATAATAATCCTCAAAAAACGTGGTTAATACAGAACATATAATATTTGGTCAAAACTTGTAAGCTACGTGTGGATTTGTGAATCTATTTTTTAAAGAGCTTGATTCCCTGCTAATTTTTTTTTTTTTTTTTTTTTATTGACCCTTGTTAGTGTCAAAGTATTTTTGAAGCCAATCTAGCTAGAACTCTATAAGTATAGTTTAGATCATTGTTTCCATGCTTAAAGAGATAATTACCCAAACAAAGGTAGGACTTAATGACGTTATTATTGCTTGAACCTATCCCTCAACTTATAATAGAGAAGCAAAAAGAGGTGGGAGTAACGACACTACACTACTCCACTTGCGAACAATTCCCTACTGATTTAAGTTATTACTTTAAAATGCTTTCAAAAAATATATATATATTACTTTAAAATACATGACAAAACACTAGTGCTTTACAAGAAGAGGTCATGAAGAGGGAATACATACTAACCATTAGACACAGGTCACAAATTCTTAAAACCTCATCTAAAAATCTTAATTCTAACAAATTTGTAGTTGGGTGACCAGTCATTGTTATTAAGAGCAAGTTCATCTGTCTCAGTATTGTATCAAACACAATGTTGAACTAGGTTGGTGAGCGAGCTAGCTTGGAATGCAACCTTTAACTTCACCTGGAACCATGGTGGTTAATTTGGACATGTTTCTGTCAAGACCTCAAGGTGCCATGTCTTTTTAATAGACTTGAAAGTTAGAAGTAGGTGTACCTAGGGTTCTTGCGGTTGTCCTGACTCCTGATTGTGGTCGATCACGACTCGATAGGGTAAAGTTGAAGTCGCAGGGCTCTACTTGAGTTAGTTATACATATATAACTTACACAATATACTATCTTGATAAATATACCTCAGAATACTAGCACTTTCAATCAAGCAATGTAGTTTAAAAGTTGGTAACCGGTGGCACGCCACAAAATATGATTACAATAGAAGCCAATCTTTTCAATTCCTTCACTGGTTGGTGAGTAGAAATCTGGGCAACCATGCATGTACAGTTCTGATTAATTCTGAACGAATAATACATGAAGAGAACAAGGGAAAGAAGAGAACCCTTAATTTCTAGTTGAGCATTACAGGAGTTTCGTATAAGATACAAACAGACCGTGCTTATGACCACCTAAGCACAACAAGATGCACCAGCTGTCCTTTCTGCAGGTCTATCCATAAGAACCATTCCTGAAGGGTTTGCTGCTGGCTGCACTCGAGGTAGTCTCTTTGCTGTAACCAGAAAACAAAGAACAAAACTGTCAAATGACAATTCGTGAATGCGGTTATATGTGCTGTTCAACACAAGCTATTTTTAGGGGTAGCTCAGTGTAAATGTTTACATGAGATTAGTAAGGCTTGTCATTATGATATGATTCCAAAACGTATGATTATTTTTGTATTAACAGAGGTAAAAAAGTATTTGAACTTCCAAGCAGAGACTAAATATTGATTCTTGTACAATGAAATATAAAAAATATTGATGCACCCACTGAATGCCCAAAGTTTATTCTAAAATGGAGATTTTAAAATATAATAAATGGAAGGCAAATTTTACAACCTGAATTATACTCTTAATATTATCATCTCAAACTTCCATTTAAGCTCTTTCCCCTTAAAGATGCATGTTTGAAATATGTACATAACAAAACCTCACCTATTTCATAGAAAATGTCATTGACATTGGAAGCTGTTTTTGCAGAGGTTTCCATAAAGAAAAGGCCATTCTCCTGTGCATAAGCTTGTGCTTCCTGCACCGACCATATTTTAGTTTCAAAAAGACATTACTAGTAACACAATGTATATAATAAGAAAAGTATAAAATAACAATAAAGCAACACCCACAAATGATTTATGTATGATAATGATCACATTTCTCGGCACTAAAACCAAACAGAATAAATCATTTTTAGTTAGAATTTTGGTAAATGGATCCACTTTTTGAGATCACAATGATATCATCCTTAAAACAAGATAAGCTGTCATAGCACTACAGAAGTTCTTCCTTCGTATTACATTTCATTAGAATTTAATGGAACCAAAGGTTCTCTTTACACAATACAGAGTAATTAGCAAGAGACTAGTAAAGGAGAGGGGGATGGGAGAAGACAGAGCAAACATGTAGTAAATTCTAAACACATCAACAGTTTTGCTCCGATAAGCATAACATCATACAACTCCTAAACTATTTTAAAAAAGATGTCCTTCAAGATTAGAAGCATATTAATTTATAACACATTATTGACATCCATCCATCCATCCGTTACTCTTTAATCTATGGTAGGGATGCGCCGATAAAGAATAATAATAATCCTAAAACTGAGAGCAAATTGATGGATGTAAGTCAAAAATTTATATCAAATATTCAAGTTAAAATAGCATAACCTATTAAATAAAAGAAAAAGGTAATCACCATTTGCATAATGACATACAAATGCAAATTTAACACTCAACCATTTTATATAAATCTCATACTACTTAAAATCATATATTACAAGAAAAGTAGTTATGGAAGGCTGGCAATTATATTTGAAATTGGAATTTTTCTTCTACTAATAGATTCATCAACAATCTTCTACATGAAAACAACATTCTAAAAATTTGTAAGAGTACAGCAAAACTAAATACTTCAGCAAAAATTAGTCCAAAAGTTAATTGATAGAAACCTAAAACATAGAACAAGTCAAAAACTATCTTATATCAAACCAAGAACCAGCTTTATTTTCCTAGATGATGGATCAGTTCATTCAGTTGATCACATTTAATTAACGTTAACAACACAGTAATACTTTCCACAAAACACCATTCATAGACATAAAAGGGGATAATTTGGGTAAAAATTTCCTCAGAAACAATCATAGTTCTCTGGCTATACCTTCATCTTAATCAATAAATGGTTTGTGCTCTAACAAATTATCAGTTTTCAACACCCAAAAAGTAGAAGGGTTGCTATTTCACAATTATTTTCATTTCTAATCTTAAACATGACTATATCATGACTGCAGTACTCACTACAGAGGAAAATAAACCACTTAAGAAAGAAAGAAAAAGAAAAAAAGGGAATATCAATGCAGAAACACACCTCTGCCGTCACCTTCCTCGCATCCAGTAAATCAGCTTTGTTCCCGGCTAGTGCCATAACCATACTTGGATTTCCTAGTCACAAACAAATCAAAAAGAAATAATAATAATAATAATAATAAGGAACTAATTACTTGAAAAATTCAACGATACATTCAACTATCATTAAGGACAAGAAGCCTACATCTTAAACATACCACATATTCTTTTTATATCCAGATTCGTTAATGAAGAGTAAATAAACTATACTTACAACCAAGAGAAAAAAGCTGCTTAAAGATGAATATTTAGAACACTTGGAAAATAAATCTCTAAGCAGCGAAAAGAATCCTTAAAGGAAATTTAAAACCTTAATCCCTACCTTGTGCTTGAAGTTCCTGGACCCATTTCTTAGCCCGCTCAAATGAGGCCTAAACGGGCAAAAAACAAACAACCAAAATAATGTCAATCCTTGCTTTAATTGTATTCAACGGCAGAAAATTAGAACTTCTCCACTACTAGTATTAGCAGCCCACAGATATAACTAGAGCATACATGAAACAAAACATCACTGCAGGGCCAAATTTAACTTAACATAAAATAGCAAGAAAATACAAAAGCATAGTTCTCAATGAGATTCTTTAATTAAGAATATGACACCTTCTAATTTTTTAATGACTTTAATGGAGAATTTAGGTATGGTTCTACCTTTTCAACAAGAATCCAAATGCAGTTCCACAGACATAATTCATGGTGAATAATAATGTCCTAGGCATTGACATAAAAAATTGATTGATCTGCTTGATACATCATTTTTGTTCATTATCATGGAATGACCTCCAACAAACTTCTTATTCATACAGAAACCAATCCATAATGACAAGTTGCTGATTAATTTTAACATAAACATTTACAGAGTTTTAATATATCAAGACTTTTAATATTCAATTCTAAGATTACAATTTAACCAGGGCTTTTAGCAAATGTTTTAAGAATTTAGCATAGAGGGTGATAGATGAAGAAATGTACTCTCAAATACCACATACATTTTTGTTTCCCCAAAAAAAAAAAAAAAAAAAAAAAAAAAAAAAAAATCAGACAATGTATTTGAGCATTAACTACATAACATACACCACATATCATGTTTGTTCTTACAAAAGTCATTTAATTTTCTAAATGTTAGTAGACTTTCATATCTTCTTTAGAAGGTTTATGATGCCACATCAAGCTGCTATATTGACGTATACACTAATTAACTATACTCATAAACAAATATGTTGTTCTTAAATTAATCAACACAGATTGGATATATGCTTACTCGCCATACCAACCAGTTGAACATTATTTAAAAACCTCACTCAATTTGTCATCTCTCATCTTCACATTCTTTCTGACTTTCTCTAAACAAATAGAATGTGGAAGTAAGATGCTTCACCTTGAAAAGGAAGTCCTGCAGTGTCAAGGCTTACACTGCATGCTTCAAAGGCTTAACTCCCGAATTTTAGTAACGGGCAGTTAAAAGTTTTCACAACAAATAGGAAAAAAACGCATTGGTTTTGTCAGCAGCAACTTACATGATTTGTTATATCATACACGATAATTGCAGCAGCTGCTCCTCTGTAGTACATTGGAGCCAGGCTATGGTATCTCTCTTGACCTGCCGTATCCCATATCTCAAATTTTACAGTTGCATCATTTACAGCCAATGTTTGTGAGAAAAAGGCAGCACCTATAGTTGATTCCTATAATACAACAAAAGTCAACCTCTAGAATATTTATTAAAAAAGAAAAAAAAGGAGCCGGGAGGGGGGGTGGGGGAAGGGTGGGGAGGGGTGTGGGGGGGCGCCGCCAGGGCCAGCTGGTTCTTAATGAATTATATGACACAGCCAAGATACCTGAAATTCAATGAATTGGCCTTTAACAAAGCGCAATACAAGACTAGACTTTCCGGCTCCCACATCCCCAAGCAGGACCTAAATTCACAGATGTAATAATTTCACAAAAACATGTTATAACAGCAATCAATCATGAAAACCATACTTAAACTACTTGAACCACACAATAGTATATAAGTTGTGCTCAAACTCATCCAGGATCAAATCACAAGAATTTTAATTACATAGACATATATATATCCAAATCAATCAAAACAACATGATGTGCACAATCAATTAAAGAATTAAAACAGACCCACATCAGAATACACGTCAAAAACATGATGTGCACAATCAAATAACAATTTCTATAAAATAATAAGCAAAACCCCACATCAGAAATTGCATCATATATAGCTAAAGCAAGCAAAATAAGGAAACCGAAAACGTTTCGACGAGGAAACTAACCAATTTAGCGTTGATGTTTTTGTTTCCAGTGGTGGCCATGAGAAGATAAAATTGAAGACAAGAGGCGCCTCTGAAAATCAATAAGAGGGTGTTGACGCAAAAGCCAAAAGCCAAAGGCAGGGAAGGATCCTCCTCAACCAACCCCTCCCTCTCTCTCTCTCTCTCTTTCTTTCTACGAAAGTCACAACCTCCACGAAAGCGCTTACGTCGTAATCATCCTCTCAACTTTTCTTATTTGTTTATAGGCAAATTTCCAAAATCTCTCCTTAAATTTGAAAATTACCCTTCACACACCATTTGTAGTTTGTATTGTTGTTTAGTTCTCGGGATTGTTTAACTTACTAGTTTATAACAGAGAAAGCTTTATTTTTTTTACTTATGTTTTCGAGACACTTTTTGTTTGTAAATGTAAATCTATTTATAGAGTTTGTAATTTCTTACATTTCAAAAACTCATCAAATTAATCTCTATTATTAGTCAACAAGCTATCAAATGTTATACATATAATGGTAGTTTCATCTTTTAACACAAATTGATGACACAAAAACTTGTATTGAATGAAAAAAAAATATATTAAGAAATTAAATAAAAAAATAATTAAAAGGGTAAATAAAGTTAAGGGTAAAACAGTTTTTTATCATTTTCTATTGATGTTAACTGTCAAATATCATATCAGATGAATTAATTTGATGAGTTTTTGAAACGTAAAAGACCATAAATATCATAAACGAATTGACATTTAAAAGTTAGAAGTTTTTAAAAAATATAAGGACCAAAATAAAGTTCTCTCTTTATAATAAGATTATAATCCACGGATAACTAGAGTTAATTCAAGAGTCATCGTTAAAGAATCTTAAAAACAATAAAATAAATTCAATTAACCTATAACCTACTAAACATGTTAATTGCATTGGTATTGATGTACTAATGATTAAGTTTAAGCAAGAGTCATAGTATTAAAATTTTAAAAATTTACCAATAAAGAAAAAAAAATTGGAAACTTCATTTTAATTTCCACGGTTTCGAAAAATATCATGTTTTCAAAACTCTATTGAAAATAGTTATTTTCATTCTTAACTTTTTCAAAACTCTTCAAAAAAATTCAAATCGTTAGTTAACTGATAGTTACCATTAACAGAATGTGTAAAAAAGTATTTTTGCTCTTAATGGTTGTCAATGGTATGTAAATTACTGGATTATCTTCATAAAATAATGAATTTACAAGTTAAATTACCTAAAATATCATTGAATTTAAATTGTTAAATTACAATTTAAATTATTTAAAGTCATCGTTAACCGTTGATTGACTAATGATTTGATCTTTTTTTAAAAGCTTTGGAAAAGGTATGGATGAAAATAACTATTTCTAAAAGAGCTTTAAAAACTTGATTTTTTCGAAACCTCAAGATCTAAAATGAAGTTTTTCTTTTATATTAATGTTTAGTTCATGGGTCAATCTAACTTACTAGTTTATAATAAGATTATAATAGATGGATGACTTAGAGTTAATCCATGAGTCATTATTAAAGAATCTTAAAAACAATAAAATAAATTCGATTAACCTATAAGCTACTAAACCTGTTACTTGCATTCGTATTGATGTACTAATGATTAAATTTGAGCACGAGTAATAGCATGAAAATTTTAAATTTTTATCAAAAATGAAAAAAAGAATGGATTAAGACAAATGAAGAGGGAACTATTTACATTAAAAAATTTAATAAAATAGATAGATTTTTTATAATTATACTTATCTAAATAATTAACTAGATGTAATTTATAATTTTAGAAAATATTATGTCACTATAAATGTTAATTAGATTATTACCATTATGATCTGAATATTATATTTAATTAGAAGCTATACATACATTTTAATCTTAGAAAGAATATTATGTTATTGTAAATGCTAATTATTAAATATCAATTGTTAGGTGAATAAGAATTGTGAAGTTTAATATTAAATTTTGATTTATGAAATACTATAAATTTGTTTTAAAAAAATAAAATAAATAACTGTGTAAAGAGTTTTTATGCATACAAATTGACATTGAATCTTATAATTATATTTGATGGTAGGATTGATAACCAAATGAAATTCACATGTTTAGTTAGTCTTATGCATTCAATTATGTAATATACCTTTATGGTATCATAATTTAATTAAACAAAAAATTATTAAATATAATATTATCAGAATAAAATTAAATTAAATAACAATCTTGAAATTCAAAAAATTAATTTTGATTTATTATATACTAAATTAGAGTTTTTGCATTCTCATTTCATTGTCTGCGCTATATTCTATTAAAGGATGTGATTGTATTATACAACATAAACCACATGTTTGGTTGTCATGTGTGCTATATTTTTAAGAGAAAATGTGTTAGCATCATTTGGAACCGTGCCAGGAAGTGTTTGAGCAAAGCTTAAGTTTCTGAAATTTTGTGTTACAACAAGCTACTTTATTAGTATCATAACAAAATGTTTCTCCCAAGTTATAAATTTTTTAAACGTGAACAGCATGAATTCTTGAGAAGTTTATGTTTTTGTTAATCTTTGTTTTTTATTTGTATCCTAATTTGTTTAGGATTAAATTTCTTCATTCTCTAATTAAGAAAATCTTACTTGAAGATTTATTTAGACGATATCTTTTTCTAAAAAGGATTTTGCCAGTTTAGTTAAAGATATTTTTTTTATAATATTATTGAAAATATTCTCATTAATTTTTTTTGTGTAGGAATTCCATTCAACTAGGTTTCCTATTTCAATAAGGAGTCGACTGAGTTTTTAGCCATCAAGGTAGCTGGACAAATTTGGTCTCCTTAAAGGTTGGATTCGGTCTTCATGCAAAATAGGAAGAAATCCTATTACAAGAAGGCTTATATTAGTTTCTTTTATCTCTACTCTTTCTTTGCAAGTTTTGTAAGAGTTTTTGTCTTAAGAGCTTGTAATTTGTAAATATTTAAAGAAATAATAAATAAAATGGTTATTTCTAAAAAACTCTCCAACGGTTGTTCATAATAAGAAAATACTCACTACAACTTTGTAATTAGCAATATTACACACCGTCATTAGTTTTTCCATTAGAAAGTTGACTCTGACATATGCAGAGTAGTAAATGACTTCTTTGCGCCGATTTAAAGTTAATTAAAATAAAATAACAACAAAATTAATAAAAGAAGATCTTCACCATCCATTTGTGAAATGGACAGTAGGAGATCAAGGTCAATTTAATAATTTATTAAATTATTAAATAAAAATTAAAAATAAAAACTAAAACTAAAAAAATTAAAAAATAAAAATAAATAAAAAAGCATTAAACAATTAAAGATCTCCACCATCCATCTTTGAAATGGACGATGGGAGATCAAAATCAATTTGATAATTTACTAAATTATTAAAAACAAAAATTAAAAAAGCATTAAACCAGAGTTGTCGATTTGGTTTCTAGATCCGGTAGTCGATCTAGTTGGAACCAGATCATTGACCGATCTAATTGGAACCAAATCACTGACCGATCTAGTTCCAAATCCAAATTGTTTGACAATCTAGAATCCACTTAGTCAAACCAATCAAGGAAAAAACAAACAAAGACAGAAAAGCAACAACAGTTATTTCGGTTGAAAATTTATTTCCAAAAAGCAGTGCATTAATATTATAAGAATGATATTGTTGTTTAAATATCATATTTATAACTAAAAGTGTAACTTCCAAGATTATGCCTATAGGACATATCAAACCAAACCATAACCATGTATTCTTTTCCAATCAAATCATAACCCTCTATCTAGTAAGCCATGTTTTCTTCTCCTACCAACCTACAACCTCTCTACCCACTCAACCATGTCTTCTTCTCCATTTAATCAAACCAAACCACATTAAGCGGGAAAGAAAAAAAAAGAAAACAAAAAAGATAGAGGTTTAGTCTCTAGCGATAGAGACCCAAACTTTTGGTGGGTCTTTAGAAGACCCAAATCTATGTCTCTAATGGAGACCCATTTCTGAGTGACTTGTGGAAGGGGGGGAGAGCGAAGATGTATTGGAAGAGAGCGGTGGTGTTCACTTGGTAGAGAGAGAGAAAAAGAAAGTACCATCTCATTAAGAAGATAGTACATAGAGGAGACATGTTAGTGATAGTTGTCACTTCACAGAATAGTCATGTTGATAAGTTTACAAAGACCTTAACTAGATCAATTTTTTTGAAAGACACTTAAAAGGTCTAAGATTATAAGATATGTCTCATCTGCTCTAAGACAAGTGGGAGATTGTTAGAGTTTGTGTCATAAGAGCTTGTAATTTGTAAATGTTTAAATAAATAATAAAATAAAATATGTTTTGCTTTATTCATTCTATGTGCATTTATATAATGTTTATTTCATACGAATATCATGAAACATCCATGATTACTTATATAGTCTCAAACTAAGTATATAAGTGTTATATACGTGATGATTTAATTAGTTTAAGATTAGTAATCTAAAAAGTCTTTAGAAAATAAACAAAGTTAGGTAGTTTGTTTGTGGTAAATTTATAGTTACGGTCCATTTCGTATATAATACAATGATTTTATCGGGATTCATTTATATGACGATATGAAAATGAAAGCACCTTATATAATAGAAATAATAAAAGACTGGACCATAATAAAAATTAATTTCTTATTAATATCCATTAAACAAATAAATTCATATTTATCAACTTGATGATCATATATGAATTGATCTAAATCTTAAGTGTATTATGAACTCTTATTTGTTGGATCATATCTTTTAATTTATATAGGTAAGACTATTATAGATTGATGGTTAATAAGCTTCGTATTTTGGAGATATGATTTGATAAGTGGCCGAGCACATTCTACACAATAGTGGAATTCACTTATTCTTATGAGAAGTAGATTAGTAGTTCCCTTAAGTGCTAACTTGGGTCTTAAATAATAAGGTTGCTAGACTTTTTATTTATAAGTAAACGGAAAGATAATTTTTTAAGTTGTTGTGTATATATTGTTCATTAGAGAATCGATGGTACTTTACGAGAACAAGATATAATTAGAGCGGTACAACATACTTTATAACTTAGCTTTAATTATGAACTACTTGTGGAGAATTGAATCATATGCAATGATGAGATCGATGGCCACTAAAGCAATCAGATTGTGTAAAACATCTATAATTTTGATAATACAACCTTAGGTTTTTAGTGAAGTAACTCTAAGATTAATAATAGTGAATTATTTAATTAAAGAGTTTTAATTAATAATTTCAATATTATTGGAGCTCAAAATTATAGGTTCATTTGGTCCTCTTACTAGCTCATACTCACTGTAAGAAACAAGGAAAAAAAAATATAATTGGAGTGTCCAATTATATGTGTAACACCATTACTTTCACTTAATATTTAAAAATTATTGATTATTTAATTAATAATTATAAATTATGAATTATTTAATTATTTATCTGCAAAGGTTATGGATTCAAATCCAAGTGGAATCATTTTGATTTTGAATCATTTAATTTAATAGTCATTAGATTTGAAGAAGTCAAAGTCAATTAATGAAAGATTATGAGTCTTCATTGATTTGGAAATTGGAAAATCTAATTTTGAATTAGAGTTTCCAATTGGAAAAATGATCATCTAATTATGAATTATTTCAATTCGAAGTAGGATCATCTAATTATGAATTAGATTTTGTAATTTGGAAATTAAATCATCTAATGATGAATTAGATTTTCTAAATTGGAAATTAAATATTCAAATTAATAAGGAAATATATTTCCTTGTCAAATTAGAAAACCCTAAATTGATTAATATAAAAGGATGTTTTATATTGAAAATCAATTTAATCAATTTTTGACCTATACAAATTTCCTCACCCTAGCCATACAATACAAAAGAAAACACACAACCCAAAAAGTTTAGGGTTGGCCGCACACCATAGTAGGATGAAGAGGGTTGGCCAAACCCTCCCTAGTGTGTAGACATTCACGATTTTCTTTTGCTGCAGGTTTTCTTTTAAGAAAGGAAAGTGAACGGATTCCACAAGATTGTGTGCACATACGATTTCTTGGTGAAAAGTCATAGAAAAGAAGATCAAGTGGTGAACAATCTATGATAAAAAAATTATCAATTCAATCTTTATGCAATGTAAGATTTGATCTTATTATTTTGAAATATTGAATTATCATAACTAGCATTGATTGGGCACATTTTTGTTTGGAAAAAATTTTTAAAATCCACTTTTTCAATTGATTTTTTCCTTCAATTAGTATCAGAACTAGGTTTCGCTAATTTAAATATTAATTCAATAATTATGTGATTTTCCTTTGATCATGACTCTTTACATGTCATAGAGTAGGCACTAATTATTTGATGATATGCATATTTTTTATTTATTCATGTTGATGAATGGAATTTGTATGGATTGACTGTTAATTGTATAATTCTTTGGAAAATTTAATTTGATTACATTTGTAACCTATTTTTAGCGTTTATTTTCATTGTAAAATCATAATATTAGTTTAGATTTTCCGTAGATCAAGCACGAAAAACGAAACGAAAATTGTTGTAGTTTTTCGTAATATGACCATATCTCTTTCGTCCATTGTTGGATCTGGCTGAAATATGGTTAGCACATTAAGAATCATAGATCTCTAGTGTGAATGATCAAATCATCGATTGGAATTCCTTATGGTGAGTTCGGCCTTCAAAAGAGTAATGATAAAAAAAAACTAGGATTGAACTGCACAGTCTTTATAAAAAGTTATAGCTCCTTTAGTAACCATCGGATTATACAAAAATTTGGATAGTAGGTTCAGCAGAGGTGGGACTTCATTTTGGATGATTGGATTGTCAGTTAGACCCTCCAGTAGAAAGATCGGCTTGTTATAGTAGCAGTTATAGATTTACTAGCGCACCAGGGTAGCAGCGCTAGTTAGGGCTATCCGCACGCGAAAGGTAGCCGCAAGGCTACTATGCATGCAAGGACAGTTGTGGGCTAGGTTTGTGATGGTCTTGGTCATGTGCAAGGTTGATTCATATGTCTAGGGTATTTCTGCAAGCAAAGACAACACATGTTGGGTTCAAAAATCAAGAAACGAGCTTTATGACCAAATCTATTGGATTGATGTTTTTGATAGTTAAATTGGATTTAATTTTGAGCCTAAAAAATCTCATCAAGACCTTAAAGACTACAATTGAAGACCAATGAATGCCTTGGATAAATTTTGTAATCTTTAAAAATTAGTTTTAGATCGTTAAAGCCAAAGAACCTGGTCAATCACATATTGTTTATTTTAATTATTTATCATGTGATGATTGAATGATTTGTTGATAACATGATTATGCATTTTAACATGCCATACATACATGTATTATTATTTATTTTTCCTATTAACTAGTTTATTAGTAAAAATAGAAATAATAATACATAGAATACCATTGTCATAATTTGTTAGGATTTTAGTTAAAAATCCTAGGTTCACAAATTAGAAATATATGACAGTCTTAATGTGATTAAAATAGATATATTTCGAATATTCAGTATTTATGATATGATTAGATTTTAAGAGTTAAAATTGAGTAATTTATATTATTACTAATCTAATTTAACTAAGGGAATTTAGCAAAATTACCCTTTTTTGACACCTTATTTACATAATTACCCTCTCAATCAAAAAAATTACAAAATTACCCTAAGTTACCCAAAATATCCCTAATAAATTAAAACCAACTCATTATACAAATCATTAATTATTTACCTACCTAATTAAACTACAATAAAATAAACAAAACACACCATCATATAAATACCATCAACCCACATTAATCCATCCTCCATCAGAAATTTGCTCTAACAACAATCACTTTTTTTTTCTTTTTGAATTTTAGTTTTGAGTGGAAGAAAACATGAAGAAAAGTTGAAGAAATTTGGATATTGACAAAGGTTAGTGTTTATATTTGAGTTTAGTGTTATATTAGAGTTTTTTTTTTTTTTGAAAACTTATATTTGAGTTTTAGAGAATTTAGGTGATTAAGTTTGAAAAAAATGAAAAACAAATAAAATTGTTGTTCAGGTCAACGAGTGACTCGAATTCGGGTCGACCCGAAATCAGGTAGCCTTCTGACCCGAAGTTGTCATTCTGACCCGATACGAGTTGCCTTCTGACCGGAAGTTATCATTCTAAACCCATCGGGTCAATTTGTTTTTTGGGTCAAAAGGTGACCTGAAATCGGGTCGACCTGATTTTGGGTCACCTTCTAATCCAAAGATATCATTCCAACCCCATCGAGTCAAAATGCTAACTTCAAGTCAGAAGGTGACCCAAATTCAGGTTCTGGTTGCCTTCTAACCTGAAAAACAAATATTGCTTGATGTCAAAAACTGATCTGATATCGGGTCAACTTCCGACATGGTTGGGTTAATTTTTTACCCTAAAGTGTAATCTTATGTTATCAAATTATTCTTTAAATATCTGATATTGGGTCAACTGATGATTATATGTTATCAATTACCCTTTAAGTCGTTTAATAGTCATGATTATATGTTATCAAATTTTCAAGATTGAGGATCTCTACTGTACAATTGGTTTACAATTGTTTTTAATTAGGTGGACAATGAAAGAGCGATCGTGGGGTTTACTGGTATGAAGGTTAGAGAGCAAAGACTTTTAGATTTCCACGATATGCAACTTTTGAGCAACTATTGGATAAAGCATACCGCGTCATAGGTATTGATAAAACTCATTACCAAGCTATATTAACTACTATTGCTTAAACCATTTGTCTAAGCATGCCTATTGAAATCATTGATGATGATGATGTTGCATTATTGCTTGGCCGTGAGAATGTTGACCTCTAGTTTATATAAGTGTTGAGGAGGTAATGTCGGGACCCATACCGAATCCCCCAGTGGAACCCGATGGGAGTCTCAAAGCACCCCGATGAAACTCAATCAAACCCTCACTCTGGCTTGAATAGGTCCCATGGAGATACCGTTCTTACTTAAAATTTCTTTTCTCGTGGAAACAAAGTGTAACTTTTTTTTTCTTTTTTGTGTACGTTTACAAAACCGGGTTATAAAAATTTGACAACACAACGACTATTTTTCTAAAAATTCCACCATACAAAAGTTTAGAAAATACGTACACTTCTATAACAAGCAAATTCTCAACTTCTGGGCCTCAGGTCCTCTTTTCATTTGTTTACAAATCAACCATAAACATGTTTCCAATTTAAAATAAAACTTAAAATCATTTCATTTGCACATAAGTGTACTATACATGTCAAAATATAATATTTACAAAATATACATCAAATCATGATTAGTTATGCATGAACATGATATTTCAAAATAAACAAATGCATTGGCATTGTGTCTTCGGCCCACCTACACATTCGACAGAGCCCTTTCGAATTGACGGCTCGTACCTGCACTTGGGGAGGATTTTTCAAAAACATAAAAAGAGTAGTAAGTATTTAACTCAATGAGTGGGTAAACTTTTTAAACTATAATATTTGTTTTCTAAATATATATCATCCCAAATAATTTGGAAAACTAATGATTTCTTCATAATTTTTATAAAACTGTAAAACTAGCATAAAGAATATAAATATTACTTTATTGCTCGAAAACTAATAATAACTTTCATAAAATGTAAACTTTCTGGTTTTCTAACTTCACATCTAATGACGTGTTTTTTCCTTTTAAAATTGTCAAGGCAACCTATGGAAACTTGTCCTTATGTGACAATACGTATACACATCACTAGGACTCAGGAATGCTACCATGTGTAGTTGTAAATGTGGGAAACTCTAGGGTCGCGATTCCCCCCTAACATCAGGTAGATCTACACTACCATATACATGCAGAGGGCAACACACTGACTCAAACCTCCAAGTTCGTGACTCTCCCATCCATCTTGCCATACACATATACAGTACTTCGGCCGGGTATACTGAGGATTAGGGTAAACCAAAGGCATTTATAAATCCTTTCAATATACTTTAAAAAATCTCACTTGCACTAGGCATGAAAGTATATTGATTTAACTATCAAATTTTTTTTTTTCTAGTTTATATCCATAATACTATCTTTCTAAGGCAAAAGTCTAAAATTTTATAAATTCTTTTAGCATGTCTCTTTTATGCATATATTTCACTCAAACATACTAAATTGTTTTACTACTAAAATATATATATATTTACAACATAAATTTAGAAACTTACATGAATCTTTAGAAAACACTAACATGCTAAAAGTTTAATCAATTCAGCAATTATAAATTAGATATATAATCAACATTTGCAAACATAAATTATCAACTAGTAAAACTCATAAAACTATTAAAATAACCACACTCACAACTTGCTTTCCAAATTAGCAAACCACTTCTTCAAGTTCTTCTTTTGCCCTTCACTCCTCCTACACTTAAATCCAAGCATAATTTTCACATAGAACTCATACATGCATCAAACTAATACACTCAACTCAATTTCAACATATTATGAACACTAACTTCACATTTTTGACATACTTTTAAACAAACCTTTTAACATTCATTTCTATTTATTTCTTTTGTACAAACTTACTAGAATACATGCTAAACACCATGAAAACACGCCAAAATGGTTGAAATTCATCTTGAACATCATCAACCAACCTTGGCCAATTTCAACACATCACCCACTCAAATAAATTTCTTCCATTTTCATGGTTCCAATAACATTCAAACCATCCAAAAATTCATATAATATCCAAACATCAACTTAACAAACTCAATTTATGATTTGAAACATACCCTTTTAATTTGGCCAATTGAAATTGATATATATATATATACACACATGACTTTCTTTTTCATTTTTCTTGATTCCAACCAACTTAAACACATATAAATAAGCATTAAACTCCATCAAAAACATAAAACATAAATGGAATCAAGAGATGTACACAAAGTTGAAATTTTTCACTTAATAAAATATCATCCATTTTCTTTTGTTTTCTTAACATATTCTTGTCTCAATTCATGCAAATTAATTCCCTAACTCTTAAACATAACTCAAATCCACAATCAAGCATTAGATTAGTGTGCTTACCTTGCTACTAATCACATGAATATCTCCTTAAATCCAAGTCCAATTTTTACTACAAATAACCTTATAAGCACATCAAAAATTCAATTAATTACTTAGATTAGAACACTAATAAAAAATTGATGAAAACCCATAAAACCCTAGCTTGAATACTTGATTCTCCAACTTTTCTTGCTCAAATTCCTCTCCTCACTCTCTTGAATACTCTTTGATGAAGATAAGAGGAAAAGATGATGGAAATCACCTTCGATGGCAAGCCACTTTATTCTTTTTCTTCTTCCTTCTTCTTTCTTCTTTTTTTCTTTCTTCTTTCAGTCTCATTTTCCTTTCTCACGAAATTTTCTCCTTTTGGCAGAATATGTAAACCCTCGATTCTTTATTTATGGTCTTCCTAGTGATAGTCCCTAGACAATGAATTGAGACCCTAAAAAGTTAATGAAAGTCTCTAAGTTTGTAGAGAAACTTTAGAGATTTATTAAAATCCAATTGGAGAATAAATGGAAGGGTAAAATGGTAAACAATGAAATCGAGTAATTATTTATTGTGATGAGGGACTAAATCAAAAATAAGTTTTAATAACTATGGTCAAAGTAAAATTGAATTAAAATCTAAGGTATGAGAATGAAATTTTTAAGGGACGAAATTGGTATTATAGGATTTGTTTGGGAGGAAAGTAGAAGCCAAAAACTTGGTTGACTCACAAAATCAACCAAGTCAGTCGTGTGAACCAGAAGAGAAGAAGAAAGAAGAAGAAGAAGAAGAGAAGAAGAGAGGAAGAAGTTGTTGTCGCACCAGCCGTCAGACCAGCCATCACCGCCGACCGACCAGCGCGACCAAACTAGAAACGTGCGACCGAGCGACGCTAAAGCCAAGCAGATCGATGGCAGAAGCAGGCCACATACGCACCCAGAACCACCGGTAAACCAGACCCTATTGATGTGGAAGAAGACGGCGACGAGCTGCCATCCGACCACCTGTAAAACCCGCACGCGAAACCCGCCTAATCTACCCAATTTTCAACTGCAACTAAGCTTGATTTAAGCTTGAAACCAGTTAAGAACTGCAATAGCTCACGCGAGGTAGAGAGCGGGAGAGGAAGAGGAGAAGGAGGAAAGAAAGACTAGTCCTCCACGCTCGCCGGACCAACCACCATAGCCGGCAAAAAATCGACGTCGTATCAACCTTAAACTCGACCCGAAACAGTAACACGAAGGGAGGTTCGGTTGAGGAAGAAGAAGGCCACGCGGAGAAGAAAAAGGGAGGAAGAAAATCAGTCCAAAATCAGCCCAAATTGAAGATAACGCGACGAGCAAAAAGGGGTGAGTTGTTTAAGTTTGAAATCGACAATTTGTTGGTGCTTTAGTTGATTCGAAATGGGTTTTGTTCTAAATGGTTTGTTGGTTGTTTTTGAGTAAAAAAATGAGTTGAAATCTAAGTGAATTAATGTTTATTAGGAGCTTAGGAAACCAATAAAACCACTCGATTGGGTTAGGGAATAGGTTCGGCTAAAAGGAGTCGGAATCGGATAATTTTCATTTCGAACCTTTAAACGCAATTTCGTTAGTGCCAGAACGACCCTAAATGATAGTACATAGGTTCCAGACGAAGAAATTTGAGTTCAAAACCTTAGAATCGATAAAGGAATGAAATACGGAAGATTACGAATAAAACGGGTCACTTAGGGACGATTATGTAATTTTAGTTATTTCGCATTTCCAGAAGTTGACGCGAACGTAAATTTATATATATATATATATATATGATGTGTAAGTGAGGAGGAAGCGAGCAGAGCACGGCACGACCCCTGAGTTTCCATATAGAAAGCTTTAGGACCAAGTGAGTGTCTTTATAAAAATGTTTTTTTTACCATGATTAATTTTAAATGCATGCCAAATTTATCATGTTGATTAGAATATCAAATGAATTTCAAATTGAAATTGTTGCATGGATTATGGAAATGATTTATATGAAATGTGATTTAATGCAAAAAGGAAATTTAAATTGAAATGAAATTGAAAACCTATGGTACACCTGATTGTACATTATATATATCTCCAGTTTTGGTTGAGTACCTTAAGCGTGCATTGGCTGTGTTGGGAGAGTCTGTCACTAACAGCGGGTGGGACCTTGTCTGTTTAGTCCTGTGAGTCACCCAATGCACGTAAGAGGTATATTATTAGCTAGCTTCCACTTGAGCGATGAAGAATTCCACTCCGTAACGACGAGGAATTCCGCTACATAAAAACTGGATAGATGGCCTGAACGACGTGGAATTCCTTGATGGCCTGAGCGATGTAGAATTTCGCTCTACTTATAGGGTACCATGTGATGCAAGCTAATAATGATTGACCTATTTATATTTAAAAATTATTTTAAAGTTATTAATGCCACCATTATTAAAATGTTTTGATAGAAATGGAAACCATGCAACTTATGAATTTAAATGTTATTTATTTGGCATGAAATGAATTTTATTAAATTCCGATTGATATCTATTATTTCTAAATGAATGATGAATTTCAGAAATATTAATTGTTCAATCATAATATTTGATTATGCATAAATGTTTTAAAAAGATTTTTGGGAGGATATTTGATAAGGTAGTTTTAAATGGAAATTATATGACACTCATTGGGCTATCAAGCTCACCCTATTTTATATTTTTGTAAATAAAACCTCCCCAGGCACAGGTACAGGTATAGACACTTCAATAGCGGGAACTCCGGATCGTGATTAGAGGAGTCGAGCAGACTGTACTGTTATTTTGAAATATGAGACTTTTTGTATAAATTTTTGGGATATGTAAATAAAGATATGCATGACTTATGAATTCAATTTAATATATATTTCTAAACCGTATGCATGTTTGTGGTTGTTTGCGGATTGATAAAAATGAGAGCCTGAGGCTCTGTAGTTTGGGGAAATCATTTTGTGATATTATAGAAGTGTTAAATTTTATAATTTGTAGGGTGGTAAAGTCCGAAAAACAGGCGGGATGCTGTCTAAATTTTTATAAAATGTTTTATAAAGGTTTGAAATAAAAATGAAAAATTTCTCCGTGTTTCCGCTATTTTTGAAAAAGTTTTAGAAAGAATACGACTTAACTCTGCGAGAATCCTTTAGCTGAGCGTAAGGGCTAGCTGAAGGGTCACCGTAAGGTGTCAGCAAATCATCTAGGGAAAAGGGTCTGTCAGAATACCTCTCTTCTTTTGATTCATTTCATGGTCTACTTTATATATATAACTCTCCAAATGACCATTTTGCCCTTAATCATTTCCTACAATGTCAATCATACCCTTATGTTACACATGATTGCATTCGATTGGTCCATATATTAATTAATTCATCCACTAATTCAAATTTATAAAATTTAAAAATTTTGTGGCCACAAATTAGTCACTCTCCTATTGGCTCATTCCACTTGACATGAATTGTGCTTCTTTGTGATAATTTTGTATGCCATAGTTATTTTGCCATTTTACTTATATATTAAATTTTCATTCACCTCTAAATAAATTCCAAAAATATTTTATGATCATTCAATCATCAAATTGACCATGAAATACTCTAATTAGGTATCTTAGCTCTTAATTTAATGCTTTGAAAAACATTCAAATGGATTTAAAATCAATAATATTCACTATTCTTCCATTAAGGGTATTTTCGTCCAATTGTCTCCGGAGCTCTTAAAATCTATTCAAACGGACTCATTTTTGATCTGTTTCAATTTCATTAGACTCTAATACTCATTCTAGAAATTTTGGATTTTTCGGGGTCTGTCTCATTAAAATCACTATTCATTCCCGTCACTATGCATCCGAAAATACTATTCATCAAAAAAATTTTGTTTCTCCTAGAAAAAGGAAATTATTTGTTCTACAAGTTGAACCTGATTCAACAGATTTGAATGATACTTGTCAACTGGAAATTTCTTATGAATTAAACCATACATTTAAATTTAACTTTCATCCCAATTTGGAAACAAGGAATGTGAATGATAATAAAATGTCCAATACTAGTCCAACATATCAACCAAACTCAAGTGTCCATTTGGATGATATCAACCAAACTCAGGTGTCCATTTGGATGATATTAGGAAAGGATTTATACCATATGGCAATGATAATATTCATCCCTCTCTTCATTGTGGATTTGAGGGTAGCTCGAGAATGGAACATGTTCATGAGGTTTCAATTGATCAATATACAACGGATTTTGATGAACAAGAGCAACATACCTATCTCACTAGTTATGGTGAAACAACATTGGGTCGAGTTTCAAATCGATATGACCAGTAATTTGAGCATGTTCAAAGGCTTTTTCCACCACCATGTGCATTATATTAAGTTAATTCTAATGAAGTTGCTCTTAGACGCAATCCTATGCGTATTCAAGTCGATGAATTATTTGACAACAAAGAATAATTGCAATTAGAGCTAGATAGATATACCTTGGCAAACCGGTTCCAAATGAGAGTCATGAAATTAGACACAACAAGATATCAGGTTCAGTGCATCGTTACAGATTGCAACTGGCGATTACGTGTAATCAGAGATGGAAATTTAGATTATTTTAGATTAGAAGATTTGACAATGAACACACACGCTCTATGGAACAACGATTTCCACATCAAAGGCAAGCAAGTACTCGTGTTATAGGGGAACACATCTAGGAAAAATTTAGGGACCACCGTATATATAGGCCTAAGGAAATTATAAGAGATACAAAATGAGTTTGGCATCTCATGTAACTACCAGAAAGGATATCAAGCTAGACATATTGCGTTGGATAAGACTCAAGGAACTCCTACTGAATCATACATGATTTTGCCTTTGTACTTGTACATGCTAAAGCAAGGCAATCCTGGAAGTATTACTAACCTTCAAACTGATTCTAATGATAGGTTCATGTACATGTTCTTTTGCTTGAAAGCTTGCATAGATGAGTTTTTGTCTTCAATTAAATCAGTCATTCTATTAATGGCACATTTTTAAAAAGGTCCTCACAATAGGGTTTTATTTGTGGCTGTATGTATGGATGGTAATGATCAAAATTTCCCTCTAAACTTAGTGTGGATGATTCTAAAACTAATGATGCATGGAAGTGGTTTCTTACAAGGTTACGTCATGCCATTGGAGAAGTTAAGGATTTGGTTATAGTTTCTGATAGAAAATCTAGCATTAACAACGGTGTGGAAAATGTGTTCTCTAATTCCTTCCATGCGGCCTATGCAATGCATTTAGAATGGAATATGATTGCAAAATATGGAAAAAGTAGTACATTAAAAGATGTTTACTGGAAGGCAATTAAGGTGTATCGAGTGAATCAATTTACCTATTCCATAGAATAATTAGCAAACTTAAATCCAGAAGCCGCTACATTCATCACCAAAGTTGGTGTAGATCGTTAGTCACATGCATATTGTCCAATAAAGAGGTACAAGATAATGTCAACAAATATTGCAAAGTCGATGAATAATGCAATTAGTGATTGACGAGAATTGCCAATCATTGGAGTTGTTGAATATATTATAAGGGTTATCCAGTGTTAGTTCCATGAGCATTGAGCGAAAGCACTTAAAGTGACAACTCAATTGACAACCACGGTAGATGTAGATGTAGCAATTACCCTCAATGATGACTTGGCTCACACAAACACAGTTCACCAGATTAATTTTTACACATTTTTTGTTAGAGATGGAGATTTAGATGGACATATTGATTTAACTACAAAAAGTTGTAGTTGTCAAGAATTCAACCTTAACCAATATCCATGTGTGCATGCTTTAGCTTGCTTTAGGCTTTGAGGATTTTCATATTCAGACTACTATTCGCCCTATTACTTTTCTAGGTCTCTTGTAGCAGCATATAATGGGGAAATAAACCCACCGGACAACCATCCAATTGGTTGGCTCCAGAAGATGTTGCGGCTAAAGTTGTTCTCCCTCCATTCGATCAATGTTGCCCAGGAATACCAAAAAAGAATCACATTCTATTACTTGGGGAAGAAGTTTATAGAAGGAGATGCAATAATTGTTCACGTCATGGTCACAATAGTCACACTTGCACCTATCCGAAGTCTACAAGAGTACCAAACAATACCGAGAGTATGGGATAGTCAAGTGACAATAACAATATTGCAGAATGATTAAGCTTGGATTATTTTATGTCAACTGATGTTGTTTGGATAGTTGTTTTAAACCAAAGTAACAACATCGTCTTTACTTGCATTTTTGTTATAGTTTAGTTAAATATTGACATGTAATTTAATTTTTGTAACTTATATTACCTCTTGTAATCTTGAATGTTTTGAAATAGCAATCTGCAGCTTGTAAATATTCTACACAATATATAAAAACATTTCAAGCACTTGGACCTACAAGCTTAAAAGAAAAAAAAAAAAAATTGACATAGTTTTGCTTATACATACAACATTTTCAATTAACACAACATACTGTTTTAAACATTCTAAATATTCACTTTTACTTTCAATATATCAAAACAAAATTTCATAAGCAAGCAAAACTACACCATAAATTAAAACAACATTGCACATTTCATTTGTTTACTTTATGTTTGATACATCATTAATTTTTTGTTTATCAACAGCAATAGTATCTTTTGTAGATATAGTTTTTATAGGTACAAATTTACAATTTTGAAAATTTTTCATGGCGATTTGTTCTCTAAGCCATGAGCTGTATTTGAAATAGGATAGTATCAGAATAAGTGTTTGTCAATATCCGAACCAACAAGGAAGGTAACATCTTTCGAAGGCTTGTTGCCCAAGTTGTAATCTAACCAGCCCTTAAAACATATCACTGTTAGGCAATATACCAAGCAAAACAGTCCAAGAAACCACCAATAACTAATCGAAATAAAATAATCAATCAAGAACAAATAAGAAAAACAAATCAGATATGACAAACAGGTTTATAGTGGTTTGGCCAATTGTGCCTATGTCCACTTTGAGCTGCAGCAATCTTATTCAACAAAATAAAACATTCTTTGTTAAGAAGATGTTTTTCAAGAATAGCAAAACACCCAAACCTCACTACAATTGCTCTCTAGCTTTCTCATAGAGTTTTTCCCACAATGAAAAACTTCACAAGTAACCAGAATCTCTACATCACCTACCAAAATGAATTAATCCATGAGATTATATACTACTCAACAGATAAAGTACTCTCCTACTAGAATTGAATATCTCTGCCAATAGTTCAGTTCTATTGTTTTACTTCTTCTTAGCAATGCCACGTCATTGTTGATAAATAAATCAAAACCACTCATTACAATTCTCCACCTTGGTTTTGATTCTACATGTATGATAATCATGTTGTAGCCCCTTATGCCCCTAAAGGCCTCATGCTTCTTTGATTTGGATCAAGTTCAAGCAATGCTTGAACTTGCTTATTACAACTGGTTTAGTTAACATATCTGCAGGATTGTTATCTGTGTGAACCTTCTCCACTACTATTTCACCTTTTGACAAAATATCCTTTACAAAATGCAACTTAACATCAATATGCTTAGTGCGTTCATGAAACATTTGATTTTTGGTTAGATTTATCGCACTCTGATTGTTACAATGCACCACAAAAGCTTCCTATTTGATCCCCAACTCTCTTAACATGCCTTTGATCCACAAAGCTTCCTTTATTGCTTCTGTTACAGTTATATACTCTGCTTCAAGTTGAAGACAATGCCACTATAGGCAGCAGATTAGCTTTCCTAGCTTATTGCACTTCCTAAACAACACAAACACATAATTTGTCAACGACTTCCTACTATCCAAACAACCAGCAAAATCTAAATCTACATATCCCTCAGCCCCTTTAAACCTTAAATCATTACCTCCAAAGAGTAATCCCAATCCAGTAGAGCCCGTCAAGTACCTAAGCACCCATTTAACAGCTTGCCAGTGCTTAATTCCAGGTTTTGACACAAACCTGCTAACCAGACTTAAAGCATATGCTAAATCAGGTCTACTACACACTATAGCATATATAATGCTCCCTACTACATTAGAATAAGGAACATTCTCCATTCTTTCCAACTCTTCACCCATGTTATCTTCGTTAACTACAGTAAGTTTAAAGTGTTATGCTATTGAACAGCTTATTGGTTTTGCATCAATCACTACCAAATCTATGAAGCACCTTCTTGATATACCATTCTTGAGACAAAAACAAAGTACCATTTTGTATATTCCTATATATCTCTATTCCAAGTATTTTCTTTGTATGGCCTAAGTCCTTTATCTTAAATCTGCATTTGAGTTGAGTTTTCAGTTTTTCCACCTCAGCTCTACTTCTACTAACAAGTAACATATCATCAATATACAATAGTAGATATGTCTCTACTATTCCCGAGTTTTTCTTCATGTATACACAACTATCAAACTTGCTTCTCTCAAAACCACTCTTGATCATAAAATCATCAAAACACTTATACCATTACCTAGGGGACTGCTTCAAACCATAAAGAGTTCTCTTCAAGAGACACACCTTATTTCCTTGCCTCTTATCTTCAAATCGCTCTGGTTGCTTCATGTATATTGTCTCCTTGATGACCCCATGCAAAAAAGCATTTTGACGTCCATCTGATCTAATTCCATGTTAAACTTTGCTGTCATTGCAAGCAATATTCGAATTGTGCTATGTTTCACAACCAAGGAGAAAATTTCATTGTAATCCACTCCCTCATTCTATGTAAAACCCTTTGCAACTAGTCTGGCCTTATAACTAGCTGGCTTAACTTTAGGAATCTCTTCTTTCCTTTTAAACAACCACTTGCAATCAACTAGCTTCTATCTTTCAGGCTTGTCAACTAAAACCCAGGTTTGATTCTTATGTAAAGAACTGATCTCTTCCTCCATTGCAGCTAGCCACTTCTTACTATCTTCACATTTAATAGCTTGAGTGTATGATTTTGGTTCAAAATGAGTTGCCACACTTGCTGCAGCTAATGCAAATGCTATGAAATCAGCATATCCATACTTATCAGGTGGCCTAATAGTTCTTCTAACTCTGTCCCTTACTAGTTGATAATTTTGTAAACCTTCATTTGAGCAATCCATCGCTTGTTCCCCTTGAGCTTTTGTCTCCTCAACATGCCTTACTTCATAATCATTTTTAGATTTGTTTCCATGAGACTCCACCTCAATCTCAAATTGATTTATGCTCTAAATTCTGCTACATCAGGTTCATATTCTAACTTAAGTCCAGGAAATTCATTTTCGTTGAAAATAACATCCTCACTAATCAAACATCTCTTATAGCCAGATTCCAAGCACTACAGCTTGTACCCTTTCACTCCTTCAAGATATCTAATGAAGATACACTTTAGTGTTGTAGGCTCTAGCTTATCTTGCTTAACATGAGCATAAGCACTATAGCCCAAAATTTTCAGATTTGAATAGTCAGAGGGTTTGTTGTACCACATCTCTTGTGGTGTTTTCAATCCTATAGCAGTAGAAGGGCACTTGTTAATCAGATGACATGCAGTCATTACTGCTTTCAGCCTAAAATTGTCTAGGTAGCCTTGTAGTACATAACATGCACCTCACCCTTTCAAGAATGGTTCTATTCATCCGTTCAGCCAAACCATTCTGTTGAGGAGTGTCCCTAACCGTCTTGTGTCTTGCAATCCCCTCACTTCTATAAAAAAAACATTGAATTCCTCATAACAGAACTCTAGGCCATTATCAGTTCTAAACTTTTTAATCTTCTTATCGGTTTGATTCTCAATCATCACCTTTCAGGCTTTAAACTTGTCAAATGCTTCATTCTTGGCTTTTAATAAGAAGACGCATACCTTCCTTGAATAATCATCCACAATAGACAAGAAGTATCTATTGCCTCCGACAGGCCCCTTTCTCTAGACACCCTGTCGGCAATCTCACAGTGGCTTTCCAGAGGATATCTGATCCGACCAGAAAGTTCCCGTGAAATTAAATTGTTTATCTTTTCAAAACCTTCTTTTATATAAAAATGTGGGAGAAATTTTTCTTTTCATTTTACACTTTTACAAATAGATTTATCAAAATTTGGGCAGCATAACGACTGTTTTTTAAACTATACCACCCTGCAAAATCTATAGAATTTATAAACACTTCAAAATCAGACATTTTCTCAACCCCTAGGCCTCGAGCTCCTCATCTTTATCAATCCACAAGCAACCACAAACATGCATGCAATTTTGAAAAGTATATTGAATTGAATTTATAAGTCATGCATAATTAATTTCAATCAATTTTAAACATAAAATCAAACTAAATCTTTAAAAATCCTTTCAAGCACTTTCAAAAGTTTATATGCAAATCTTTATATACATATCCCAAAAATTATATACAAATAGTCCCACATTTAAAAAACAACAGCACAGTCAACTCGACTCCTCCAATCACGATCCGGAGTTCCTACTACTAAAGTACCTGCACTACTTCTTGGTCGAATGTACATCATTTACATCTGATTATTATTTTTTATTTTCATTCAACATCAATTCCTCCCTTAACATACCTCATCTAAGCATCCAAAAACATATTAATTCATTCAAAAACAATGGCTTTGGATAGCCCTCAACTTAGCCGAATACAATCATCAACACACACATCTCATTTTGGCACTTTTCTTTCAATAGGATTCTCTAGCATTCTAACACCTTTTCATGCATGGAAACCACTTAAACACATCAAAATCTAATTGATATTTCAAACCCTAAGCTGGCCATGTATGATGCATATGGATTCACGTCAACTTTCTTCAAGTTCCACATTAAAAATTACCCAAAAATCACATCCAATTTCATTACAAAACAACCATTAGCTCATTTCATTTCCATTCTTGCTTAAATCAAGTTTTGTGGCTACTAGTGAGCTTACCAATTTATCTTCAACCTCGAGCCTTGCTCCCCAACATGATTGAAGCTTCAAAATGCATAAAAATCTCATTAGAGCCATCCATAACTCACTAGACAACATCAATCGACTTTTTCACACATGAAAGTTGTGAAATCTCAATCCTTACCTTTCCAAATCACTTGATTCTTGTTGGAAAACTTCCTTAGGCTTGTTTACCACCCTTTGGGGGCTTGAAATCCACTTAAAATGGTTTGAAAAGAGGTGAAGAACAGCTGCTATTCTGGTGGCTTTTTTGCTTGACGAAAATTGTCCTGTTTGGTTTTTGCTTCTGTTTTCTGCTGGTGTTTTCTGCATGTTTCCAGCAGCTTCTTCACTTTATATACCCTCATTTTATTTAACTAATTGCCCCTCAAGTTTGACATATAATTACAATGCATGTCATTAGCCTATTTTGCCAATTTTGCCCTCTATTTCAATGTATTTCAATACTTTTTTGTGTATCCAAAACTTTTTTTGCATATATCTCCAACCAATTGAGTTACTAATGTTATTTCTTTAAAATTTCATCAACCCCATTTGTATCATACACTTTAATCAACCATCATGCCATTTTTTGAATCCGAAATCAATTCTGTGAATTCAATTTCACATGTGAGCTTATATAATCTCCAGTTAATTCACTCAATCACTCTTTGATAAAAATTTCTTTATCACTAATGCTCCTCATACACTTTAATAAATCATCATATTGTTGTTCAAATTCGAATGTATTTCCGATCCAGTTCAAAAATTCCCATTAAAATACGATTTACATATTCGAAAAACAAATCGGTTTCTTTATTTAATAAATGAGGAGGACATACTTGTATAATGTATTTACAATACTTAGACTTTACATTTCCTTTATAGCATTAAAATGGGGATGGTGTATTACAATTCCTTCTCCCTTTATAAAAATTTCATCCCCAAAATTTACAGAACTCTATTTATTAGAAAAGATGAGGGTAGCGGTGGCGCATTTGTTCTTCATGCTCCCATATGGCCTCTTTTACCTCGTGATTCCTCCACATAACCTTTACCAAGGGAATGACTTTATTATGCAGAGCTTGTTCTCTGTGATCTAGAATTTGCACTGGTTCCTCTTCATAAGTCAAGTTTTCCCTTAGTTACACAAGTTGCTCTTCAAGTACGTGGGAGGGATCAATGATGTACTTCCTCAGCATCGATACATGAAATACATTATGAATTTTGGCCAACTATGGTGGTAGCTTCAATCTATATGCCACTGATCCAACCTTGTCTGGGGTCTCATACAGCCCAATGTAGCATGGACTCAACTTACCGCTTTCCGAATCGAATTACACTTTCTACATGGAAATCTTTAGGAACACCTTATCGTCAATCTCAAAGTCAAGATCTTTACGACAGTAATCTTCGTAACTCTTTTGCCTGTCATTTGCTATTGTGAGCCTGTCTTTGATAACTTTAACCTTGTCTAAAGTGACCTGGACAAACTTTAGACCTATCAGTTTCCTCTCACCTATCTCATCCTAGCATACTAAAGTCCTCCACTTACATCCTGTAAAGTGCCTCATATGTGGCCATACCTATACTAGCCTGATAACTGTTATTATAAGCGAACTCTATCAGTGATAGGTGTGTATCCCAACTCCTTTTGAACTCTAGAACGCATGCTCTGTGCATGTCTTCAAGTGTAGATCATTCACTCAGACTGACCATTTGTCTGAGGGTGAAAAGCTGTATTGAAATTCAACCTTGTACCCAATGCCTTCTGCAGACTAAGCCAAAACTTTGATGTGAACCTCATATCACAGTCCGAGACAATAGCAACTAGAGTACCATGGAGTCTAAATATCCCATATACACAAGATTGGCAGAAAATGGGTTGATTTCGTTAACCTGTCCACAATAACTTATATAGCATCATGCCCTCTCTGACTACGTGGAAGCCCTAGAACAAAATCCATAGTAATCTTCTCTTATTTCCATTTTGGGATAGCGAGAGGTTACAATAGTTCTACAGGTCTCTGATGTTCTGCCTTCACCTATTGATAGGTCAGACATCTGGAAACAAAATCTGCTATCTCTTTCTTTATCCCTTTCCGCCAATAGTGTTCCTTCAAAGTGTGGTACAGCTTTATGCTACCCGGATGCATGGCATAGGCTGAGGAGTGAGCCTCCTCCATAATCTCTCTTTTTAGATCCTCTATATCCGGTTCACGTTAGCGTTGACCCATCATCACTGTACCATCCTCTTTGATCATAAAATCTTATCTCTGCCACTCTCAATCTCCCCTTTCAACTTGACTAACTAGGGGTCCACTTTCTGTCGCTCCCTAATCTAATCAACCAAGATAGGGTGGACCTAAAAAGTAGCCAGCAATGCCTTTGAGTTTGCCATCTCTAACCTTACTTCTAGAGATCTCATTTCCACCAACAGTGGCAAGTACACCATCTTCAATTACGCTAATAAACTCGTAGGTCTCCTATTTAAAGCATCCGCCACTACATTCACTTTCTCGGAGTGGTATCCTATCGTGCAATCATAATCTTTAATCAACTCTAACCATCCCCTGTGCCTCAAATTCAATTCTTTTTTGGTGAATAAATACTGTAGGCTCTTATGATCCATGAAGATCCGATACGGAACACCATACAAGTAATGTCTCCAAATCCTCAGTGCAAATACCACAGCTACAAGCTCTAGATCATAGGTAGGATAGTTCTGCTCATGCTTCTTCAACTGCTTGGATGCATAAGTTACCACTCTATCATTCTACATCGGAACACAACCCAAACCCTGTCTCGAGGCATCACCGTATATCATTAAACCATCTATCCCTGAAGGTAATGTAAGTAGAGGAGCTGAAGTCAACCTTCTCTTTAACTCCTCAAAACTTTGCTGACAGGCATCTAACCACTCAAATTTCTCTTCCTTTCTTGTTAGTCTAGTCAACGGGGCTGCTATTCTTGAAAACCCCTCGACGAACTTCCAATAATAGCCTGTCAGTCCTGAGAAAACTCCTTACCTCAGTCATATTAGTGGGCGGTCTCCAACTCATAATAGCTTCTATCTTCTGAGAATCTACACTTAATCCGTTTGCTAAAATCACATGATCAAGAAAGCAACTCTGTCTAACCAAAACTGACACTTACTGAATTTCGCATATAACGGGTGCTCTCGTAGAGTTTGTGACACTATCCTAAGGTGTTCCGCATGCTCCTTGTGACTGCCTGAATACACTAGAACATCATCAATGAACACAATTATGAACTTATCTAAATAGGCTCGGAACACTCTATTCATTAGGTCCATAAACATTGTTGGGGCATTCGTTAACTCGAAGAGCATGACTAGGAACTCATAATGCCCATACCGAGTCCTGAATGCAATCTTCAAAACATTCTCGTTGTCGATTTTCAACTGATGGTAACCCAACCTCAGGTCAATCTTCGAATAGACTCTGTATCCCTGTAATTGATCAAATAAGTCATCAATCCTCGAGAGCGGAAACTGATTCTGTATGGTAGCCTTGTTGAGCTGCCTATAATCAATGCACAACGTTAAGCTCCAATCTTTCTTCTTAACAAATAATACTGGAGCCCTCCATAGTGAGTGACTATGTCTTATGAAACCTTTTTCCAATAGTTCTTCCATCTGTACCTTCAACTTTTTAACTTTGTTGGAGCCATTCTGTAAGAAGTGATTGAGATCGGCTCAATCCCCGGAATTAAATCTATCTCAAATTCTATTTCTCTATCTGGTAGTAATCTTAGGAGATCCTCTGGAGATACATCTAGAAACTCTTTGACCGCTGGAATATCTTCGAGGCGAACTTCATCTTTTTTCTACTCAACTATATATGCTAGATACCCCTGATATCCCTTACGAAGTATCTTACTAGCTGCCATAGCGGTGATCATACTAGTGGCAATTGCTTTTTGTATCCCTCGGAATTTACTTCTGGTTCCTCTAATCTAGCCAATCTAACCTCCTTTTTATAGCAATCCACTATGGCCCAATGTCTTGACAATCAATCCATCTCTAAAACTACATCAAAATCTCGAATAACCAATACTATCAAATCCGTTGGAAACTCTTTATCTGCTATCACAATCTTTTCATCCATTATTACCCTTTCAGCTAATAGTGAGTTTCCAACAAGGATGGAAACTATTATACCGCCCTCTAAGGGTTATAATTCTGCTTTAATCTTTATAGAAAATGGTACAGACACGCAAGAATACATGGCTCCAAGATCTATTAATGCATATGCCGAGTGATCAAGAATAGATATCATACCAGTGACTATCTCTGGAGCTGCATCGACCTCTTGCTGTATAACCGCAAACACACGGGCTTAGATGCGGGGCCTACCAGTCTGATCTACTGAGGATGATCCTCTGCCCACTACACCCCTACCTGAGACTGAGGCACCCCGTCCTCTGATCTGGGAGCCCCTATTTCTCTATCTCTCGTTGATATTGGACTGTGTGGGAGCTACTGCTGAATATACAGCCTCTGAGCTAACTGTGGCTGCTAACTGTGGGCGCTCTCTTATAAAATGACGCTTCTACCCACAATGGAAACGAGTTGTGCTGCTCACTTTAAACCGACATTTTCCCGCATGCTTCTTTCCACAAGTACTACACTCAGGTAATGTGCTCCTCATAGTACGGGAGCCTCCGGGTGTTGCAGATGACCTGAATGATCCCTGACTGGATGGCGCTCCTCGACTATCCTCCTACCACCTGTCCATCTCGATTTGGGATTCTTTCCGGCTAGTTTGTTGAGCCCCTCTTACGGCAAACTGGATCCACCGCGTTTACCCTCTGACTTCTCACTTTGAGTAATGGCTGTAGCACTCCTCTCAACCTCCAGTGCTGCCTCAACCAATCTCCCATAATACGTTCTGGGGGTTAATGACAAATGAATCCTGAGGCTAGAATCTAATTCTGCCAGGAATCTCTTACATTTTTGCTCCTCATTGTTAGCAATATACGGGACTATCCGAACCAATTTGGAGAACTTCTTCTCGTAGTCTGTCACAAACATCGATCTCTGTTCCAACTTGAAAAATTATTCAACTCTAGCGTCTTTATAACTGGGCAGATAGAATCGATCAGTGAACTCCCTCTGAAATAATTCCAAGATATCCCAGTTGGGTGTCTCCTCTCTAAAGCCTCTTACCAGTCCTTAGCTCTATCTTTTAGAAGGAAAGAGGAGAATTGGACCCTCTGCTCACCGGAATAGCCCATCACCTTGTAAATCTTACTGACTCTGTCTAGCCATGCCAGGGCAGTCTCTGGGTTGCTGCTTCCATCAAATGATTTCGCCTCCAACTTACATGCACGTTCTATAAAGCATCTCGGCTCTTCAAAGGCCTCTCATAGTTGACACATCGTTGCCATCAATATCTGTGTGACCTGTTCAACGTTAAATTGTCCACCGACCTATTTAGCTAGTCCCACTAGCCCTGGCTAGGGCTACTCTCTTAGGGCATTCACTGACCTCGTCGCATGCTCCACCTCCTTGACAGGTGGTACCTACGACACTAGAGCTCGTCCAGGAGCTTCGATCGAAACTCCATCGACCCCGTCGATGCTTAGTACTGTAATTTCAACAAAACAACTTTATGAAATCATTTGAAATTTTAAAATCATATGCATGATAGTAATAAAAAGAAAAGTTTGGGTTGCTCGTATTGATATAATAAAATATAAAAACACATAAACCCATTTCAAAACTCACACTTGATACCAAAACTGACAGGTCCCTTTCTCTAGGTAGCCTACCGGTAGCCTCACAGTGGCTTTCTAGAGGATATCTAATCCGGCTGGAAAGTTCCTGCGAAGTTAAGCAATTTATCTTTTCAAAACCTTTATCAAAATTTGGACAACATAACGACTATTTTTCGAACTATGCCACCCTGCAAAATATATAGAATTTATAAACACTTCAAAATCAGACGTTTTTTCAACCCCTGGGCCTCAGGCCCTCATCTTTATCAATCCACAAGTAACCACAAACATGCAAGCAATTTTGAAAAGTATATTGAATTGAATTTAAAAGTCATGCATAATTAATTTCAATCCATTTCAAATATAAAATCAAACTAAATGTTTAAAAATTCTTTCAAGCACTTTCAAAAGTTTATATGCAAATTTTTATATACATATCCCAAAAATTATATACAAATAGTCCCACATTTAAAAAACAACAGTACAGTCAGCTCGACTTCTCTAATCACGATCCGGAGTTCCTACTACTGAAGTACCTACACCTGTACCTATCCCTGGGGAGGATTTTATTTGCAAAAATGTAAAACACGGTGAGCTTGATAGCTAAGTGAGTGTCATATGATTTCCATTTAAATCTAACTTATCAAATAACCTCCCAAAAATCTTTTTAAAACATTTTTTTGTATAATCAAATACTATGATCGAAAAATTAATATCTCTGAAATTCATAATCCATTTAATAACAATAGAAATCAATTGAGATTCAATAAAATTCATGCTCAATAAGTTAAATTTCAATCAATAGGTTGCATGGTTTTCATTTCTATCAAAACATTTTAACAGTGGTGGCAATGATATTTTTCAAAGAATTTCTTAACAAAATAGTCCAACCACTAGTGGTCCGTACCACATGGTACCCTAAGAGTGGAGCGCAATTCTATATCACTCGAGCCATCCCGAAATTCTACATCATTCAGGCCGTCTAACCGGTTTTACGTAGTGAAATTCTACATCGCTACGGAGCGGAATTCTACATCGCTCGGGTGGAAATTAGTTAATAATATACCTTGTACGTGCATTGGGCGACTCACAGGACTACGGTCCCACCCGCTGTTAGTGATAGACTCTCCCAACACAACCAATTCATGCTTAAGGTACTCAACCCAGACCGGAGATATATAAAATATAATCAGGTGTACCATAGGTTTTCAATTTCATTTCAATTTTAAATTTTCCTTTCTCATTAAACCACATTTCATTTAAATCATTTCCATAATCCATACAACAATTTCAATTTCGAATTCATTTGATATCAATTACAACATAATATATTTAGGCATGAATTTAAAATCAATCATAGTAAAGGAAAAAAAAAAACATTTTTATGAAGACATTCACTTATTTTGCTCACAGTTCGGATCCTAATCCGTTTTCCTCGTCTCCACTTCCCCTACATATTTTACACTCTAGTTTCAATAATTGTACAACCAAACCAATTGATGCACACACTATCTCTATCATTTACTTTAGTAAGCAACCTCCTTAATTATCTATATCCACCAAACATTTCAATGGAGTTAACTTCACATTAACTTACTTTCAAATGCATGTATATATTCTACTACCATGTCAAACTAAATTCACAAGACATTATACTTGGATTCCTTATTAACTTAGGTCATGGATTACATCTTTGATATCCAATCCATTTCTTTCCAAATGCATGCCAAAATCATCACCAAAACAGCTCACATTTCATGCCAACACAATTCAAAACCATCACCATTACCATGCACTACTTCTTGGCCGAATGTACACCATTTACATTCGATTGTTTTTTTTTTTTTTAATTTTCATTCAACATCAATTCCTCCCTTAACATAACTCATCTAAGCATCCAAAAACATATTAATTCATTCAAAAACAATGGCTTTGGACAGCCCTCAACTTAGCCGAATATAATCAGCAACACACACATCTCATTTTGGCACTTTTATTTCAACAAGATTCTCTAGCATTCTAACACTTTTTCATGCATGGAAACCACTTGAACACATCAAAATCTAACTGATATTTCAAACCCTAAGCTGGCCATGTATCATGCATATGGATTCACATCAACTTTCTTCAAGTTCCACATTAAAAATTACCCCAAAATCACATCCAATTTCATTACAAAACAACCATCAGCTTATTTCATTTCCATTCATGCTTAAATCAAGTTTTGTGGCTACTAGTGAGCTCACCAATTTATCTTCAAACTCTAGCCTTGCTCCCCAACATGATTGAAGTTTCAAAACTCTAAAATCATGCAAAAAAATCTCATTAGAACCATCCATAACTCACTAGACAGCATCCATCAACTTTTTCACACATGAAAGTTATGAAAACTCAATCCTTACCTCTCCAAATCACTTGATTTTTGTTGTAAAACTTCCTTAGGCTTGTTTACCACCCTTTGGGGGCTTGAAATCCACTAAAAATGGTTTGAAAAGAGGTGAAGAATAGCTGCAGTTTTGGTGGCTTTTCTGCTGGACGAAAATTGCCTTGTTTGGAATCTGCTTCTGTTTTTCTTTTTTGGACTGGTGTTTTCTGCATGTTTCCAATAGCTTCTTCACTTTATATACCCTCATTTTATTTAACTAATTGCCCCTCGAGTTTGACATATAATTACAATGCATGCCATTAGTCTATTTTGACAATTTTGCCCTCTATTTCAATGTATTTCAATACTTTTTTGTGTATCCAAAAATTTTCTTGCATATATCTCCAACCAATTGAGTTACTAATGTCATTTCTTTAAAATTTCATCAACCCCATTTGTATCATACACTTTAATCAACCATCATGCCATTTTTCGAATCCGAAATCAATTCCTGTGAACTCAATTTCACATTTGAGCTTATATAATCTCTAATTAATTCACTTAATCATACTCTTTGATAAAAATTTCTTTATCACTAATTCTCATCATATACTTTAATAAATCATCATATTGTTATTCGGATTCAAATGTATTTCCGATCCATTCAAAAATTTCCATTAAAATACGATTTACATATTCGAAAAATTAAATCGGTTTCTTTATTTAATAAATGAGGAGGACATACTTTTATAATGTATTTACAATACTTACACTTTACATTTCCTTTATAGCACTAAAATGAGGAGGGTATGTTACAGCCTCCATGTGAAACAACCCTTGCTGGCCCCCAAAAATCAACATGAATGTAGTCCAGGATTCCACCGGTTGTATGTACAGATCTGCTGAATTTGACCCGACAACTTTTCCCATATACACAAGATTGACAAAAGTCTACATCACCAATCTTCTCTTTCCCAAGTAACCTTTGTTTATACAACTCTTGCAAACCCTTTTCACTAACATGCCCTAATCTTTTATGCCACAAACTTGCCTTGTTACTTCCACTATCAATCGTGACATCTACTGTTCCTATTACAGTTTCACCAACCAAAGAATATAGACCATTTGACAATTTCCCCTTCATAATTGCCATAGCACCTTTAATCACCTTCATGTAACCATTTTCAATTTTGACAGAACAGTCCAATTTGTCTAACATACCAAGTGAGATTAAATTTCTTCTCAATTCAGGAACATACCTTACATTATTGAGAACACGATCACAACCATCAAACATTTTGATTTTCACCGAACGTAAACCAAAAACCTTGCATGCTTTGTTATTACCTAACAAAATAGTTCCTCCATTAAACTCTTAAAAAGATTGAAACCAGTCCTTATTTGGACTCATGTGGAATGAACAACCAGAGTCAAGTATCCATTCCTTTTGTGTTTCGGTTGTTGAATGTATCAAGACCTCAGATGACTCATAGCCATCAAATACTGTTGCTTCAATCTTTCAGGACATTCACGCCTAAAATGTCCAAGATTCTTGCAAAATTGACACATTAGCTTGGACGTGTCAGCTTTTTTTGATGACTTTGATCTACTTCTACCCTTGGCCTTGTTATTGTCTCTTTTTTGGATTTGCCTCTAACACTTAGTGCTTCATTATTGCTTCTAGAACCTCTAACCTTCTTTTCTTACTTCAATTCCAATTCTTTAGATTTAATTGTAGATTCTGATTCCTACAACGTCAGAGATTCACAACTGTACTTGATGGTGTCTCTAAGCTAACTGTAGGCCAATGGAAATAAATTCAAAAGAATGACTGCTTGATCCTCTTCATCAATCCTTTCTTCGATATTTTCCAGATCACTTACAATCCTGCTGAAATCATCAAGATTCTCATCAATGCTCTTGTCTTCCTCCATTCTAAATCTGAATAGCTTGGCCTTTAAATAGATTCGATTTGTCAAAAATTTCATCATGTAGAGGCTTTCCAACTTCTACCAGATTCCAACTGCAGTGTCTCCTTCGAAACCTGTCGTAATAAATTGTCACTTAGGTACAAAATGATAGTGCTATATGTTGTTTCCATCATCTCTTGTTTTTCTTCATTTGTCATCGTTTCAGGTAGTTTACTTAAACCATCAAGTGCTAGAGTCACTTTCTACTGAACCAGAATAGCTTTCATTCTTTTTCCCCACATACCGAAACCACATTTGCCATTGAAGCGCTCTATCTCGAACTTAGTTATTCCCATCTTGGATTATAACGAGGCTCTGATACCAATTGTGATCTAACCAGCCCTCAAAACAGATTACTGTCAGGCAATATCCCAAGCAAAACAGTCCAAAAAACCACCAATAACTAATCGAAATAAAACAATCAATTAAGAACAAATAAGAAAAACGAATAAGAGATGACACACAAGTTTATAGTGGTTTGGCCAATCGTGCTTATGTCCACTTTGAGTTATAGCAATCTTATTCAACAAAATAAATTTTCTGGTTTCAGTACAATGGATTCTAAAACATTCTTTGCTAAGAAGATGTTTTTCAATAACAACAAAACACCCAAACCTCACTATAATTGCTCTCTAGCTTTCTCACAGAGTTTTTCCCACAATGAAAAACTTCACAAGTAACCAGAATCTCTACGTCACCTACCAGAATGAATTAATCCATGAGATTATATAAGACTCAATAGATAAAGTACTCTCCTACTAGAATTGAATATCTCTACCAGTAGTTCAGTTCTGTTGTTTCAGTTCTTCTTAGTAGTGCCATGTCATTGTTCACTAATAAATCAAAACCACTCATCACACAAGTAATAAGATGATCGACGACCATCATTTCCTGTTTTGAATTATATGTGTTAATCATACGCTTCGTCAAGTTTACTTCAATGGCAACCTAATATACATTGTTGATGTTTGCAGAAAACAATAGTTAGAAACCAACATAAATAAAACCTATTAGCAAGACATGTAAAAAGAAAAAGAGAATAAGTAATCAAGAATGAGACTTTGAATTATTTGTTCACAACGTTGACTTTACTCCAATCCTCCCATGCATGAATCGGAGTCTTTCCATAGATAGAATCTATCATATCACTATCCCAATCATACATATCATGCTTAAACTGTTTTTTACTCTTATTCAACACGGACCACCTCTCTTAAATTTTCATCTGCATAATTGTCAAAATGAGGTTTGCATAAGAAGTTAATGTAATAAATTTGCCCATGATTAATAGTAGTTATTACCATAAAACTGTAATCCAGTAAAACTTTATCATGACTATATTGGTTAGGATAATGAAATGCACGACAATGCATGAGATGATAATATGTCTCCATATGCCACATGTTGTATGCAATATTAATACACTAATTTTTCAATTGCAAGTCTAAGCTTAGAACAATTATAGTTAATCACTTATATCACCTCTAACCACTCAGTTGGAGACAATATTTTCTTAAACCATTCAGCATCAGCCATAAGTAACCCTATGTCTAGACTATATTGGCACAAATTTAAGCATCAATTTATATTGTAATATTGTTGACAATAGGTATAGTGACTATGCATATTCATACCTCTTGTTATGAGTGTTAGATATCCATTCATTAAGTAAACATAAAGAATCTTTATCTACTTTGCTTTCAAGTCCAAATTTTAGTATTTTGGATTTTTTCGACTTTTTAATCGTGGGATCAACATACGGACTCATCACAACTACCGACTGTTTGCGGTCTCGGTTCAACTTGATGGTAAGCTTGGATGGTCTTGGTAGTTGTACTAAATCTGGTGAACCAATAGGTATAGAGGGAGATGATACATCACGTACTAAAGATGTAACCAAATCATGGATATTGTTGTCACTCAAATTTAATATCATTACATCTGTAGCAGTCACACTATCAGATTTATCATTTGCATGTAAGGGAGTTTGTTCACATGTCTGAAGTTAAATTTAAGTAGTTAATATATGCATGTCTAAAATAATAAATATAAAAATTAATTAAAGTATAAACCATTATAGATTTTACCTTATCAGCAATATTAGAAGCATTAAGCACCATAGACTTGCAAATAAGCTCTGTTAGTTGAATAAACCCCTTATGTCTTTCATCCTCTACTTTCTTAAAATGTTCATCTTGTTGTGCACTGAGAGCTTTAAGTTGAACTTCAAGATTATCTTCTACTTTCTTGAAATGTTCATCTTGTCATGCATTGAGAGCTTTAAACTGAGTTCAAGATTATCCAACCTATCACTTGAATACTTTATTTTCTCTCGACTATTATCTTTTTTCTCTTGGTACAAGAACCACCCTTTTTCGTCTCATAACCCCTCTTGAAATGAGTATCATCATCTCCATGTATATTATCTCTACCTCCTTGAACATCATCATCATTATTACCACTTCACCTGTCATCATCATTCAAGTATTCATCCTAAGCATCATCATTAAAACTACCATCATCATCAAAACATCCACTAGGAATCCCAAACTTGACATCGTTCAAAATAATCCAAGAAATCAAACTTTCCCAATACAGTTTCTTTGCATCATCATCAGATGGGCTTAGAACTTTGTAGGTGGTGAGCTATATCAAATAAAAATGAACAATCTACATGTATAAAGCTTGGGAAGTTGATAATAAAAAAATTAATACCACATTAGTTAATACTTACGTCCATTTTGTCGAATAAATTTCTGTAAAGAATCATATCCGGGGGTTCCTATGCATATCCAATTAAGGATTCGAGGGGCAGAATTGTTGACCCTTGCTGCATGTCCAAGCATCAACCACATTGGTATTGCTTCAATTACCCACACCTCAAGAAAGAAATAAATAACAAATATTAATATGTAAAAAAGTAAAAAAGTTCAAGAATTTATTACACTTCAAAAATTGATTACGCTATATTGACCTGAAAGGCTATCACAAAGCCATATAAATTTATTTTACTTCTTTTGCCTTTTCCTTTCACGGAAGAATCAAATGCATCATTCAAATAACTAGATAGATACTTATACGACCTATGGTGTGTGAATGACCCCCAAGGAGACTTATTGAAAGCATCTAAGTCATCCACCAATTACAAAGCTCAGTGCTGAATGACATTACACTTATCCATTCCATATAAAGTCATTTCCAAAAAAAACATTAAAGCTAACTTCACCATATCCATGTCGCTGATACTTTTATCAGCCCAAAACCTCATTTTAAACCAATCAACCACCATTGTAACTGATACTTTATTCATACTAAACTACTTCTATCGTAGCTTTTGATTATTTGTATGAGATTTTTTCATTTCAAATTTAGAGTCATCTCCAAACTGAAGTCCAATCACCAAACAAAACTCTACTGGGCTAAACCTTATCAAGTTATTTCCAACATGAAACCACATAGCATCTGTTAACTCATTTCATGTTGGATATGACACTCCCTCAGAAGAATATCGTGACAAAAATGCCCAGAAAACACCATTTCATTAACATCAAGAAAATGACCAAAACAAGTGCCCTTAAAAAGTTTGAGCTTATCAGTAGTAAGAAAAGATTTTATCAATTGTACATTTTCCCAATTACTGTAGTCGTTAACTAGCCTTGATTCTCATGTTGTTTTCTTTGTTTTTAATAATTTATCAAACTTTGTTTCAGCTATTTACACCTACAAAAATAATTATTTTGAAATCTTCATGAACTATAATCCAAATCGAAAATATATAAATTGCTTTCTAAATAGCAAAACTAAAAATATAAATGAACTAAAACCAAACACGATGTGTGGCTAGATTTAAAATTAGTCTCATTCTCACCATTAAAACAAACCAATTTAGCATCCATAATAAAAAAATAAAAAAACAAAAAAAAAACAATCAAACAAAAGTGTTAAAATATTAAAAAAACAATTAAAAAAGCATATAAATCTCTTTAACAAGTTTACACAAAAAAAAAAAAAAAAAAATTAAAAATAATCATAACAGAGAAGATCAAATCTAAAAGTCTAAATGTAAGCAGGCAATGCAGACGATATTTCATTTTCCCAAGTGTTCGGGACATATATGAAACAAAATCTGTGACACGCTTACCAATAAACAAACATATACTAAACAAATGAACTAATAAGTGATTTTAACAAACTAAATACCATGTTATATCCATAAAAAGGAAAATTGCTTGAAAAACGTATTGGTGATTGTAATGCCACATATATTAAGCAAGCAACATACATCATTTGTTATTAGTCCATACAAACAATCAAAAACCAACACAAATAATCAAAACTCACCCCAAAAAACAAACAATCAAACCAGTCAATACTTTATGTCCACACAAACAATTAAAAACCAACATAAACAGTTAAAACTCATCCCAAAAAACAATCAATCAAAACCTACAAATACTTTATGTCCACAAAAACAATGAAAACCCACCAATACTTTTATGTCCACACAAACAATCAAAAACCAACATGAACAATCGCAACCCACTTTAAAAAACAAACAATCAAAACCCCAAATACTTTATGTCTATATAAACAATTAAAAACCAACACAAATAATCAAAACCCACCAATACTTTCTGTCCACACAAACAATTAAAACCCACCCCAAAATACAAACAATCAAAACTTACCAATATTTTATGTCCACACAAACAATCAAAAACCAACAAAAACTGTAAACCCTCGATTTTTAATTGTATGGGTTTCCCAGGAATAGTCCCTAAATAACTATTGGAGACCCTAAATGGTTTATGGAAACGCTTAAGGTCATAAAGAACCCATAGAGATTGATAAACTCGATTGGAGATTAAACGGAAAAATAAAATGGTGAATGAAATCGAGTAATTATTTACATGATAAGGGACTAAATTGAAGATAAGTTTTAATAATTGTAGTCAAATTAGAATTAAGTTAAAAGTCAAGGGGAGATTGAAATTTTCAAGGGATGAAATTGGTATTATAGAATTTGTTTGGGGAGGAAATTAGAAGCCACAAAAATGAGTTGACTCACCAAAATAAAAGAAAGAAGAACAGTGAGCAGAACCAATCAATCGCGCGAGAAGAAAAAGAAAAGAAGAAGAAGAAAGAAGAAGAAAGAAGAAGAAGAAGAAGAAGAAGCTACCGCTTGCCGCCGGCGTCGACCGAGTTCATCAACCAGACCCGAAGCTGTCGCACACTCGACCGAGCTTGCAACTGACACGGAACTAGATGCGAACCAGCATCGAAGCCGACCTGGTCCGTTGTTGACGCGAGCCAGACCCAACGCAGAGCTTGACCCGAACCAGATCGTCAACCGCGTGAGATCGACGTCGCCGAGCTGCTCCAATCGAACTCGACGCCAAGCTCACCAAGACCGAGCTGAGACAAAGCTAGACTAGTCTTCCTCGCGCGAGAACCAGCAACATATCGGCGGCGAAAGTCACGGCAAGTCACGGCAAAACAGAGGAAAAGAGAGAGAGAAAGAGAATAGGAAGAAGAGAGGAAGATCCAACTAAAAATCCAGCCCAGATCTGCCACCAAACCAGTCCAAAACCACCCCAAAATCAGCCCCAAATCGAAGTTAACGGGAAAGAAAAAGGGGTGAGTTATTTAAGTTTGAAATTGATGATTTCGTTGGTGTCTAAATTAATTCGAAATGGGTTTCGTTATGATTTGTTTGTTGGTTGTTTTTGAGTGAAAACGAGTTGAAATCTAAATGAATTAATGGTTATTGAGAGCTTAGGAAACTAAGAAAAAAATCATCCGATTAGGTTAGGGAATAGGTTCGGCCAAAAAGAGTCGAAATCAAATAATTTTCATTTCGGACCTTCGAATGTGTTTCCCTTAGTGCCAGAACGACCCTAAGTGATAGTACATAGGTTCCAGATGAAGAAATTTCAGTTCGGAACCTTAGAATCCATAAAGGAATGAAATACGAAAGATTACGAGTAAAACGGGTCACTTAAGGGTGATTATGTAATTTTTATAATTTTGAGTTTCCATAAATTGACGCGAACGTAAATTTACGTATATATATATATTGTGTAGGTGACAAGTAAGCTGGTGGAGCAATTTAGAGCCTTCCGGAGAGCTATTCAGAAGTGATAGCTAAGGTGAGTGTCTTTATAAAAAAAAAAGAAAAAAAAAAAGGTTTTTACTATGATTGATTTTAAATGCATGCCAAATTTATCATGTTGTTACGAATATCAAATGAATTCTAAATTGAAATTGTTGCATGAATTATGGAAATGATTTATATGAAATGTCATTTAAAGAGAAAGAAAATTTAAAATTGAAATGAGATTGAAAATCAGTGGTACACCTGATTGTATGTTATATATCTTCAGTTTGGGTTGAGTACCTTAAACGTGCATTGGCTGTGTTGAGAGAGTCTGTCACTAACAGCGGATGGGACCGTGTCTGTTTAGTCCTGTGAGTCGCCCAATGCACGTAAGAGGTATATTATTTGCTAGCTTCCACCCGAGCGATGAAGAATTCCGCTCCGTAGCGACGAGGAATTCCGCTACGTAAAAACTGGATAGATGGCCTGATCGATGCAGAATTCCGTCATGGCCTGAGCGATGAAGAATTTCGTTCTACTTTGAGGGTACCATGTGACGAAAGCTATTAATGGTTGGCCTATTTGTATTTATAAATTCTTTGAAAGTTATTATTGCCACCATTATTAAAATGTTTTGATAGAAATGAAAATCATGCAACTTATGGATTTAAATGTTATTTATTTGGCATGAAATGAATTTTATTAAATTCTGATTGATTTCTATCGTTTCTAAATGAATGATGAATTTCAGATATATCGATTATTCAATCATGGTATTTGATTATGCATAAATGTTTTAAAAAGATTTTTGGGAGGATATTTGATAAGCTAGTTTTAAATGGAAATTATATGACACTCACTGGGCTATCAAGCTCACCCTATTTTATATTTTGTAAATAAAAACCTCCACAGGCACACGTATCATAGCTGCGGATTACCTCGAGACGATACCAGGTAGCCGCGGTGATAGTGCTGATGTGATTTCCTATCCCTCTTTTTTTGGTTGATATTAAGTGATGTATATATTTTATTATCCCAATACAATTTTGTAAATATCCTTTTAGAATTTAAATTGTGTTTTGGGAGTAAATAGATGCATGACCTATGATTTTGTTGATAATAAGTTTATAAATTGAAATATGAAATTGTGGTTGTGGTTATGATGAAAAATGAGAGCCTGAGGCTCTGTAGTTTAGGGAAATTGCTTTTGTGATTTTTAGAAGTGTTTAATTTTATAATTTACAAGGTGGCAAAGTCCGAAAAATAGACGGGATACTACCCAAATTTTTATAAAATATTTTCAAAGGTTTAAAATAAAAATGAAAAATTTCCCCTCGTTTCCGCTATTTTCAAAAATGATTGAGAAAGAACACGGCTTAGCTCTGCGGGAATCCTTTAGTTGAGCATAAGGGCTAGTTGGAGGGTCACCGTAGGGTGCCGGTAGATCGCCTTGGGAAACGGGTCTGTCAGATTGGTATCAGAGCCGGAGTTTTGAAATGGGATTAGATGTTTTTACCTTGTGCTATATCAATACGAGCAATCCAAACTTTTTCTTTTTACTGTCAAGCATATAATTTTAAAATTTCAATTGGGTTCATAAAGTTATTTTGTTGAAATTACAGTACTATGCATCGATGTGGTCACTGGGGTTCCAATAGAGCTCCTAGACGAGCTCCAGTGCCAGAGGTACCACCTGTTAGGGAGGTGGAACAAGCGACGGGGTTAATGAATGCCCTAAGAGAGCAGCCCCAGCCAGGGTCAGCGGGACCAGCTGAGCAGGTTAGCAGACAATTTAACGCCGAACAGGTTGCACGGATATTAATGGCAGCGATGCGTCAGCCGCGGGAGGCCCCTAAGGAGCCGAAACGCTCTATAGAACGTGCATGTAAGTTGGGGGCGAAATCATTCGATAGTAGTAGCGACCTAGAGACTGCCTTGGCATGGCTAGACAGAGTCAGTAAGATTTACAGGGTGATGGGCTGTTCAAATGAACAGATGGTCCAGTTCTCCTCATTCCTTTTAGAAGATAGAGCCAATGATTGGTGGAAGACTGTAGAGAGGAGACATCCAGTTGGGATATCATGGACATTATTTCAGAGAGAGTTTACTGATCGATTCTACTCTCCCAGTTACAAAGATGCTAAAGTTGAAGAATTTTTCAAGTTGGAACAGGGATCAATGTCGGTGACAGATTATGAGAAGAAATTCTCCGAATTGGTTCAGATAGTTCCATTCATCGTAGATGACGAGGAGCAGAAGTGTAAAAGATTCCTCGCAGGACTAAATTCCAACCTCAGGATCCATTTATCATTGGCCCCCAGGACGCATTATGGGAGATTAGTTGAGGCAGCACTAGAGGTTGAGAGGAATGCTACATCCACTACTCAGAGTGGGAAGACAGAGGACAAGCGCAGTGGATCTAGTTTGCCACGAGAGGGACCTAGTAAATTTGCTAGAAAGGATCCGAAGTCGAGATGGACAGGTGGTAGGAGGATGAGCCGAGGAGCATCATCCAGTCAGGGATCATTCAGGTCATCTACAGCATCCGGAGGCTCCCGTGCTATGAGGAGCGCATTGCTTGAGTGTAGTGTCTATGGAAGGAAGCATGTAGGAGAATGTCGATCGAGAGGGAGCAGCACAGCTTGTTTCCATTGTGGGCAGGAGGGTCATTTTATAAGAGAATGCCCACAGGTAGCTGCCACAACTAGTTCAGAGGTTGGATATTCAACAGTATCTCCTACACAGTCCAGTTTCAATCATAGACAGAGAGGTAGAGACTTCCAGAGCAGAGGACAGGGTGCCTCAGTCTCAAGTAAGGGTGCAGCGGGCAGAGGATCATTTTCAGCAGATTAGATGGGTAGACCCCACACCTAAGCCCGTGTGTTTGCTGTTACTCAGCAGGAGGCCAATGAAGCTCTAGAAATAGTCACTGGTATGATATCTATTCTTGATCACTCATCATATGCATTAATAGATCCTGGAGCCATGCATTCTTTTGTATCTGTGTCATGTTCTACAAAGATTAAAGCAAAATTATAGTCCTTGGAAGATGGTATGATAGTCTCCATCCCTGTTGGAAATTTACTACTGGTTGACAGACTAATAAAGGATGAAAAGATTGTGATAGCAGATAAAGAGTTTTCAGTGAATTTGATAGTGTTGGATATTCGAGATTTTGATGTAATCTTAGAGATGGATTGATTGTCAAGGCATCGGGCTACAGTTGATTGTTACATGAAAGAGGTTAGATTGACCCGATTAGGGTAAACAGAGGTAGTATTCCAAGGGATACGGAAAGCAATTGCTACTAGTATGATCATCTCCATGACAACTAGTAAGATGCTTCGCAAGGAATATCAGGGGTATCTAGCATACATGGTTGAGCCGAGTAAGGATGAGTTTCACCTTGAGGATATTCCATTAGTTAAAGATTTTCCTGATATATTTGCATGATATAATCTTATGTTTTGATCAATTAGAATGGATATAGAGTTATTTTGTTTAATTATTATTTAGCACAATACGTAGAACTTGAAAATGTTGATATTATGAGTTATAAAGTGTGGAATCAATTGGAAGAATGATGTGTGAGTAAAGTAGATCATAAGTGATCCAAAATTTTATGTCTTGGAGTTTTCAAGTGATTGAATTCTAAAGTATGGGATAAAATTCTACATTGACCCTTGAATTTCACGTAAAATGGCATAACGATTTTGAGATGTTATTAATTATGTGCGTAAGGTATTGTTGTTGAATAGTAGAGTTGCGCAGCGAAAGCGTAGGGTATAATCTTTAGTTCCAAAGCATTCATATTTATTAGAATCGAAATCAAGATATGAAACAGTATTCCGTAAGTTTGAGATAATGGAGAGAGGCTAAAAGACATTCTGGTAGTTAGGAAATTTCCGAATGTGTGCTCTCAAGGGACCCTCTTGGTTTACCACCCGAGAGGGAAATTAGTGAATATGACCAGAAGTTGTAGTGTTCATTACATTTGAATTGACTACTGATTTAGGATTGATGTGAATAATAGGCGATAGAGTTTTGAAATGCTTAGATGATATGATTTTATGATTTGAGTGATTAAAACATATACGACATTATTATGTTTAATAACTGCTTAGCATAAAGCATGAATTTTGAGAATGTTGATGGTAGAAATCACAAAAGTCATAGAGTTCGTTAGAAATGTAACAGGTAAGTAAGATGGATCCTGTACGAATTAAATTTTTGATGTTAAATAATCTGTTAATTGATGGATATGATAAAATGAGGTTGAGTTAGTATATATGGACATGATTGTCTATTTTTGAATATAAATGAGATATAGTTTTAATGCCATAAAATATGATCCTGAGCAGACTAGTGGTAGATCCAGTAGGGGAGTAACACCCAAAGGAGAGTCTGGGAGATCTCGCAGTCAGGCTAGAATATTTGCAGCCATACAGTAGACAGTTGATGCTGATCCAGAAGAGGATATAGTTAATGATTCTTAAGTTGATAATGGTGTTTAAGTATTGATTGATTTAAGAGCTTTATATTTTTATTAATTTTGTGGATCTTATTGATAGAATTAGTATGAATACGAGATTCTGGGAGTGTAGTATCAAGTAATTTTTCCCTCAGATGATGAGACAAGTTTAGGTTGACATTAATCTTAAGTTTTGACCTAAAAGATGAGACAGATCAGCCTGAATCTTTGGTTGTGTTGATGATCTGATAAAGGAAAAATAAGAGCCTTATTAAAGATACGGTACGTAGATCCTAGTTTATAAGTTTCAAATGATTGGAGTTCTTAAAAAGGAATGATAGAGAACTAGTGAAGTATAAGTTTCTAGTTTAGTTTCTAAAAGAGAAACTCAGGAAGGAGATATCTGAACAGGATGTTTAAGTAATGATGATGTAGTGGTTATAGCGATGATACAGAAGATGTTATGAATGATGTTTCAGTAAGAGAGGATTGGAAAAAGAGAATCATCTAGATGAGATCATTCAAGAATTTCGAGGACGAAATTTTTATGAGGGAAGAAATTGTAAACCCTCGATTTTTAATTGTATGGGTTTCCCAAAAAGAGTCCCTAAATAATTATTGGAGACCCTAAATAGTTTATGGAAACGTTTAAGGTCATAAAGAACCCATAGAGATTGATTTAAACTCGATTGGAGATTAAACGGAAAGATAAAATGGTGAATGAAATCGAGTAAATATTTATGTGATAAGGGACTAAATTGAAGATAAGTTTTAATAATTGTGATCAAATTAGGATTAAGTTAAAAGCCAAGGGGGAGATTGAAAATTTTAAGGGATGAAATTAGTATTATAGGATTTGTTTAGGGAGGAAATTAGAAGCCACAAAAATGAGTTGACTCACCAAAATAAAAGAAAGAAGAACAGTGAGCAGAACCAATCAATCGCGCGAGAAGAAAAAGAAAAGAAGAAAAAGAAAGAAGAAGAAGAAGAAGAAGGAGCTACAACTTGCCGTCGGCATCGACCGAGTTCATCAACCAGACCCGAAGCCGTCGCACACTCAACCGAGCTTGCAGCTGACACGGAACCAGACGCGAACCAGCATCGAAGCCGACCAGGTCCGCTGTTGACGCGAGCCAGACCCGACGTAGAGCTTAACCCGAACCAGATCGTCAACCATGTGAGATCGACGTCGTCGAGCTACTCCAACCGAACTCGACGCCAAGCTCGCCAAGACCGAGCTGAGACAAAGCTGGACTAGTTTTCCTCGTGTGAGAACCAGCAACATATCGACGGCGAAAGTCGCGGCAAGTCACCGCAAAACCGAGGGAAAGAGAGAGAGAAAGAGAGGAGGAAGAAGAGAGGAAGATCCAACCAAAAATCCAGCCCAGATCTGCCACCAAACCAGTCCAAAACCACCCCAAAATCAGCCCCAAATCGAAGTTAACGGGAAAGAAAAGGGGGTGAGTTATTTAAGTTTGAAATTGATGATTTCGTTGGTGTCTAAGTTGATTCGAAATGAGTTTCGTTATGATTTGTTTGTTGGTTGTTTTTGAGTGAAAACGAGTTGAAATCTAAATGAATTAAGGTTATTGAGAGCTTAGGAAACTAAGAAAAAAATCATCTGATTAGGTTAGGGAATAGGTTCGGCCAAAAGGAGTCGAAATCGGATAATTTTCATTTCGGACCTTCAAATGTGTTTCAGTTAGTGCCAGAACGACCCTAAGTGATAGTACATAGGTTCCAGATGAAGAAATTTCAGTTCGAAACCTTAGAATCGATAAAGGAATGAAATACGAAAGATTACGAGTCAAACGGGTCACTTAAGGGTGATTTTGTAATTTTTATCATTTCGAGTTTCCATAAGTTGACGTGAATGTAAATTTACGTATATATATATATATATATTGTGTAGGTGAAAAGTAAGCCGGTGGAGCAATTTAGAGCCTTCCGGAGAGTTATTCGGAAGCGATAGCTAAGGTGAGTGTCTTTATAAAAAAAAAAAAAAAAAAAAAGTTTTTACTATGATTGATTTTAAATGCATGCCAAATTTATCATGTTGTTACGAATATCAAATGAATTCTAAATTGAAATTGTTGCATGGATTATGGAAATGATTTATATGAAATGTAATTTAAAGAGAAAGAAAATTTAAAATTGAAATGAGATTGAAAATCAGTGGTACACCTGATTGTATGTTATATATCTCCAGTTTGGGTTGAGTACCTTAAGCGTGCATTGACTGTGTTGAGAGAGTCTGTCACTAACAGCGGGTGGGACCGTGTCTGTTTAGTCCTGTGAGTCGCCCAATGCACGTAAGAGATATATTATTTGCTAGCTTCCACCCGAGCGATGAAGAATTCCGCTCCGTAGCGACGAGGAATTCCGCTACGTAAAAACTGAATAGATGGCCTGATCGATGCAGAATTCTGTCATGGCCTGAGCGATGAAGAATTCCGCTCTACTTTGAGGGTACCATGTGATGAAAGCTATTAATGGTTGGCCTATTTGTATTTATAAATTCTTTGAAAGTTATTATTGCCACCATTATTAAAATGTTTTGATAGAAATGAAAATCATGCAACTTATGGATTTAAATGTTATTTATTTGGCATGAAATGAATTTTATTAAATTCCGATTGATTTCTATCGTTTCTAAATGAATGATGAATTTCAGATATATCGATTATTCAATCATGGTATTTGATTATGCATAAATGTTTTAAAAAGATTTTTGGGAGGATATTTGATAAGCTAGTTTTAAATGGAAATTATATGACACTCACTGGGCTATCAAGCTCACCCTATTTTATATTTTGTAAATAAAAACCTCCTCAGGCACAGGTATCATAGCTGCAGATTACCCCGAGATGATACTAGGCAGCCGCGGCGATAGTGCTGATGTGATTTTCTATCCCTCTTTTTTTGGTTGATATTAAGTGATGTATATATTTTATTATCCCAATACAATTTTGTAAATATCCTTTTTGAATTTAAATTGTTTTTTGAGAGTAAATAGATGCATGACCTATGATTTTGTTGATAATAAGTTTATAAATTGAAATATGAAATTGTGGTTATGGTTGTGATGAAAAATGAGAGCCTGAGGCTCTGTAGTTTGGGGAAATTGCTTTTATGATTTTTAGAAGTGTTTAATTTTATAATTTACAAGGTGGCAAAGTTCGAAAAATAGACGGGATGCTGTCCAAATTTTTATAAAATATTTTCAAAGGTTTAAAATAAAAATGACAAATTTCCCCTCGTTTCCGCTGTTTTCGAAAATGATTGAGAAAGAACACGGCTTAGCTCTGCGGGAATCCTTTAGTTGAGTGTAAGGGCTAGCTGGAGGGTCACCGAAGGGTGCCGGCAGATCGCCTTGGGAAACGGGTCTGTCACAAACAATCAAAACCCACCCCAAAAAATAAACGATCAAAACCCTCCAATACAAAATAAATGACGACACTCCTTGACTTTGTAATAGACAGCAGTCACATATAATTACAACTTCTTGTGCATTTTATAATCTCAAACTCTGTCTTTACTTGCTGATCGTTAACTTTATCTATAAAATAAACAAGTTTTCAGTTTTTTTCTAAGTACTCATATTTGGACAAGTAATATATACGATAGTAATTCTCATCCATTTCTAGCGATGAGCATGTATACGATGCTTCCAAGCAAATTTGTTAACAAATTTCACAATAAATGTCATAAATACAAACGAAAGTAGTATGTTGCTCCAATAACTTAAGATGGCATGCAATAACTGGACTTTTACTCTTCGACCCATATTCAATCTTAATAAAGTTATTTTTACGCCTCTATAAGACCCTATCAATTTGAGAGATGCAATCAAACAATTTCTCACGATTGCTGACATAGATGATGGGACCCACCCTTAATCCCCCTGTGGAATTCAATGGGAGTCCTGTAGCACCCCGACGAAACTCAGTCAAACTCTCACTCTAGCTCGGAAAGGCCCCGTAAGGGTACCGCTTTCACTTTAAATTTCTTTTCTAGTGGAAATGAATGTAAACTTTTTCTTTTTGAGTATACGTTTACAAAACATGATTATTAAAAATTTTGGCAACACAACAGTTGTTTTTCTAAAAATTTTACTCTACAAAAATTTTTAGAAAATTTGTACACTTCTACAGCAACAAAACTCTCAACTTTTTTGTCTCAGACCCTCTTTTCTTTTTTCCATAATCAACCACAATCATATTTTCAATTTAAAAATACAACTTGAAAATCATTTAATTTACACAAAAACATGATATACACAAGATTTTTTTTTTTTTAACTTTTGAGCTTGAGATTGAGATTAAGCTCAATTGTCTACATACTCTAACTCAATGGAGATCAAAGCTCTCGTAGTTCATCGTTTTGTTTTACAAAAACAAAAACTACAAAAGTATATATATATATCATCCAAAAATAGTATTTACAAAATATATATCAAATCATAAGTAGTTATGCATACACATGACATTTCAAAAGCAACCAAGTGGAGTAGTATCGTGTCCTCAACCTACTTGCACTTCTGACGAAGCCCCTTCCATTTGGCTTGAACCTGCACCTGAGGAGGATTTTTCAAAAATATAAAAAAAGTGATGAGTACTTAAACTCAGTGAGTGAGTAAACTTTTAAACTATAATATTTGCTTTATAATTATATATATCCTCCCAAAATAAGTTGGAAAACTAATAATTTCTTATTAACTGTTATAAAATTGTAAAATTGCATAAAGCATATAAATATTACTGCTCGAAATCTAGTAATAAATTTTATAAAGCATAAACTTTCTCATTTTCTAAACTTCACATCTAATGACGTGTCTTTCCTTCTAAAACTTGTCTTACAAGGTAACCCAGGGAAACTCGTTCTTATGTGACCGTACGTATACACATCACTAGAACTAGAGAATGCTACCATGTGTAGTTGCAGATGCGGAAACTCTGGGATCGCGATTTCCCCCCCAACATCAGGCAGATCTACACTACCATATACATGCAGAGGGTGACACACTGACTCAACCCCCTAAGTTAGTGACTCTCCCTAACTCTTGCCATACATGCATAGGGTACTTCGACCAAGTATACTGGGGATCAGAGTAAACCAAAGACATTTAAAATTCTTTTAATATACTTAAAAATCTTACATACATTAGACATGAAAGTATATTGATTTAACTAGAAAATATTATTTTCTCTAGTATATGGTTTACAACCAAAATACTACCCTTCTAAGGCAAAAGCCTAAAACTTTACAAATACCCTTAGCATGTCTCTTTTATGGATGTACTTCACTCAGATATACTAAATTGTTTTACTACTAAAATATATACATTTATAATGTAAATTTAAAAAAACTTACATGTATCATTAGAAAATACTAACATGCTAAAAGTTTAATCAATTCAACATTATAAATTGAATATTTAAATAAACATTTACAATCATCAATTATCAACTAATAAAACTCATAAAGGCTTTAAAAATAACCACACTCACTAGTTGTTATCCAAACTAGCAACCCACTCCTTCAAGCTCTTCTTTAGCTCTTCACTCATTCTACACTTTAATTCGAGCAAAATTTTCACTTAGAACTCATACATGCATTAAACTATTAAAACTCAATTTGTAACATGAACCATAACCATCCACCTTGGCCGAATGTAATGGATATATATACATATGACTTTCTTTTTTATTATTCTTAATTCTAATCATCTTAAGCACATATAAATAAGCATGAGACCTTATCAAAATCATCAAACATAAATTGAACCAAGGAGTGCACACATAGCTGAAAATTTTACTTGGTGGGATATCATCATTTTTCTTTTGTTTTCTTGGCATATAATTGTCTCAAATCATGCAAGATATTTCCCTAACACTTAACCATAACTCAAATCCAAGGTTAAGCATGAGATTAGTGTGCTCAACTTGATACAAACCACTTGAATAATTCTTTTGGTTGAACTCCTTAAATCTCAAGTCCAATTATGATACAAATAGCCTTACAAGCATGCCAAGAGTTCAATGGACAACTTAAACTAGAAAACCACACAAAAACTCATGAAAACCCATAAAACCTAACTTGAAAACTTACTTGTTTCTTCACTTATTCTTGCTCAAATTCATCTCCTCACACTCTTGAACACTTTTAATGAAGACAAGAGGAATAGATAATGCAGAATCACGCCTAGATCACTTAGAATAACTCATGGCAAGCTTAATTTCTTCTTTTTCTTCTTAGTCTCCCGAACTGCACAAACAAGGCTGAGAATTGATTTCATTTCTGTTGTGGAATCATATTTATGCCTCCTTTAATAGTGCTAAAAGACCTAAATGCCCCTTGACCATCACTTAACACAAAAATCAACTTTTACATGTGTCACACATTGATTTGCTCTCCTTGATGACTCGCCAATCCACTCACCATCAATGTAATCGAACTTAACCCTTAAGAAAACATATGATTGGTCCTTAATATGGGTCATACTTCCACTAATTAATATTTTCATGACAAAAAGTCCATTTTGCCCTTTAATGCATTGAATTCATATTCTTACATAAATAAATTCCAAAAATATTCTATCGTCATCAAATCTTCAAATTGACCATGTAACACTCTATCTATTTATCAAATCTCTCACTTGCATGCTTGGAAAAATTTAAATGGGTGTAAAATCATTAATACCCATTATTTTCCAAAAATGGCATTATTCAATAAACTTCGGATCACTTACAACCTATTCAAATGAACTCATTTTCGACCCATTTCAGTTTCTTTTAACTCTAATACTTTCCGAAACTTTTGATTTATGGGGTCCACTTCCAAAAAATCACTATTCATGCGGACAGTATTCATCCGGAAAAACTATTTGGGTTTTACAATAGACCTTTGTGAAATTGCTCATGACCTTGTATTTTTTAGTGTTGTGCATGCCACCAAAGAAATGTCCCTTGAAAAGTGCTTCAACCCATTTGTGTCTCTTTTTGGATGACCTACTCAACTACTCGCTATTGTGAAGATTAAAGTTGTCCAGTATTTCCCACCAAGCTACATTGAACTCTTCCTTAGTATTTGCTTCATACATGCATTTTTCAAATGCTGATACTGTATTCAGATTACAAAGGTGAGAACATGTATTCTTATTATGTTCCATGAGCATATCCGATTATGAGAATTTGGTAGCATCTCTTTTATGGATTGTCTTATTGCTTTATCTTCATTAGTTAATACAAAGAGGGGATGATTATAACGAAACATGTGTGATTACAATCAGTAGATGTGATCACATTTACTGATTATAATCAAACATATTTAGTTGTAATCACATATAACAAATTATAATCATATGCTTTAAAATGCAATCACTCATTTTTTTGTCAAGTGTATGCATATCCGTTTGTGTATTGATGTTTCATTTGTTTAATGTGATTTTTCAAATTCACCATCATTGGGCTTTGAGTACCATATTTATAAATAATATCCACATAATATATAATAATGCTAATACATGCTAACAAATGCAACCACTGAATATGTTTTAGACTTTTTTCCATAATTTTAGGTGGTTTATAACATTATGTTGATGTTTCATTTGTTTAATGTAGTTTTTCAAATTCTCCATCATTAGGCTTTAAGTATCATGTTTATAAATAATATCCACCTAATATTAATAATGCTGGTACATACTAACAAATGTAATTACTAAATACGTTTTAGACTTTTTTCATAATTTCAGGTGGTTTATAACTTTTTATTTTAAATCAAATTAATTCCAATATTTTCGTAGGTAGAAAAGTAGTCTATCTTACTAATTTCCATTATTATTATTATTATTATTATTTTGATGATGATTAATTTCCATTAATTAACTTTATATTTTAGGGATAAAATTACATATTAAGTCAAAACCATTACAAAATTGACACAAGTACAATGTTTGACGTGCAAAACAAAAGTAAGGTCGATGTTCTAACCTTTTTAGTAGTTAATGTTTTCAATTATGTTAATAATTTTTATTACTTTCTGAATTTTTTTATAAACATAAGTTTATGTTTATTCTAACTCCAATTTCTTAAATATAATTATGCTAATTTATTATTAAATAACAAAATATTTTTTTCTTTTATCTTAATTATTTTTATATTTATATAATCAATATTACTTAAATAAGCTGAATATAGGGTATGAATGTACCTTAACCAATCTTCTTAAAGTCGAACGTAATGTTTGATTGGTGAGAAACCAATTTGGTCAATAAGTGATTTATTTGGGATTTGTCAAAAACATGGAAACCAATTTTGACAAAAATATAGAAGTCACAAACTACTTAAAAATGTTTTTAAAAATCCAAGACTTATGTTGTCATTGCCCTATTAAAATCATTGCAAAAGCCCAAACATTTTAGTATTTGCTTCAGATGGGCCTAGCCCAGCTAAAAGTAGTCCAAAGTCCTCAAAATTAAACCACGTCGTTTATTTAAAATAATTTGATGATTTGTCCTAATCTTCCACATTCAATTGGGATATTTATAATTTGCCTCCAAATTTTGCTCATAATATGAAAATGCGACCCGCAGTTTCATAACTAACATTTTTCGTCCCTATCATGTAATTAAATAAGGAAAAAAAATACTCTTCCATTACCAATTCCTTTCATTACCGTTAGTAGTGGAAGGGTAAAATGGTAAATAAAGTTTATAATTAAATATCAATTAATAAAAAAAAAATAAATAAAAGTTTAGAAAATTTATTTACCTTAAAAAAAATCAATTAAAATGAAGGATTGATCTCCACCGTCCATCTGGATAGTGGAGATCAAATTAGAAATAATAAAATTAAAATAAATGTGGATAATTTTTGAATTAAAATTAATATAGTGTCCACCATTCATCAACATAGATGAACGATGACTATTTTTCATAAACTAAAAATATATATATGGCCAATGTAAATATAAATATATATATAAGAGAATTTGGATCTCCACCTCCATCAATGGAGATGGGTTGCACCTCCATCTCCATCGCTCTTCCATCACTAAAGATGGACAATGTTGATCGTTCTTCCAACCTCCATCTCTGGCGAAAGTTCGATGACGTTCATCGATGCAATTATGACTATAGACAACGATAGACATCAGAAGAGATAAGAGAGCTACGAGAGATGGCGATGGACGATCTGGAAACCAAAGGTTAGGATGTGGAACTCTAAATTGTTTGACAATTCAAAAACATTCCAAATCGTTTTGATGATCTGATTTCCAGATTGACCATCGATCTGGTTGATTTTTTAAATTTTTTAGTTTTTTTTTTTAATTTTTGTTTAATAATTTAATAAATTATTAAATTGATTTTAATCTTCCACTGTTCATTTTAGAGATGGACGGTGGAAAGTTTTTTTTTTTTAAAAAAAATTATTATTTTACTTTTTATTTCTTTTTTATAATTATTAAATTAATTCGATCTTCCATTGCCTATTTTAGAGATGGGCGGTAAATATCTTCTTTTATTAATTTTTTTTTTTATTTTGATATTTCAAGGGCAAATAGGCCATTTAATGTTATGCATGCATCAGAGCCATCTTTTTAACACAGTCACACCACTGTCCATTTTAAAGATGGATGGTGGAAATCTTCTTTTATTAATTTTTTTTTTATTTTGATTTTTCAAGGGCAAAAAGGTCATTTAATGTTCTACATTCGGTAGCATCATCTTTTTAACACAGACACACTAACGATTGCACCGAGGGGGGTGGTGAGGCGGGGGTGGTGGGAGAGGGTGGGGGGGCACGGTGGGAGAGAGGGAGGAGAAGAATGGCTAATTACAAAACTGTAGGGGATCATTTTCACATTATGATCAAAGCTTGGAGGGCAAATTATAACTATCTCCATTCAATTTCAATCCCAAACAAAATTTTTGTGCTAAGTTTCTCATTCATTTGACATATATAGTGAAAAGAAACCAATGTGATGGATAATAAAAAACAAAACAATAACACATAATTTGCATTAAAAAACCTCAAATCAGGGAAAAAAACTAGGAGTAAAGGAGGAGAAATTCAATAGATGGAAGATGAGTAGGGGAGGGAAGCTACAAAATGTAATAATTAGTCCTAACAAAAAAGAGCATATATATAATAATATAATTTCTTTTAAATATCATATTGTAATTGTTTATTTTGTTCTAATAATGAAAGACTATTCAACTTTTCATATTTTGATTGTTGTACAATTGGACAAAGTAATTAATTTCCTTAACTCTAGCTACTTTTAACATTAATATTGCATCAAATTTCTATGTGAATTTTTTAGTCATAAAAACCAAAATTCAGGACAAATTAAACCATTAACTACTAATTGTAAATTCATGAACATAACTCTTGGATTTAACTCTTGGATATTTAAATCCAAGAGTTTGTTTTTTTTTCAAAAAAAAAAAAAAAAAAACTCTTGGATTTAAATCTCAAATCGGGTTCCCTAATGAAAAATGATGTTATAAAATCATAATTCATACATAACTATTCAGTCTTTATTTTTTTATTAAAAATAAGTGTTTTAAATATTAACTAATAGCACTTAAAATTTGAAATATATCAAACACAATCATAAATCTACATGTTGTCAAATCTGAGCCCAATTAATTTCTAAGAGTTTATGTAATTTTCCCCCTAGAAAAGAAGAGAGAAAATCTGAGAAATGGTCCAAATGTATGTATGTATGTATATGTGTGTATGTATATGTATATATATATATGTATGGTAGATTCTAACATACATTTGGGGTACACACATATTTGACAAAAAAAAACACATGATTGCATTATAAAATATGTAATTGTGATTCAATACATGTTATTACATTTATTGATTGTGATCAATATGATCACATTTATTGATTATAATTATATATATTTAATTATGCTTATATTAAATAACTTATAATTATATATTTTAAAATATAATTACGTATTTTTAATCAAATATTGTTGTGTCTCGTATGTGTTCAAAGGGATCCATATGAGCGTATAAATAAATAAATATATATATATATATATATAAAGTAAAAAAGGCAACTTTAGTACCTTCATCCCTTTGTCAGAAAATTACAGCCAGGTCCAACCCAAAGGCTACCAATATTAGCCAATAATGACACCCCGTCCGTCTCTCTCTCTCTCTCTCTCTTCTCTGAAATAATTCTGAGTGGAAAATTAAAGAGAAAAAAATATAAACTAAAATAAAAAAGGGAAAAAGACCACAACTTTTGTCACAGCCTTGACATCACTGACACCAATAATAGCACCAAAATGGCAATTTTGTAATTTCATTCCAGGGCATCCTTCAGAGATCATTGACCGGTCGCCTTTGACCAGTCTCTCAGAGAAGTACTGCTCTCACTGCCCCAGTCCCTGCTCACATTTTATCATATTTCTACTTCATAATGATAAACTCATCAACTCCTCCTCTCCCCCACTTCACTTGTTTGCCCCGTGAATGTCACCCTCCTTCACTCACCCCTCAAATATTATGCATTCACGTTTCTTTCTTTTTTTTTTTTTTTGTTTTAAATAGAATAAAATAAATAACTACTAGACTCTCTTAACTGAAATACTGAAGCGTAACTCGAAATTAAACTCTTAGAAGTGGAAGAGAATAAAGGCTTCCAAATGAGAGAAATAACAATCTGAAAATTACCTATATATTAGTGAAAAAATTACACATTCAAACTCGTGATTTTAAAAATAAGACATAAGTGTGGAGTGACTACAACTACGTTACCCCACCTTGCACTTCTCTTATGGTAGTTGATTGTGTATATTTTTATTTATTATAATGATAAAAATTTAAGCTTTGTTAAACACATTGCATAAATTTTATGTGGTAACTTGTGTAACGATTGATATTAATATAAAATTTATTAATTAAAAAGGAAAGCCGTGGTTTCAACTTTCCAGTTGGCAGGGCGCGTGGATCCTTGTTTCTCTAGGCAATATTGGTTGGACTACTTGTAGAATCTCTCTCTTTATTGTATGCACCAGCCAGAATTCAAGCACCACCAGTCACTAGTGGGTCTGCCTCTATCTGTTTAACTAACATGCCAATGTCATCAAACATCTTTATAATCAATCATATCATCAATTTATCACAAATTTCAACTATGCATGGCTTAATCTATATCTCTCTGTATATATATATATATATATATATCTCCAACCATAACATCAACATTGAATCACTACAAAGTATCAATAAGATTATAAAGTTTTGCTTGACATATGAGATTGAATTAAATTATTTTTATGAGATTGGATTAGATTAAATAGGATAGAATTGAAATAGATAAATTAATCCTGTAATGTATTTAATGTTGTATTGAATTGGTTAGAAAATAATATTGGTTATCGTTTGACCTATTATGGGATTGAATAAAAATAACTATGTATTAGATTTTTTATGAAATAAAACTAAAAGTATTTTAATATTACGTTGAAAGGTAAAATCTACCTCTTTAAAATTAATTTTTTAAAATAATATTTATTTTTTTTATTATTATTGAAATATATTATTTTTTTAACATTTTGTTAAAGTATATAAAAACAATATTAAATGTAAATTTAAAACATATAATTAATATAAGAAAGGAAAGGAAAGGAAAAAAAAAGTAATAAAAAAAAGGTGTCCCATATTTGCGGGATAAATTTAACCCACTGAATTGGTGGACTAATTTTATCCCACCAACATGATAAAATGATTGCATGTAATTAGAGAAATCCAATCTCATGCAACCACTAAACAAGAGAGTAAATTGAAATTTATCCAATCTGAATCTAATTTCTTGTAACAAACACACCTTAAATGATCAATATGTGTACCAATACAAAATATCATAGTTTTCTGTTTCATATTTATATGCTTTGTTTTCCAATGATATGGTAACCCTCTTGCAGCTTAAGGTTGTTGTTACAAGTTGATCTATGCCATAACATACCATATGACTCATTGGGTTTTGTTTTTGGATTTTCATCCAATTGTTTTACATTAATATAAGAAGAGTTTAATTTTCGTGTATAACATAACATTCGTCTTGGTCTTTATGTCTCATGATTCTAAAATTGGATGCATTAATATTTAATATTAATGAGCCATAAGTAAAGGGTGGGGGTTATATTAACTTCAAATGATGATCTAGTCCAGATTTATACATTAAGTCAATCATTCATATCTATTCTCTATTAATCCAAAAGTTATAATAATATCACACAATCATATGTTTAACTTCTACTTAGATTTAAGATCATGCGACACTTTCCCAATATTGATCGAAATTATCTAGAAAATGACGTGACTGTGTAATCCAATCTCATAAGTAATTAATTTCTACTTAATTTATAGGTTGTATATGAAATTCAAGATCTAAGCAACAAATTTAAACATATGTAATTAATTTTAGACATAAATTCAAGAAGTCATGCTTGAACCAGATATGACCTTCATGACCACCAACCCTAGTTTGTGTTCAAAGATACAAAATGAGAGGAAGATAGAGCTTAATTTAACAAGAGATCATTCATTCATTAGAATAAATATTACTCAAAATGAGTTCATGAAGGTGAAATAGAATGCATATGGGAGCTATCAATTTATGTACAATAAAATGGGATTAAGTACTTCTCTTAATTTCTATCTAATTAAGATATAATATCAATAGATATTGTTTGGAAGAAGATAAGATGTTGATCATTTTGGAGGTGAAGACTGGTTCTTGCTGGAGGCCAGAGCAAGGATAGAATTAGCAAGCTTGTTAATGGCATCAACCAAACCATTAATGCCTTGTCTATTGATCTCAGTCTTAGATTCTTCAATCTTGAGTCTTCTCTCATGCAAACTTACAAGATCTCTGTGTCTTCTCTCTTCCCTCTCTTCACAGGCCTGAAGTGCTTCTGCTATGATGGAAGCGCTTTTGGAAATAGCAGTGCCAACTTCATGTGAGGTGCTTGCACTTGCAGTCCCACCACCACTGGTTCCTTCTCCATTACCCCCTCCTCCTCTTCTCCTTCTCTTGGCAGGTGAGTCTGAATACTCACTTGTATCAGAATCTGAGCTATCACACATCTCCAAAACATAAAAATATTGAACCAAACCCATCAATACTAACTGAAAACTATCACACAACAAATACATCAATTAACATTTCACTGGATCATCACTTCCTTTACTTTCCCTGTGAATCAGGAGGCATTCATGAGCAGCATTATAGTATACAGTGAACAAATAGAACCATGAACAATTTCCATATCTAAAAATGATGAGACATACACACAAAAAAAAATGATAAGGGAGAGAGACTAGAGTACCTACTGGGGGGAGTGGCTGAGAATAAGGTTGGGGAGGAGGTGGTTGTGATTGTTGTGGGGGAGGTGGCTGTGGTAGTGGCAGTGCTAACATTGGAATTGGAGCTGCTGGATGTTGATGCTGCAATATATTAGGAGGCAATGGAGGAGGAGGAGAAGGTTGAACAATACTAATGGGTGGTCTATCCACCACATATCCAGCTATGTTTGGAGTAGTTGAAGCAGCAGCAGCAACAGAGGCAGCAGCCCTTTGAAGTCCTTTCTTCTCCACCACCTCCACCAAAGCCTCATATATCTGAAGCAGCATGTTGCTAGGCAAGTTGTTATCTTTCCTTTCATTCTTCTCCATTTTCCAATAAGACAACAAGCTTTGTTGATGATCTTCTCCTCCACCTTTCTCAGCTATTTTCCTCTCATAGTCCCTCACTTTCTTGTAGTCTCTCATGAGATTATCCCACTTGTCATTGCATTGGTTTTGGCTCCTCAAACACCCTTTTCTCCAACAGTAATCCTCAACCCACTTCCATCTCAGCTCTGCTGGTTTGCTCCTTCCTTCACTGCTCTCCCCAGTGTTTCTCTTCATCCTCCTCTCATCATCCATCTGTTTAGCCTCTATCAACACCATTGTCTCACTCACTGTCCAGTTCCCTTTCCTGTACTCCCTCATTGCACTGTTACCACCTTGATCAGCCATCACAAAAACTGCATGCGACTAGAGAGAGAGAGAGAAAAGAAGAGGAGGAGACAAGAGGGGGCATGAAGAGAACAATCTGTCCAAATGAGTCTTTTGTCTCTAAAGCCTCCTATGCTCTCTTTTGGGAGACTTTGATTTGATATGGGGGTAATGAAGGGTTCAAAACCAGTCAAATCTCACTAGAGATTTCTAATTTAGGAAAACTCTATTAATGACTCCACTTAAGCAAGGATCAGTGACTCATTTACACCCTAACAACTAACAAACAACAAAGTTTGGTTTTGTCTTCTTAGCCTTCTGTGGTTTAGTTTTGGAGAAGGAGATTGACATATCACCATATATCATTCTCTCCTTCTCTTTCTCAACCTTATAGAGCTAGCTACCTGGTTTCCATAATCTCTTTTTTTTTTTTTTTTTTGCTTTGAGCTTTGGTTTGATTAATCTGCACCCACCCACCAACCCTTAAGAGATCTTAAAGTTGAAACTTGAAATCTAAAACCACTCATTCAAACCACTGCTTCCCACAAAAGTACTTAGCAAGGGCATCAACACACACAAACAAAGAGAGAGAGAGAGAAAAGGAAATACTAATAAAAGGTATCATTATAAGAAAAGGCCAAGCAAATCCATTCAAACTGACATAACTACAAGCCCCAAAAAAATTTACTCAGAGAGAGAAGAGAAGGATTGTTTTCTTACTTTCTCTAGGAAAGTTAGATTGGGAGAGAAAATTAAAATAAAAATAATATACAATAAATAAAAAGTTAGGGTGTTGGGTGCAACCTGCAATAGAGAAGAGAGCTTTGTGTTTGAACACGACTTCCACTGCCCCGCACACGTGCTTCACTCACACCCTTTCAAATATGCATTTATTTAACACTTTCTTTTGTGTGCTTGCCTTTTTTTTTTTTTTTTTTTTTTTTTAGCATTCAATAATTGATCTCATTTCAACCATTTACTCATGCATTTAGTTTTAGATTCTTTTTTCTTTCGTTTTATATACGTTCTCACTATTATTTGTCCAGCATGAGACAACAGCTTTATATAAATATATATATACTTGAATATCGATATATCTGAATTGATTATATTTTAAAATTATTAATTATATTTTATTATATCTAATTATAACTAAACATGGTTGATTGTTATAAATGTGATTAAACTTATTTACTTGGAATTAGATATAATAAATATATAATCAATAATTTTATAATGCAATCACTTATTTATAGTTGTTAGGTATATCAATACCCACATATACCATAAATGTGTTTATATATATATAGATTTTATAATTCGTACCTCCTAACCTTAAAAAGTTATAATGAACCAATTAAATTTATCTATTGCATTCTCTCTCCTATTTAATTCAAATGTAATTAATGAATTTGATTAGTTCATCCTAACTTTTTTAAGTTAGAAGGTACTGATTATAAAAATACTATATATATAGTGTTTTTCAAATGAGGACTCTCTAATTTTAAGAAGTTAGGAAAAATCAATCAAATTCATCCATTGCATTATCTCTCATAAAATAAATTCTTTTTTTTTTAAATTCAAATACAATATATAAATACTCTCTTCAAATGAAATAAGAAGGATTACTTTCATCTTATATATTAACGTATACATATTTTTGCTCTTGATATTATAAACGATTTCACCATAAAATAAACTATTAGCTAAATAGAAATTTCTGTATGTTTACTCATACATATTTTCATTAACGTACTTTTTCTTTACATTATAATGAAAGTTTGAATCATATACTATATACATTTATCAATATATATGAAAAAATAATTGTGACAGTAGATGTCTCTTAATATGAGAGTATATTTTTGGGTCAAATATAATATTCAATATCGGTAAGTATTAATAAATCTCTATCAATTAAGTAGATATTTGATTATCTTATAATTTTAAAAAAAAAAAAAAATTAAAAGCTAAAAAGTTTTTTTTTACTTTAAAGGTATGTTAATTTTGTTCAATGAATAATATAGTTGATGGCTAGCTAGGCTTGACTAGTAATCATGCAACATGGCTTGCGTATAATATCTCGAGAGAAAAGACCAAAGCAGATCAAATCTTCATTAAAAGACTAAATTAACCACCCTAATCATTTGCTTAGCCCTCATGATAATCCCATGCAAGAAACATTTAAAACAGCAATTAAACCCCTAAATTTCCCATTAATAGCAAAACCACCCCTCGAATTTGGCATCCCATTTCTTCATTATTTATTTATGAGCTTATTATTATTACTACTGAGGAAGGGGTAGAGGACAGTTTTGTCCTTTTGGCGATATACAGATGTCAATTTCGTCTTTTGAGGAAAGACATTTAAAGCCTGACTGCCACGTCATCCACTGTTATTGCGCTTTTTCTTTTTTGTTTTCTTCTACCAGCTAGGACAATGAAGGTACAGAGACAGTTTGACTACGGTTTGACCAAATAAATTCGATACGATTGTAAGAATTGTTTTAAGATACCTACACGGGATCATCTCAAAAAAAATCATTATAATTTATAAAAATATTTATTTTATTATATATAATTTTAATTTTATCTAAAATTTTTTCTGAAGTTAATAAAAATATTCAAAATACTCTCTAAAGATGTGTGAAAGAATGAAAATACCATCGATAATCACAAATTGATGATAAAATCATAAAGGGTAAAATTATTATTTTCTATTAATTTTTTAACGTCAAAAGGATTTTGAATTAAAATAAAACTATAATGATAAAATTAATATTTTTACGAACTATAATAAATATTTTGGGATTATCCCTCACATGTAATGTATTTCTCACTTATGTCACTTACTGATATAAACAGTCAATTACGTATAGTTGTATGCCATATCTATACATACAATAATGGAAATCGGATACACAAAAACTCTTTGTCATTATTATATATACAAAATAAATAAATAACATTGACCAGTCCTTTTCGTTCTTGTTTAACACTTTTTGAGTATAGCCTGCACTTTAACACTTTTTGGGGTACAAACCCTAAATCTTGATTGATTAGTTCTACTTTCTCATTAATTAGTTTTCAAGAAAGCTGCATTATTGATGCAAGTTAATTAGAGATTCTGGTCCATAAGAGTTTTATAATATTAATTGAATTTAAGTATAATTTTTTTTTGAATATTAGTATATTCTCAAGTAGAAGCTGGGACTAGCGAGATATAACTTTATGACGCGATCTGTGGATTACCTCCCAAAAGTAGGAGAGAGTAACTCACATCAATTGGAAGAATAACCCGTATTAAGTGGAGAAAATTATCACAGATCTCTTTCCATCGCTTGATGCTCGAAACCTATCCTCACCTGAGAAGGGTGTTGGGTAGGCGGCCTGATGTCCACCACACCAAGGCAATTAGAGCCATTATTTTTTTGTGTTTGTTTCAATACAATTCTTTAAAATAATTCACAATTATAGATTGATAATGATTAAAGTATAGTATACTATGAAATAGACTTCTAATATGAGATTAGTTATTTAAAATAAAATTAGTGACAATTTATATCTAGGATGGATATGCTAGAAAGTTCTCATGTTACACTCAAAATGATCTAAGATTCAATAAGATTTGGCATATGAATTAGATGAATTTTGGTGGATTGCATTTTGTGTGGTGAGGTAAGTATGATGAGTGGGCGTTGTCATAATAGAGACACTGTGACCATTAAATATAGGGTAGGACCCATGAATCAGTAGCATATTTTAATTTGCACTATTGCTGAAATATGGGTGGAGTGCCCACACCACGTATCCAAATGAGTTTCACTAATAAAACAAAAATCATTTTAATTTCTCTCTATCTTCACATGCCAATTTTCATGCCTATTGTTCTCAACTTGGGAAATTGACAAGTGCTTTTTTGTTCTTATCTTAGAAACCTGTTTCGAAGTGTATCTGTGCAGCAGGAAACATTTTTTAGTAAAAAATATTTCGAAACACCTTTCAAAAAGTAATTGACAACTTTTTAAAGAAAACACACAATCACTTAAATAAGGTATTTCTTCATGTGTATGACTTTTTTATCCCCAACGTCATTTACATTTGAGCCTTATACATGAAATTAGATGATAAGTTCATGAGCTTTAATATGGAATTTGAATTCGGAGAAATATGATAACAAAATGTTGCATGGGTACTTGACTTATTAGACCCTTAATTTTGGGGATAGACTTTAAGGCATATGCAAAGCTTGGTTGGGTGTTCTCAAGCCAATATAAGGTATGTTGGCACTATAAGAAAACAGCTTGTTTTAAAATGGGCAATATCCGTGATAGATGTTTATCTATCATGGGCAAAGTCATTTACTATAACGAGTGATGCCCATTATAAAAAAATTTACAATAAAAGGCAATACCTGTGATGAATATTCTCACAAATTTTTTTAAAAATAAATTATATAAACAAATTGATAAAAAAATATATAAATTTCATCAATTTGTTTAATAATATTTTATTCATGATTGTTTGTTTTGTTTATAATTATTAATCTTGTTCATGATTAAATTTTGTTTAACCAAACTTTTCATATATATTATTCAAATAATATTCTCAAAGTTCTTGTGTGGTACTTAAAAAATTAAACAAGATGACGAAATAATAATTATAACAATCATAAAAGAAATTAGAGTAAATTCTAAAAATCCTCCCAACTTTGCCTAAAAAACTAAAACCCCCTATGGTTTCATAATTAGCATTTTTCTACTCGCAGTTATAAATTTCGTTAGAGGAAACCATTACCGTTATGGGTTAAAGGCAAAATGGTAAATAAAGCTTTTAATTAAACATGAGGCAATAAGAAAATGATAAAAAATTAAATATATATATACATGTATATATACATATACATATATATGGTTGTATGTATAAAGGAACATAAAGGGTTGACATATGTATGTATGTGTATATATATATATATATATAAAACAAATAAAACTAAGATAAAGATTAAAAATTAAAATAAAATATTTAAATTTAAATGTGAACAAAAATTAAAAATAAATAAATATTTGAAATATAAAAAAATATATTGTTTAAAAAATTAAATAAAAATTAAAAATTTAAATCGAAAATTTAATTCATCAACCAGTTCATGAGTTCATCCACCTAGATCATTAGTTCATCCTTCACATCCTCCATTGTCGGTGACCTATCTTTTTATCTTCTCATTCTTTCTTTCTCTTCTCCCCGCTTTATTCTCACTGGCTAAATTAATAAGCTTCCAGGCGATTAGAAACGTAGAATCTACTGGGAAGCCCTCTAGAACTGGGTTTCTAATCACCTGATAACCTAATCCTAACAACGCAAAAAAGCCTCAATCATCATCAATCAATCTCCTCCCAACATCATCAATTGGAAACCAAACATTATCAATCTCCCACAAACATTAATCCAACATTATCAATCTCCCGCAAACATCATCACTGGAAACTAAAAATATATTAGCAAAAAAAAATTATGTTCTTCATCTATGAAGAACACAAACGTCAAAACCACCCAATTCAAAATAATAATAATAATAATAATAATAATAAACCTATAAACTCATCCGAGTTTGTTAAACCCAAATGATATTCAACTGGGTTCTAATCCAACCCAGATGAACATCATCTAGGATCGATTATCAGCAATTAGTGATGATGGAAGTCGAAGAAGAAAAAAAGGTCGAGCGACAATGGTGGATGTGGAAGAAAAAAAGGAGTTCGGCGATGGGAAGAAGAAGAAGAGATCGACAATGGGAAAGAAGAAGAATAATTTGGTGATGGGGAAGAAGAAGGAAAAAAAAGGGCGACGGGGAAGAAAAAGAAGAAGAAGATGACGTGTTTTAAGTGGAAATTTGAAGAAATTAGTTTTTTTTTTTAATTTTTTTTTATTTTATAGTTTTATAGTTATATATATATTATTTTTAAATTTTATTTTTCAAATTAATCTTCACAGATGGATGATGGAGATCTGATGAATAAATTATTTATTTATTTTTTAATTTTTACTTATTTTTTAATTCTTTTTCAAGTTAAGTGGAGATCTGGTGAACAAATTTATATATTTATTTTTTAATTTTTGTTTGATTTTTTATTTTTTTCCCAAACTAATCTCTACTATCCATTTTAAGATGGATGGTGGAGATTTTATGAACAAATTTTTATTTAATTTATTTAATTTTAATTAAGTTTAAATTATGACAAATAAATCATTTAGTGCTTAGAATAATTTTTCCTAATGAAAATTGTAACAGTAAGGTGGAAAAATGCTAATTTCGAAACAATGGGATGCCTTTTTTAGGCAAAAGTTGGCAGGTTTTTTAGAATTTACCCAATAAATTAACTAAAAATCTAAATAGAATTAAAATATAAGTTTCATAACTAAAAAATTGATAAACTAAGAGGTTTGTTTTTGCACTTATGACTTAACAGCGTTGACGTACACTCAATAAATTGTTTTTATTTATTTTTTTTTGTTAAATGGATAGACCACTTAAAAATAACTAAAAGCAATTAGGTAAAAAAAAACAAAAAAGGTCCCTTGTATTTTTATCTGAAGACTGAGCAATGCTGAAATTTACTAAAGACTGAATAGTGGCTGAAACCTAAAATCTAAATGATATGCTTGTTTTTTTTTTTTCTTGTATTTTGGTAGATTTTGATTTATTAAAACCCCTTTAAGAAACGATCATAGTGGAAACTAATGATGAGAACAGTTTTTTGGTCTCAATTCATTATAAGAATGTTTCCCAGCTATCTTACAATAGGTCATCTCCCTTCTTCTTGTAAATGTATGCATGGTTGGTTCGATTTCTAATAAAGATAAGGATAAGGAAAGTGATAAGGATAAAAATAAGCCTCAAGAGCAGGGGAGATCTAGGGTGAGGCAAGTTTATTGACCTAAAGCTCTTTCTGTTGGCCCAGTGGATGTTAAAGTAAATAAGTCTAAGATTAAGGATAAGATTTATGCTAATCCTCCTTCTAGTGTTAACAAATTTTCATTAGGTTTATGTTGGTGAATTTTTCAATAAACCAAATTTATTAAAACCTTGCAAGTGCACAAATCGTTTAACTGAGTATAGCGATAAGCAAGGGTCGATCCCACGAAAAGTTTCAACTTACTTTAATTTTAAATTTATTTAAGACCTAAACTAGAGCAATTAAAATAAATAAAAGGGTTTTTGAAATTAAATTGAGAATAAACTAAATTAATGCATAAAATTAAATAAAAGAAATTCAATAAATAAAAGCTTAGTTAGAACATCCTATCCACCACTAAACAATCCCTCAATTTGCTAAAAAGATTAATAAAGCAAATTTATGATAATGCATGATGAAGATATTCACGACAAGGTATGATTAACTCATGTCGTATAGATTCTTCCTTAATTAATATACAAATCGCATGATGTCTACGTAGATGCGTGTATTCCTAATTATAACCTAGCATGATGTCTACTTAGGTTTAATAATTGGAATCCATTAAGCACTAGAAGAATATGAATATCACACAAATCCTAGAACATGATGTCTATTCTAGGTATTTATGAATTAATGTCCCTCAATTGGTTCGTAAGTAATTGATTGTTGCAAACAAAGAATATGCCCGTATGATGTGCGGTTTATATTCTCACAACATAATCCTAAAAATATGTTTCTAAGGTGATCAATCAAAGAAACAAAATAAATAGAATAAAATTAAACTAGAGACATTAATTTCATCATGCAAAATATAAATCTTTATTGAAAAAATAAACAAATTGAGTTCATGTTTAGGGCTTCAAGTTAGCCCTAACAAATAAACTAACTAAATAAAAATAAAGAAAAGAAAAGATGAAACCGAAGCCTTCATTCTTGCTCCTCTGCTTCTCTCTCTGTCTTCCGATCTCTCCTTCTGATCCTTTTTTTTTTAATTGAATGGTGAAAGCACCTATTTATAGGCACCCAATCCTTGAGAGACAAGATTTCCTCAATTGAGAAGGAATCCACTTCCAACTTTGATTTAGAATCAAATTTTGATTTGGAAAGTGAATCCCTTTTATTTGAGGACTAAAACTCTTTCTAATTGCTTGACTCATTTAATTAGGACGTTTAAAGGTTTAGGAAATTGATTAGGAATGCTAAAAGAGGATATTCGAATTTCCTATATTTTCCCGTAGCTATCAGGTCTCGTGACAGCCTGACCTTCAGACACTAAATCAGTCATAACTTTCTCTAGAAAATTCCAATGACAAACCGTCAGCTGCTATGGAAACTAGACATCCGGGGCTTTAATTTGATAGGTTATGGCTCACACAAATTGAACTATACACTTCGTACGAGCTCCTGCAAGTCACGTCACGTTTTTGCCCAAAATTCTGCAATTTCCTTCTAAAACATTCTCTAATTCCTTGAGCTACAATTAATCTTCAAAAATCCTTTGATTCCATCATTTTTCTTCTCAAAACCTAATTCAAAACATAAAAACACAAAACAAATTAAAAGTACCAATTCCACACAAAAACATAATATAAATAATAGGTAATATGGGCATAAAATAATAATAATTAATTACTCAACAGTTTACTCTTGGTTTAGGCTCTTGAGAAAGTTGGTGCTACAAAACTAGAATGATTAAATAATATATCATTGGATAAATGCCCAATAGTGGAAGATAGTGACCTCGTGGTGGATGGTGTTGATGGGAATCTGGTTAAAAATATGGACCAACCTGACATTCGTAACAGCTCTCCAATTGTAGATATTGCTTTGGATAATGGTCATGTTGAAAGACATGTTGATATTGTAGTTAATAGTTCTTATTTGAATGATGATTTGAATAGTGATTGATATTTGATTGCCAAGGACGTGGAGGTTTCTAAGCACACTGATGGGTCTTCTTCTTGGGTAGATAAGATAGAGGAAGAAGGTGTTTAGCAACCGGTTACTTCTAGGAAGCATAGGAAGAAAAAAGTGACTTTGGCTATTTCACTCAAGATGAGGGTAGGTAAGAAAGCCATTGTTAAATGGAAGTCTTTTATTGGAATTGTAAAGATATCTCTAATAAAGATACACAATGGGCCTTAGGCAAAATTTGCACTCGTCATAGGCGATTTTCTTTATTTAGTTGAGCCTTTGTGTTCTTTTGATAGTGTTGCTTCTTGGGTTTCACTTTACTTTGCTTAAGTAATCACTCTCTTCCAAATTTACGGGTGTTTGTTTCTTTTTAGCTTTTGGATGCTTCTATATATATAATTTCTACCCACCAAGTCACTGTTTTAGCTTTTTTTAGTGGGACTTTGTAGTTTATTATCTTTGTTTATAGAAGTGTTAACTATGTTACTCATCGCTTTTTTTGGAATTCCTTACTCAACATGGTTGATGTTAGATTTTCTTGAATGGTAGTTAGTGATTTCAATGTTGTTATGGGCTATCGTAAGACTACAAGGTTGGTTAATAAATGCTCTTCGGAAGAGTTTATGGTTACCATTACAGCTTGTGATCTTCAAGAAATTCAAAATAAGGACACTTTTTACACTAGAATGGGGTCATCATCCACGTGGCATTTCCCTTTTCAAACTGGATAGATCTTTTTGTCCGCCTTCTTTTTTTGACTTCTAGACAGCTGTCTCTAGCTTTACTCTTCCTAAATTGCATTCAGATCATCATCCTATTTTGATTCTTTGTAGTGGTTATGATTCTCAAAAGTCTCATCCTTTTAGATTTCAGAGTTTGTGGACTTCTCATACTTCTTTACTGATTTTAATCAAGGCTTCTTGGAATATTTTTTTGGCAAGTTCTCCAATGAGTATTGTTATTCATAAGCTAAAACTTGTCAAGGGTACTTTGAAGTGTTAGAATTGGGAGGTTTTTGTAGATCTCTCTCTCTGCATTTTTTAGACTATAGATAAAAGTATGTATATGCAGGAACACCTTAGTTTAGAAGTGTTTTCTGATTCTTATTTTCGTATGGAGATTGATGCTTTATCTGACTTAGATGTGGAAAATGAGACTAATGCTTTATCCGACTTAGATGTTGCTTTGAAGCAGTAGAACACTTATCCCAGTGAGAAAAATCATGTGAAGTGGTTATAAGATAAAGATTATAATGCCAATTATTTTCATTTTCTTTTAAAAAAGAACGGTAGGATAAAATCTTTATTGACCCCTTCATATTAAGGATTATATTGTTTTTAATTGTCATCGTATTGTAGATCATATTGTTTCTTACTATTGAATTTTTTTTTCAGCAATTTAAAGATTTAGGCTTCTATTTTTCTTTGATTCAAAAGTATGTTTCTTCTCTTATTTTAGTATATGAAAACTTGGCTCTTACTCGTGTTCCTTCTGCTTAAGAGGTAAGAGATATTGTATTTGATATAGATCCTTTGAGTGCTCCTAACCCGGATGGTTTTACATGAAAATTTTATATGCATTGTTGGGATATAGTTAGCATGAATATTATTGCTGCTGTGTTATTGTTGCTGTTCAGGATTTTTTTCATGTTGATATTTTCTTTCCTAGAATTAATCAAACTTCATTATTTTGGTGCCTAAAGCCCCTGAAACTATGTTGGTGGATTAATTACGCCCTATTGCTCTAAACAAATTCATTTTCAAGGATATCACTTAGATTTTAACAGATCATCTAAGTTCTATTTATGCTCGTATCATCTTTTCGAATTAGTTTGGATTTGTGTTCGGTTAGCAAATCGAAGATTGTATAGTAAAGACTTTAAAATGTTTTAATGTTTTTTTCTAATACTAATTGTAGGGTTCATATGACTTTGAAGATTGACATTCGAAAGGTTTTTGATTCAATTAGTTGGTCTTTTTATTGGAGGTGTTGCAGTGTTTTGGATTCTCTTAGTTTTTATTAGCTGGGTTTTTTTCTATTTTTGAGTCAGCAAGGATTTAGATCCTTATTGATGGTTCTTCGAAAGGATATTTTCCATTTTCTTGTGAAGCCTAATAAAGAGATCCCCAATCACCTTTTCTTTTTTACCTTGTTAAGGATTTCTTGAGCAGACACATTTCACATTTAGTTTCTTCTGGTTTGGTTCTTGATATCTCTAACTTAAGAGGTATGCACTACCTTCTCACTTTTATTTGCTGATAATATCCTTCTATTTTGCCATGCTTCAATTTCAAATATCAAAGTTATTATGAAAGTCTTTAAAGTTTATGGGGATTTATCTCGATAAGAAGTTAATTGGTAGAAGTCTTGTGTTTATTCTGAGGATGGTATTCAATCTTACACACTAGATGGTATCCTGTCTCTTAATGCCATGAAAAAGGGGGTTCTTTAATGACATATTTTGGTGTCCATCTTTCTCGTGGTGCATATTGTAGACGGTGGTTTTTGTCTTTGGCTAATAGAATTCGTCTAAAGCTTCAATCTTAGGCGAGTTTTACTCTTTCTGTTGTTGATAGCCTACGTCTTATTTAGTCAGTGATCTATGATTCGTTTTTTTATTCTTTCAGATGTATCATTGGTCGTAATCTATACTGCGATCTCTCACTTCCACAATTAGAAATTTTTATTAGACAAGCTTTATTGATAGAAAAAAGCCCATTCAAGTTTCTTAGAAAGTTTATTGTCGATCAAAACTTGAAGGGGGGGCTTGGTTTGCAAGATTTGCATATTCTTAATGAAGCCTCCTTAAAAAATTTATTTAGAGATACATGAATAAGGATTCTATGGTTTTCAAGTTTCTTCATGCTAAATCTCTTTCTTCTATGCTTCTTTTAAAGGCAAGATATATTTCTTCCTTTGTTTGGCCTGGTATAAAAAGTCATTATCTTTCTTTGGTGTTTTAGTCCAAGTGGTTGGTGGGTCATCATTAAAGGTATATCTATGGCTAGACAATTGAATGGATGTGTTTCTTATAGATAAGACTTTTGACTTATCTCTTTCAGAACTTCCTCTTTCAACTCGTATTAGAGATGTATACTTTGATGATAGTTAGAACTTTTCTCTTTCGGTTTGTATGTCTCATCTGGATCTAGTTGATGATATTGAGCGAGTGGTTATTGGTACTTCTTTTGATTCAAGAGTCTAGACCCTTTATATGGATGGAAAAGTGACCACTGTCGATGTTTATATTTGCTTGGCTCCATTATGTCCCTACCTTTACTGGGCAAGACTTATTTGGGTTGCTTTTATTCCTCCTTCAAGATCTATGCTAGCTTGGAGAGTTATACAAGATATATTGCCTACTAATTTATCCCTCAAACGTCATGGATTTATAGTTCATTCCTGATGTCGTTTGTGTTGGTCTCTTGAAGAAAGTTTGGAGCATTAGTTTCTTACTTGTCTTTTTGCGATAGGTCTTTGGCATTCCTTGTCGTCTGCTATTTCTTTATTTGGGACTGTTATGGATTTATGGCAAGTTATTATATCTATTAATTTTTGTTCTCGACTTCAGAATCTTTGGAAGACTAATATCATTGCAATTTTTTAGATCATTTAGGTTACACAAAGTAGTGCTACTTTTGAGGGTAAGTGCTCTTCTTTTCATATGACTTATTTATTTGTTTGCTGTTTTATTTGAAAGACAAATTCTCTTAGTCCTAAGGTAATGCGGAGTTCAGTGAATGATCTTTTGGCTCTGCACAAACTTCATGTTTTAGCTTATCCTTCTAAGGCTCCCTACATTATTGAGGTTGTTTGGGCTTCTCCTTTGCGGAGTTGGCTTAAGGTTAATACTAATGGTTCTGTTTTTGAGGCGTTTAGTTTGGCTGGTTGTGTCGAAGTTTTTTAAACTTATTGTGGTTTTTTCAAAAGTGCTTTTGCTATATCCATTCGAGATTAGTTATACTTTTAAGACGAAGTTAGTAGCTGTTATTCATTCCATATAGCATGCTTGGACTTATCACTAGATAAAGCATTGGCTTTAATCAACAACCTTATATCAAAAATGATTTTCTAACACGAGCCATCTATGCCCATTGTAAATGACCCATAATAAAAAATAAGTTTTATTGTGGTGTGAGGCACAACCTTAGGGTAAATATGTCCAGGATGTTAGCTTAAAATAGTACGTTGCAATGTTCCGTGGTGGAAGTTTAACGACTAGATACATAGATGTGCTTGTGTGTGCAACTTGGGGTATGCTTGCATATGTAAGGTAGGCAATGCACACATAAGGTAGTTAGTGCTCACATAAGGTTGTGGGTATGCTTGCATAAACTAGGGCATAAAGAACTCCAATACGAAAAGAAAACACCAAAAACCTTGGAATTGTTCTAGCTTGGCCGCACCTCACAAAGAAAGGTTGGCCGAACCCTCTCTTTGGGTGCTTGAATTGACTGCATTCTTCCTCTGTAGAATTTCTTTTATGAAAAGAAAAGTGAATAGATTTTTCAACGATCATGTCCACACACGATTTTTTGGTAAAGAGTCATAGCATGGAAGATTGCATGGTGAAGAATTTGAAATCAAATCATCCTACATTCAAAGTTGACGCGACCCGAACCGGATACCTCTAACTCTGATCCGGTCGATCACGCCGGGCACCCCAACGGATCCCTCTCAGACCCGACTCGTCGGACTAAGCGAAACCCGTGGAGCGAACCCTAAACTCTTTCATACTTTCGGAAACATCGTTGGGTTGGGTTTTCTTTAAAAACTAAAAACGCGTAAGAAAAATTTTTAATTTTAATTTTAAATTCATTTTCAGAACTCATTTTTCTAACAAAATTTCGGCAACATAACGACTGCATTTTTAACGTTCCCAAAAAACCTGTTTACAAAAATATCAACACTTCGACTAAAATTTATCACCAACCCAACTTCTGGTTGCCCGTAGGCCTCAATCATGCATTTGATTGTTAAATCAACTTAAGAAAATTCAAATAACATTTAATAAACTGCATTTAAATCAAAAACAGTTTAAAAACAGTTATAAACAAATAATTACAACTTTTAAATTACTTATACATTTCAAAAGATATTTACATGAAATATAACTGCTAAAACAAAATGAGCTACTCAATGATGTCGTGTCGCGCCGGCTCATCCGTTGGAGGTAATACTACTGATCAGCTACCTGCTGAGAGTACCTGAGGAGGTTTTTATAGAAAACAGAAAATAATGAGCTAGAAGCTCAGTGAATGGTAATTTATCTTTTCTTTGAAAATCTGTTTTTCAAAACGTCCTCATCTGAAAACGTTTGAAAACTATTCTTTGTTTCTAAAGCATTTCAAGTTTAAATCTCTTAAACATCAACTTAAACAAGAGAATTCATCTCTAAGCACATGCATGTATTTAAATACAAAACTTGCAACTGTAAATCATAAATAATTTCAATAATAATTATAGAATATCTTTTATCTCAAATAAGCTTTTCTTTTTAAAACTGTTTCTTGATATCTTTTGAAATTACCATAGTATCCCTAAATCTGGGGTCTCTCAAGTCTAACGGCTATGTGCGGAATTTCCCAGCGCTAACCATAGCTCGCCAGCTCGGAGACATCTCGCGGCTATGTGCGGAATTTCCCAGCGCTAACCATAGCTCGCCTGCTCTAAGACATCTCGTGGCCATGTGCGGAATTTCCCAGCGCTAACCATAGCACACGAAACACTACCCCACATCAGTAATGACGACTCGACTGACAGACTCTGACACTTATCCCCCCCAAGTTAGTAACTTAACCCTTCCCAGGACTGTGCCAACTGAAGTGGGATAGACCGATCAGGTCTAAACTGCTCTGTAATCTCTGAAAATCCCTGAGGGGATACTTTCTGGTTTTGATAACACTTTTCTCTTTTCTGCTTTAACTTTCTGGTGCAAAAGCACAATTCTCTTTTCTGAGTGCGTAAAGCACTAAAATCTGATTTCTGAGTGCCATAAGCACTAAAACTCATTTTCTGAGTGCATTAAGCACTAAAACTGATTTTCTCAATTCAAACTTGAAAACTTAGTTTCTGAAATTTCATTTCAACAACTTTATATATATGCATATAAATCACATTCTCATTTCAAACTAATGCTCATGCATATATCAATGCATTTAAAATAAACTCAAGCAATTACTTATTAAATCAAATTTGATAATTTGAAATACTTTTAAAATCTTTAAATAAAACTCACTCACAAAACTGTTGACTGAAAATAGCGCGTGCAGAGCCCCAAATCCTCTCGCCTCTATCCTCGAGCTCCCTCGTCACCTACACAACATATTACGTTCGCGTAAACCTCTAGAAACTTGAAATCATACAATCGTCCCTAAATGACCATTTTTTACGCGCAACTCTCCATTTTGATTTCTAATCTTAATCTTTCGCTTTTAATAGCTTCAATATTCTTAATTAAACTTATTAGGGTCGTCCAAACATTCAACGGATGCCATAAGGGTCAATTTACAAATTTGCCCTTTAACTAGTTCATTACACGATTTGGATTCTTTTTGAATCTTTGATGTTTTCTTAATTTCCTAAGCTCTCAATAAACATCAATTAACTTATTTTTCAACTTATTTTTACTCAAAATCAACCAATAACCAAATCATAATAAAATCCATATCAAAACCAACTTAAATCACCAACCACCATCATCAACGCGAATCAATTTCGAATCGAATAACTTACCCATTTTTCCTCTCGCGTTGACTTCACTTTGGGACTGATTTCGAGCTATTTTGGGGCTGGGTTCGATTGGATCTTCCTCTCTTTCCTCTCCCTCGCGCGATCTTTCTCTCTATCGGCTGGTTTCTCATTCTTCTTCTCCGATCTACCTTATTTATTCTGGTTCTACTTGATCGCGCGCTACACTGGTTTCGAGCTGGAGAATGGTGTCGGTTGCAGCTGACATGGCGTCGGTCAGCCGTGTACGACGTCGAGTTCTGCAGGATGATCAAGACAGCAGTTTATCGCCGCCGGTTTCGCTCCGATCTGGTCTGATTTTGCGGCGACGAGCTCAAGTTCTGGTTCGGTTTTGGTCTGGTGTAGGTCGACAGTTCCTCCTCCTCCTCGTCGGTCATCAATCTCGCACGATCGGAGCTGTTCGCAAGTCGACGAGCTCGGTCAGCTTCTGCCGTTGCGACGCTGCTCCGCCACAATCTGCTCAGTTCAGTGACGAGGTCGTAGCTGCGTCGTCGAGCTTGGCAGCTGGTCGGCGATGGTTGGCTCCGGCGCGGTAGTCTTCTTCTTCCTTCTTCTTCTTTCTCTCTTCTTTTCTTCTCTTCTTTTCTCTTCTCTTCTCCTCTTATCTCGCGTGATGAACATTCTGGATTCTGCTCACTGTTCGAGCTTCACTTTTTGTTATTCAACTAACTTTTGGCTTCATGATTTCCTCCCCAAACAACTAAAAGAATGACGGTCACGTCCCTTAAAAATTTCAGTCACCTCCCTTGATTTTTAGCTTAATTCCACTTTAACCACAATTATTAAAACTTATCTTCAATTTAGTCCCTTATCAGCATAAATATTTACTCGATTTCATTCACTATTTTATCATTCCGTTTGATCTCCAATCAAGTTTAATTCAATCCCTATGGGTTCTCTATAACCTTAAGCGTTTCCATAAATCAATTAGGGTCTCCAATAATTATTTAGGGACTATATCTGGGGAAATCCGTAAAAGCCAATTCGAGGGCTTACAAAAGTAAAATTTGATCGTATTTTAATTTTGAATTATTGAAGCACATTTTTTATTTATAAAAATTTTTAAAACCCATATTTCCACATTAAAGTAAAATTGATTTTTTTTCCACAAGTTTCCTTCACATGAGTGGTGGACACCTTTGGATTCGACATCTTGGAGCCTAAAGCACACGAAAAGTTGAAAACTTTAGTCTATAAAATGAGTAATTTCTTGAAGTAAATGCTCTTAGGTCTAAATAAAGAAATTACATACATGAGAGAAGCTTTAATGGTTGTTAAAGATCTCGTATATAGAATGAGAAAATAAGACAAGTACTGAATTTATTTATCTTAATTCATTGGATAATTGGTCATTAGATGATCAAATTATATATTTAACAACTGTAAAAGTACTTAAATAATATAGCATGGAATATTTTGTAGGACGACTAGAGATGCAAAGGAGTAAAACACTTGTTTTTGTGCAAGTGGTAGAATATTGAAAAGTATGCCAAAAAGCATCCTCATCGAACATTATTTTCATATTTTTAATAAACTACTTCATTTAGCATTGTAATGGAAAATGTGTCAAATGTAACACATTCTAAGGCTCCTAGACAATAGAAAGTAAAGAAATTCACAAAAAGAAGTTTATATGTGGTAGATATAACTTTTTATGATTTTCTAAAATTGATTCATAATTAAAAATAATAGTTGGGCACCTTATCTTGATTAAAATTATAGGCTTCTTTTGTTTCAATTGGGAGCAATGAGTCTGAAATCACCAACGTGTAAGATTTTGGACAAAAGAACCTTGTACATTTTGTATGCACTGAATTGGATCACGTGGATAATATTGTTTTATCAACTGTTTATAAAATAATATAATTCACATCAAAGTAATGAAATATCTATTTCAATCCTAAAATAAATAATGTAATTTAAAATTATATGTTGTAATATTTGAGCTATCAATAGGTAATGGTCAATATTACCTAAGTTTCCCAATAGTTTGGTATTATGGTTTATTAATTATAGAGAACATATGTATTAAAACACGGCTTTTAACTTTTAGATAAAAGTAAAAATTATGGATCTGGATTAATCTTGACGCCAAGTATTCAATATTTGATACTGAATTATAATTTCTTTTTTAAATCGGAATGTCAATCAGATGTAAGACGGTTATATGAAATAAAATAACTGGAGAAGTGAAAGGCTTAACACATCTAGATTATTGATATTTTTTATGTGGATACATGTTCCTATACATTGCTTAGGGTATAATATATTTAAATATGTATTTATTTTATTTCAAAAGTGTAATTTTAGTTTCTTAGTAGAATAAACTAAAACTAATAGATTGGATTCAATCAATTAAAAGTTAATTGGATTTGGATCAAGTCTATTGAAGCTTGAGAATACAATGGCTGATTGACTCCCAATCTACACAATTTTGTATAATTGTCCAAAGTTGAATTATTGGATCCATTTACTTGGAAAATAATTTGGAAGATTATTGGGCTTGGTTATCCCATAGGTTGGATTAGCCCCCCAACCCATGACATTGTGTGTGGTGGGCCAAATGGCCACTCAAGGCATAGGGTGGCCATGTTGCCACCTTATGGGCTATCATGGAGGTGGCCAATGGCCACTCCATTGATGGAAATGGGGTGGCAGAATTTATTTAGTATAGGAAATAAGTTTTCCAACTTTGATAAGATGTGTATTCTCCAAGTTTCCTTATTTTTCTTTTGAAAAGGAAATTAAAAGGAATTAGGAATTGGATTCCTAATGGAAATAAAATTTCAAAAGATATTTATGATATTTATTTAATTCGATTAAATAAAGAATATCATAAATTTATTTATTAATTGAATTCTTGATTTAATTAACTAATAATTAAAAATACTAGAGAGGTAATGACTAATTTTGTTGGAAGCCAATCAAATTTGAAGTTCTTTTTCTTTAAGAACTATAAATAAGTGGTTATTGACAAGAAAAATAGACTTTTGACCTTAGAACTATTAGTCAAATTAATTGGCTTCACACACATACAAAAACTTTGAATTTATTTTTTCTCTTTATTGATCTTTTGGGGTTCGATTATCTTTTAAGTTTTGTAGGGATTTTTATTTTACAATAATTCAAGAATGGTGACCACTCTCTAAGGATAATAAACTTTTGTGGCAAAGCGAAAGATTGATTGGTAGAATACATCAAGTTAAAGAAAGTGATTAATAGGTATGATTTGATATTAAATTCAAATGTGGTTATCCTTGATTGAATTCGGTCAATACATTATGAGAGAATTTTGTTTCAAAAAGAAAAAAAAAAAAAAAAAAGGTTATGAGAATTTCTTTTTTGGAATCCACCATCTCACTTTTTCTTTCATAGTAAAGTTTCAGGGTTTTAACAAAAAAGATTTTTCGATTTTCTCAATGATTCCGCTCTATTTTCCCAACACAATCAGTGGTCCACAAATCATGCATTGACTTAATTAACTTTAGACCATGTTTGTTACATGTATTTAGATAATTTCCAGTCTAATTTTATCTTTGGTTGAGACATGGGATTGGAAAGCCAATCCCATATCTGTTAATTTAAAGCAGTTGTGAAGGGTTTATTTAAACCCGCGACAACTCACGGGTTTGACTATTTTTAATATATATATATATATATATATATGTATATGCCTTTTTTTCTAAGTATGATATTAAATTTATTTAATTATTTTGAAGATTAAGTTAATACATATTACTTATTTCTAAAAAATAATATTTTTATATTAATTATAAAATAAATATTATTTTATTTTAAATTGATAATATATAGTTATATTTATTTTTAAAAATAATTTACTATGTTATGTTAATTCTAAAATAATTTAATTATTTTAAAATAAATTTATTTATTTTATTTATATTTAGTCCAATCCCAATCTCAACCAAACAAAATAGAATACTATTTTTATTCAATCCCATACAACACCAAATATATCATATTATTAATAATTAAATTATATATCATATTATTAATTTATTCAATCCAATCATATCTTCATCGATATAATCCAATCCAATACTGCGTGCCAAACAGACCCTTAATGCGTACTGAAGAGATAATTATTATTTACTAATATATATATGGAAAGTTTTTGAGTACATAATTTCTAATGTTTAACCTCTGAAAGTCCTAGTAGACCTCTATTATAAGAGTAGATTTCCAAACTCTATCTATAATGTTTAAACTCGTTTATATTATGGGAGTAAATTTTCAACCTTTACATAAATGTTGTGGTTTAGTTTACTAATTATAGAATTAAATTGGATTGGGAGAAGGAGATAATTTGAAGCTCATAGCAATGCCCATTGCTTTGGATGAGTGATCCACTAGAGTGCCTTTAACACTACAACGGTCCGTTTGATATGCGTGATTGAATTAAATTGAATAGGATGGATCAATATTGTGATGTGCTTGACATAGTCTTTTGTTTGATTGAGGTTGGGATTGGATTGAAAAATAAGAATAAAATAAATATATTTCATATTTAAAATAATTAGATTAATTTAAAAATAACATAACATATTAAATTATTTTCTAAAATTAAATATAGCTATTTATTATCAATTTTAATATATTAACTTAATCTTCATAATAATTTAATAAACTTAATATTATATTTTTAGGAAAAATAATATGTAATAATAATAATAAAGAAAAAGCAAGGGACAAGTCCATTCCTTTTCCCATACCTTGTGCTGTTGTATAAAACAGAGAGCATGGGACTAGAGGTTCATGCCAAACATAAGAATAGACTCGAAATTTCTAAATCCGATCCAATCCCATATTCCAAACGTACTTCTAAGGTCATCTAGAGGAAATCCAATCCGAAGGTTGGGTTCCAACGAATCTCATTGTTGTTATTTTTGTTTTTTTGAAATTACGAATCTCATTGTTATGAGATGCCAAATTCTATTGAGTTTGATCCTTTTTTTTTTTTAATTGCAAATTATTTTGACTTTTGAGTAGGTGTTTTTCTAATATAATACTTTCTTTGCTTTTGTTGATTTACTAAAAGTTATTTTTTTTTATTTATAATTACCGTATATTTTGTCAACATATATTTATAAATATCTTCATTATATTTAAAAATGATTGAATATAAATTTATTTAACAAAAAATAAAAATATTTATCCAACAAAAATAGTTTTTTTATAAACATAATTATTTAATTCACAAAAAATGTTGGGTCAACCTATTGTCACCCAACAAACTTCTCGTTACATCCATTTATTTTAAACTCTCGATATCAAAATTTGAAAATAACAATTATACTCCGTATATCCATTATAATCCCGAATATATCCCCCAGTTAAATGTTCGCAGTTACTCATCATTTTTCTCTTCATGCTCTCAATTTTTTCAACATTATTCTTTGATTTCATTGACATTGATAATTAGCAATCTATCTATACTACTACTGTTGTATAAAAGTATATAAAAGTATCAAAACTATATTATTTTATATCCATTACAATAATGAAATATTAGAATATCTAATACTAAAAGAAACTTATAAAATTAATCTTTGCTGCTGCAGACAAGATTAAAAGCATCGTACTGTATCTTGTAAAGAAGATAAAGTGCTACCATTTTTTTCTTCCAGAGAAAAAACACAAAAAAAAAAAAAAAAGAGTGACTAACTATTTGAAATAATTGGAATAAGGGCTTCATCAATAATAATAATACTAGTCTTGCTGTTATTAGAACTAGATCTGTTATGAAGGTATTGGTACAATGATTGGTGCTGCAAAGAAAGCTGGAAAAAGTTTTGAGGAGTGGAGTGTGAGGATGATAAAGAAGAAGAGAAGTGTAGCGTAATTTTGAATTTTGTTAGTTTAGTTAAAAAATATCTTCTTAAATTCATTTTTATTTATTTATTATTATTTTTTAAAAAAACAATATCTTCTTAAATTATGGGTGTGGAAAGTAGTATTTCGGAAGGTAATAGAGCCACCAAAAATATTTTAATTTAATTGTGTCTAATGTAATCCAAAAGTATTTTAAACAAAAGATTGTATTGTATTTAATCTAATATCATTCAACGTAATCTAACCTTATACAAAACGATTTAATCTAATCCAATCAAATACAACATACCAAACAAATCTATATTGTTAATCTCGTCTCGAGCACTACATGTAAGGTATATTCTAGAATTATAAAATATTTAAAATATTTAAAAAGTTTGAATGTATTTAATCTAAATTTGTATGAATTTTATTGAAATCTAAATCTATTTAATATAGATTTACATAAAATCTATTAAAATCTATGTGTATTTAATTTAGATTTCTATAATATTAAATGAAATCTATGTATATTTAAAAGTCAATGATTTTACAAAATTTACTTTAAGTAATATATTTGGATAGATTTTAAAGTGAAAAGTTATTAAAAAAAAATGTAACAAATCTTACCATTGTTCAGCTGATTTCATAGGATTTTACAAAGAATTTCAACAAAATTAGTATAGAATCTATAAAATTAATTAATTCCACTCAAATATATCATTAAAAAACAAATTTATCAAACTCTAATGAATTTTAAATTGAATATATCCCTACTAGTATTTAATCTCAATGGCACCTAACAGATTTTTAATGCAAGTAGCGTCTAATCTTGCTTTGGTTATAGGAGTAAATTTCTTATCAACTACATATAGAAATTTTAACACTGTCTCAAGTATCATATATAATGTTAAATGTAAATAGAACCTTGTAAACTCGTCGTTAGTCTATTTTTAATTTATAATTTTGAGAATCCCACATAAATTATTACTTGAATAAATCAAATTCTTTTCTCAATCTATTCATGCAATTCCCAATAAAATCTTATATTGTTTATTAAAGTCAATAAATCACCGATTATCTTTTATATATATACAATACTTTTATAATCAGGTATACCTGATTTTTAAAATTAAGAGTAACTAATCAAATTCATCTATTATATTCTCTTCTAAAATATTTTTTTTTATTTAATTCAAATATAATAGATAAATGTAATTAGTTAGTTCTTATCTTTTAAAATCAGATATAACCTTTTATAATTATACATATAATTTAATTTGATCTTATTTCGCTTGGTATCTTCGATATATATATATATATATATATATGAAGGAGAAAAGTATACATAAGCAAGAATGGGTGCAGTGAAGTAGTATAAGCAAAAAAAGAAGGTTGCAATGGAAATTGGTTGCTGTTCACTTGTCAACTCTCTTGGCTTTTCAACTCCCATAACCAACATCACCAACAAGTTTCACTCTGAAAACCCACCTCGAAACAACCACTACCATTTCTCTTTGCTTCCTTCCTTTTCCTCCTCCACTTTCTCAAGAAACTGTTCTTCTTCCCCTAGAAAATTTCTGGATGTCGATGGACTCACTGCTTTCTGCTCCACCTCCGCTCTTCACAACCATGACAACCCTTCTCAGGAACTCGCTCTTCTTCTTGAAGTTGATGGGTACGTTCACAATTTCAGGCTGTTATTGTTTTGTTATTGAATTTCTCTTGTTGCTTCCTTGTTTATGTTGAAGTTGATTTGATATTTACGTGCTTCATTTTGTGTTTATCTGTTATTGTGAATTAGGTTGTTTGTTGCTACATTAAGCTTTGTCAAGCGGCTAAGTCTAATTTTATCAAAGTATAGGATATAATATCTGGATGGATATTTTTGAAACTGGTCCTTCTAAAATATGGAAAACATGGACATGTATTGGACAATATATTGTTTAGATATTAACTTTTTTTCTAATATTAGAGTCTCGATTTGTGTGCATTCAATCTAAATATTCAAAGTGTTTTATGAAATTAAAAGTTTGACTGTATATAATCTAAATTTTCAAAGACTAATCTATAATCTTTATAAGGTATTTAACGTGGCAATGACTTTTATAAAATTTAAATTGTCAGTAAATTTGGTGAACATTTGTGTGTGAAATATAAAGATCAAACCTCACAATTTCTTGTCCATTCTTCCCACTAACTTTTGTAGACTTCTGGGTTGGAGGAATTACCGAAAGCTTTGGATTTGTCAAGCACAATAGTAAAATTTTGTAAGTTAGTTTGGATGGAAAGGAGAAAAACTGGCTTTAATGGATGATATGTCTAGATCTTCTAGTATTGCATTGGGATGAATTGGTTTTCTATGATCAGAGAAGAATTTTGTCCTCTTAAATCAATGCTGGCTTCTGCTTCTCATGAAGAAGAGAAGATTTAACAAAGAAGAAGAAAAACTGTCATTATCACTGTGGACATATAGTGTCATTATCCTACATACTATATATATGTATGAATGTTGTATATTTTAGGTTGAGAAACATATGATACTGTAACAATAAGTAAACATGTTGCATGAGCTACCTGACTGACGTTGATTGCGTAGAAAGTTTTAGAAGTTTGCAATTTTTTTTATGCTGGTAAAACTGTTGGTCTCTAGTACTTTAGTGTTTCTGATTTCTCTCTTTGATACATACTTTTTGATGAACATCATACCTTGTTTCTGCTTACAGTTTTTCTTAAATGCATGCTCTTTGTTTCAGGGTCCTTGTGGATGCATATCGACTGTACAATCGGCAAGCCTTCAACATAGGTGCGGCAGACACTAAATTATGAAAGGCACTAAATTATGAAAGGCACCTAGTTTACATCATATGTATTTGCGAGATACTGATTATTTCTTTTCTTCCTATTTTTACTCTCAGCATTTCAAAAGCTTGGGCTCGACTGCGCAAATTGGACTCTGCCTATCTATGCAGACCTTGTGAGGTGTTAAATCAGTAAAGATAGTTTTCTCGTTCTATAAGTTGTCTTGATGGTTCTTTTATTTGATGTGGAATTCTTGTGGAAGAATCCAAAAATCAGTCATTGCTTGTTTCTGCACAACAACCAATTGAGTTGTTCTTGTTAAAGAGATAAGATGATTTTGTAATCCATGTCAGGTTTATTTTTCTAGTAATGTTACTGCCCAAATGATGTAACAAATGAGCAGTAACTAACACATTATCCACCAAATCATAATCATTACATGGTGGTTACAAGTTATATGCCACATCATTTGAATATAATTTTTCAGCCTCTAATATATTCATCTCTCTCACACACAAATTTATCTTCTGTGGTCACGTCCATGACAAAAATTACCTATTTTTATCATATATACAGTGCTATAATGTGCTTTTATGCTTCATAAACTGAGGTATTATCGTGATTAACACTTGCAGTCATGGTCTAAAGCAATTTCTGATAACTTTCCAGGAAGAGTGCTGGCGATGAGGAAAGAATGCTGATTTTATACTTCAATCGGGTAATTTCTCTTCTGATGTTTGTTAAGTATGAAATGATACATGTAACTCTCTGTGTTGGCATTTGTGTGCTTTGTTAATCTTGTCTTACTGTTATGGTCTTTTGTGTAGATTGGTTGGCCTACTTCATTACCCACAAGTGAGAAGGAAGCATTTGTGAAAAGCGTCTTGCGAGAAAAGGTACTTTTAGGTGCAAGAGGTAGATTTTCTTATGTCATTGTTTCTGGTTGCTTCTGTTATTGATTTGTAACTCCTTGTTACATTGCTGTGATGGCAATTAGTTCATAGCTTTCCAAGTTCTACGGAAATCAAAGAGTGATCTTGCATTATTGGTATTTTAATTAATAATGAGCAAGACAGAGGACACTTAATTTTTGAAAGTATTGATCAAGACCCATTTAAACGGTGAAAGCTTTGATCAAGATTTTCACATTAACAGTCAAGACAAATTTTATTTTATTTTTTTAATTAAGACGGTCCTGACCGGACAATTAAACTAGTTTGTGAAGCGTAGAAAATGTCAGCTAGTATCAGTCTATGAAAGCTGAAAGATCCTCAAATCACAATAGTTTAGAAATATAAATTTTTTGTCAATATTTTTATACAAAGGTGTAAATAAATTTTACAAAATGTAATAAAATAGGCAAAGCAGGTTTAAATTTGATTCCTCCCCATCAATAATTTATTATTTGAGCATATGTTTCGAGGATATTCATAAAAAAGAAATACTCCCTAATATTGTAAGTTGTTTGTCTATATATGAGAAGGAAGCACTTTAGAAAACAGTGAGGAAAAACAGACACTGACCTAACCATTTCTTTCCCCTTGATTTTTTCTCTATCAACATCTCAAGTGGAGTAGAGTATGGTTTACATAAGATTTGTTATTTTCTTTTATGTTAGTATCCTTCCTCAATCTCAAAATTCTCCACTCCTGCTAGTACTAATCTTGATTTCCTATTTGTCTAAAAAGCGTTGTCTAAATTTTAAAATTGTTTGAAGTCATGTTCAATTCAGTTTTTCCCCCTCGAAATAATTAGTTTCTTCTTTTCAGAATGGACTTTTTTGTAAGATAACATACTAAATCAGTGTTTTCTTTTGGCAGAAAAATGCAATGAATGAATTTCTGGTCTCAGAAAGTATGACTTTACGACCTGGTGTTGAAGAGTGAGTTTTCCAATCCTATTCAATATAAATTTTACACTTGATGTATCTTGTATAAGTTTCAAGGGCTCTAATAGCTAACATATGGAAAAATATCTCCATCTCTGAAAACACAATAAATTCTTGGAACCGTTCGGTGGCTTAGTAGCTTTCCCACAAACTATGCCATTGTAGTTCTTCGACTCATTGGAAGATTGGTCACTACTTTTTCTATGTTGGCTTAAAAACTGGCTTACTGAGCACATGTTCTAATAAAATTTGTAAGCTTCTCTTCTGGACTTCCACTACCCGTATCTGTAAAATGACAAGTAGGATACATAAATATCAAATAGCAGAAGAATTGATCATGTCATGCCTTATGTAATCTGAGTTAGAATAGGCTTCTACCAATGCTACAATCTTACCTTTCAGTTCACCCAATTTAAGAGGTGTGACACCAAATTCAGCTGGGTGAATCAAGCATGGGCTTAAGCCAGATGAAAGCTGGGGGACTGTAGGTATATTTGATTGAAATCTGACCCTAATCTATGTTTTAATATAACAGTATGACAAAAGTTATCCAAGTTGCATTAATTTGTGATTTTAAATATCTGCATAAACTTTTTTCAATTGATGGTAATTGCTTAAATTAAAATATGGTTCATCTTATTTATTCATTACCAGGTATTGTGCTTGTTTTCATTTGTCTTTTTAATCTTACCAAATTCTGGTCGAATAGCAATTAGGATTTTGAAGTAAACAGTTGCATTTATGGCAATAAGCATAAGCATAGGAATATAGCTCTTCAAACTATTTGCAAGTACTTTTCAAGTACTTATTACTAGTGTTGTGAAAATTGCATGTGGATAGTTTATGAATTCATTTTTTGAAATCAACAACGTTATAAAATTATATGCCATTTTGATTTTCAGGTTTATTGATGATGCATGTAATGGTGGAATACCTGTCATTGTCCTGACATCCTACAGCAAAAGTGGAGAGAAGATTGCCAGGTATGGTCTATTAGGTACTGAACATTTGTTAATGTCTCAAGATATAAAAAGTGCAAATGGCTTTCCTTTTTATAGTTGTCTCACCCTCTCAACCTTTCAGTGCCTGTGAATTTTACAATATGGAGCGGAAAACATTTGATAATTGAACTTGTGGCCAACCAACTCATTCAATCATACAAATAAGCTTTGTAAAGGTGCAGATTATGATTACACTTCAGGCCTTAGATTTATTTATAGATGTTGTCTTATGTTAAAAGAAATGTGCTTATAGAGCTAACAGAGGGACACTTAGGTGAAATAAATGGATCCATGAACAATGGTCCTATGGTTACACTTGGGGAGGTATTTGCTGATTTTCAAGAGCATCCCACAAAATATCAAACTAAAGGATTTTTTTTTTTTTTTTCTTATTTATCAGAGAAATTGACAATTCAAGAATATTAAGCTCTGTGAGGCATTAAGGGTGTCTATAGTCTTATCTCATTGATGTCCTCAATGAAGCATATGTTCCCTTCTGCTTGGGGTTATGAATGTTTCCTCCTTTACTAACACTTCAATGCATTTCTTCTCTTTTGAACAACTCTGATATTTACAATTTAATGTTACCAAACCCTGTGCCCTTTTAGTTTTGGTTTAGCATGCTTGGAGACCAATGGGTCTCTAGTGTGACTATCAATAATAAAATTTATAAAAACCCACACTTCCATTTTATAGTAAAGAGGTATGTAAGATTGTTCCACAGAGAGGCGAAGCACTTTAACGTTTAAAATCCTTTAATGTGATTGACAAAAATAGATTGAAATACAAAACAATTAAAATAGAATAAAACAAACTAAATAAAGGTTAACAAGAATGATGATTATTGTGAACAAGTAAGAACAAACTAAATAGAGGTGCCACTCTCAGTGTGGCGCCAGAGAGTGCCTTAAATTCGAGTCTCGGCCACAGCTTGTTTTGGCTTCTTCTAGTGTGGCGCCAGAGACTCATTCTTTTTGAGTCTCTGCGGCTTCTCAGTGAAGTGGCTCCCAGAGTGACTGCTTTGAGTGGCCATAACTCGTCAACCTTGAAACTCTTCGAAACTTGCTCTAATCAATCCATAACTCATCTCACTCATCTTCCTTCTCTTAATCATAACTTGAATCACTCCATTAACTGAAACACTTCACAAAAATCCATCAAATAGCAGCAAAACACTCAAGAAACCTAACAAAAACATAGAAATCAGGGGCCTAAAATCAGGTATAAAATGTGATCATCAGAGACCGTGGAAGGAAATTTTAATATTATATTTTATCTTTTGAAAACTTGTAGATCTGTGGTGGAAAAGCTAGGCCATGAAAGAACTTCAAAGATTAAAATTGTTGGGAATGAGGAGGTAGAACAGAGTTTATATGGTCAACTTGTACTTGGTAAGAGAGTGCCTTCTGGTCTGGATGAGCAACTAGCTAAAGAAGTTAAAAAGGCAGGTAGAATCCTAATCCAGAGTTGGTTTTCATGCACTTGTTTAAAATTATGTACAATGTTTTCAGTGCAGAAAGTGGGTACTAAAGGACTCTTTTCTTGCTTTACCACCAGTTTCTGCTCAAAAACAAAGGATAGCAGAGGAAGTTGCATCCATGCTAAAATTAAGTGTTGATATTGACACTAGCTCGCCTGAAAGGTTAGTCCACTTGCTGTCCTTTCTTTTTTCCGTTTTGATATTGATGTGTTTGTCTGCAAGTTAATTTTAAATCTCTTAAAACACACCGAAAATCATTACTTAGAGTGTTTTTCTTGAGTATGATTTGATATCTAGCCTCTATAAATATGCTTTGCTTATTAGTTCCTATATTCGTCCTTGGCTATGTTTGTACCGGCAGTATTTAAAGACCTTCAATTTGCACAGGAAGTTGAAACAATCTTTTTGAAGGAAGAATTTTACAATACTTTGGTTAAGAAAATCTGCTAAGAACTGAAAATAAGTTGCTATCTTTCTAAAATTAGTCGTCACACAGTCTAGAGACAAAAGGTACAAGCAATATTACAGGATATTACACTCAACTTTCTCTCTCTCTCTTTTTCTTTTTTTTTTTTTTTTTTTTTAAATCTTTTGATGGTAAGGAAAATATGTCTGAATAAATTGTGAGTTTAAGAGAAGTTGTTTGAAGATACAACCTTTTTATATCTGTTAAAATGTATTAAGGAAATCAAAGTTTGGACATAGATTTGGAGAGTACCATATCAGTCAATTCAAGTTATGATAATGTAATGTTGAAAGAGTAATAAACATCCAAGTTCCTTCCATACAGAACAGGAAATCAAATGATGATATGATCTTAGTATTGAGAACACCTTTATCCTTTCTAGGTTATATCTTAACTTTTATTTTTACCACTGTTTGATTTATCTTTTATGTTCAAGCTACTCTTTCGGTCTTGTTTAAGGCTTGTGCCTGGTCTTTGTATTTTCTGCTTTCATTCTCTTCTGGACTCTTGACTCATTTCCACTTTATCTATGTCTAATTAAGCCAATATTGTGGGCTTTCATCCACTTTATCTATGTCTAATTAAGCCAATATTGTGGGCTTTCATTAGGTTGAATTTGGCACTTATTAGTGTGTACACATTTAAGTGTATGATTGTTTATGTATATCATCATATCAATTGCAAAAACTTAGTATTGATGAAAGGGATATCATGATGATCATCTAGCTTAGAGAAAATTGTAGCTGCCTTGCGTGCGGGAGCAGAATATGCTGGAAATCCTGTCCACAATTGCATTCTTATTGCGGGAAGCCAATCAGGAATAGCTGGAGCTCATCAAGTAGGCATGCCATGTATTGTTTTGAGGAGTAGGTATGGTCATGTTTCTCATTATATAAACTGCAACTTATGAGATGACTTTCTTCACTACTATTTGCTGTATTTTTGCTGACAAACAGTATATTGCAAAAAGCTGATTTGCAGAGACTGATGTTTGGTACAATTAAAGCACTTTATTTCATTTACATTAATATTTAAGATGAACTTTAGCCCATTCGTTGTCCTGACTTAAGGCAGAGACTCATTAGAAAGTTAAAAATATTTTTGGCATACTGCATAGAAGACTGATGTCCATTAATTTAACCCTTTGACTCATGGAGAAGAAGCTACTTACAAGTTAGTATGAGCAACTTTATGGCCAAGGGATATTGAGTGAATATAAACCATCTTAGAGTGTCTAAGATTACTAAAATGCTCTCGCCTAGCCTCTCTTCCTCCTTTACTCATAAGCGTGGAAAGACATTCACACTTGCATACATGCTATCTAAACCAAAAAACCATAATTACTTGATTGCAAACTAGATGGTGTTCTTGCACCATTTTATCATTTTCATTTTGCCTTTATGTTGTTGACCCTCACTCAGACTATGTGGCCAGAATGACATGCCTACCATCTATTAATGCTATCAGATGTTTCAATAGAGAGTCTATCTTAACCTGTAGCTTATGTATTTCCAATCATGCCTTTTGTAGTTTGACATCTAGAGCAGAATTCCCAACAGCAAATGCAGTAATGGATGGTTTTGGAGGAGCAGACTTGTCAATCTCAAAACTCCGCCAGAAGCAATGGTCATGAGATCAATTCAAGTGTTGTATAAGTAAATCTATGATGGTGAGTTGCATTTGATTTAGACATATTGGGGTTGATTTTGCTTATCTGGAATTAAGTTCATTACTGAAGTGCTAGTGCTAATATCTTCAGGTTCTGATTTCGTACATGTTACAATATTTTTAACTTGAGAACAGTAAAAACCTTTATCTCCATTTAGGCCAAGATCGGAATGATCAAAAGCAGTTTCTGGGATAATGCATTGTTTGGTTGGTTTTTAAGATCATCAAATCTTTCCATCTGGGTCATGAATGCTAGAAACTAAAGGCTTTGATGTGTTGTATAACTTGTATTTCAATAAATATATTTTTTGACCATTATGATTCTGTATAACATTGCCAATATTCTATTTTTTTTGGAGGTAATGTGAGAAAAGATGTATTTATGATTTCTTTATCCTGTTTTGGTGGGGATTGAAGCTGGGTTGTGCAACCCTAAGAAGAGTAATATTGCAAACATTCATTTTGAAATTGCCATCTAAATACCAAATATGATTGCATTATTATAAAGAATTAATAATCAAGTCTTCCCTTCTCAAAATAATAATAATAATAATAATAAAGTCTTCCCATTATGGAACAAACTTGAGCAAAAGTTACTCAATGATCTACTGGATCAGGACAAAAGGTATATGATTTGCTAGAAAATAGGTCCTTTTGATTTTTCATATGAGATCTTAAACTTCACAAAAATGTCTTATTAAGGGGTTATTTGTGTTTTCATCTAAAGACTGAATAGTCTTAAATATTATTGAAGATTGAATAGTAACTGAAATCTAAAATCTTTAGAGGATATGTTTGTTTTTTCCTTCTAAAGAGTGAATGTACATATTGATTGTTTGCTTTTTAAAGAGAAAAGCATTTGTAACGAATACATTTACGTTTATATCCTTATAAAATACACAATAATTTTTATTTATTTTTATTTTAAATTATATATATAGCAAAAAGCAAATCACTTAATAAATATTAACCAAATTTGTTTATATGTTTTCTAATTTTACATAAATATAGGTTTTATTGATAATAATAAATATATATTATTTTAAACAATAATAGTTTAAAAAATATATTAAGTTTACAGGGCTTATACATCCTTTTTTAAGTTATAAAACAAATATTGTTAAAATTGTTATACAAATATAAAGATTTAAGTAACTGGTAGTAATATGAAAAATGATAATTTATAGGATATTATAAAGATAAAATTGAAAATATGTATTTTTTATAAGAATAGTTTTTGAAGAAAATACTTTAATTATGATTATATGAGTAGATGTTAAGTAACGAGTTAGAATTTTGAACTTTTTATTTTAAGTTGTTTTTAGCAATTTTAAGTTATTTGACCTCTTAAAATAAAAATGATTAAATTAATTAAATTCAAACCCATTAAGTGACGAGTTAAAAGAAAAAAAAAAAAAAAAAAACCCTAAAACATTTCTGTTTGTCTTTTAAGGCATTTGAAGACTGAAACTCTATTGAAAACATCCAAAGAGAAAAACATTAAAAACTATGACCTTTATTTAAATTGATAGGCTCCATTTATCATATTAAATTGAATTGTATTAAATTAGATGAGATATAATATGGTCACTTGTTTGGTACACTATGGGTGGATTAGATTTAATCACATTAAAATAGTGTTTAAAAGTAAAACAAAATTGGATTAATTTATTTTTTAAAAATAATAATGGTTCTCAACAATTATAAAATTAAGGGAAATTTTTGAAAACCTCCATATGGTTTTGAAAAGTACCAAGAATTTTTCATTTTTTTCATATGGAACCAAAGCCTCCCTTATCGTTTGTAAAGTACCAAAAACCTCCCTCAAATTAGATTTAGATAAATCTTCATATATTTTTAAGGGTAATTTTGTGCTTTTAATTCAAAATACATAATAAAATATTTAATAAAATAAAAAATACTAAACCCAATTTTTTTTTACAACCTTAAACACTAAATTAAAAAATATAAAAAAAAATGCTTAGATTTAAGTTTTCTTATCATTTAAATTTGAACAATTAAAACTAAAAAAATTAACGATAAAAGAATTTTAATACTATATTAAAAATGTAAAACTTTAATTTGGAAGCCGACTTCCCTTGTTTGGTGGAAGTCAACCTCCGGCGAGGTCTAGGTCCTCCAAATCTCACTAGAAGCACAACTTCCCCTAATCTTCTCTCTCCAAATTTAGAGGGAACTCTTTCAGATCTTACAATCTAAAGGAGATTTCCACCAGATCTGCTGGAGGAAACCATTCCTTCCTCCAATAACTAGAGGTGCCACAAAGGCCACCTTCATCGATGATGGAGATGGCCTCCATATCTTCTCCATCTCTCTCTCTCTCTCTCTTTTTTTTTTTTTTTAAAATATATATATATTTCTTTGGTTTTCATTTTTTAGTAAAAATTAAGGGGTAAATTGATCTTTTGATGTTTTCGGGGGATGTTTTTGATACTTTACAAAAATTAAGAGAGGTTTTTGATCTATTTAGAAACAATGAAAAATCAATGGTACTTTCCCAAACCATAGGGAGGTTTTAGAATTTCCCTTAAAATTGACATTAATACCCTTTAGTGGATTATAAATTATTAAGTTATTTCTATAAATAATAATGTTTAATGAAATAAAATAAAATTATTTAGAAAGCAGAGAACTTGTCAATCAAAAGAAGAATGTTGGAAAGTATGCCCCAAAACATGGTGTTTTTCCGATAATATTTACTATTTGGTTTTTCATGTTTTACATGAGGATGAACATGTAGAAAGTTTTAAAACCAATAACACAAAATTCATATTTTGGATGTTATAAAACTTTAAAAACCATAATATTAGAAGTTACAAACTTAATGAAAACTTTACTGATGTTAGAGGTCGTTTGTTTTTTTATACTTAACACTTAATGAGGTTGAATTATGTCAATTAAGTGATTTCTGTTTGTTTTTTCAAGATGTCAAACCACTTAAAACCACCCCAAAACCATTGAAAATAAAAAGCTATATTTTCTAACTTTTCACTGAATACTAAATCACTTGATGATTATATAAATTTATTGTTTCAATTTTATCCTTCCCAAAATAATAAATTTCCTAGTTTGTTCTAGTTTTACATTATAAAAATTTCTTTTAATATTTCAACAAACATATTTTCAAATTTGACCTAATTTTACATTATACATATTCATTTTAATTATATTTCTTTCAATATTATTTTTATTTAAATATATAACAATAATAATTTAACTTAATACCGTTTTATTTATTTTTATTTAATTTACTTTACTATAATAATTTATTTATGTATATATAATTTTTTTAAAAAAAAATACTTTACTATAATAATTAATGATATTTTAATTATGAATAAAAATATTATTAATATATGCATAAAAGTGTTTTAGCTTTTGCTAAATAATTTATTATAATTGTTTGTATTATATTAAATAAATTTACATAACAACTAATAGTAAAGGATATAAGTATCAAATTACTAGTTTTCAAACAATTTTAACTTTAAAAAACAAACAAGATTACTATACATTCAAATGTAAAGGAAAAAAAAAAAAAAACAAACATGTCATTCAAATTTTAGGTTTCAGTCACTATTCAGTTTTCAGTTTTCAACAACATTATTCAGTCTTCAAACAAAAAAACAAATGACCCCTTAGTAATAAAAATTTCAAAACCAATGACATAAAATTCATATTTTGAGTCTCATAAAACTTTAAAAATATTAGGAGTTACAAACTTGGAAAAGTTTTTAATGTGACTATTACACAAGTTTTTAAATACATTAATATAGTTGTTACAATAATAGTAAAAATATGTATCTTTAAAAAGAAAATACTTTATTTAGATTATTGTTATTTAATTTTATATCATTATAAAAGAGTTATTATCTGGATATTTAATAATAAAAGTTTTAAAGCCAATAACATAAAATTCATATTTTGGGTGTTATAAAACTTTAAAAGTGGTAATAATAAGAGTTACAAACTTATGAAAAATTTTAATGTGTTAGATATACAAGTTTTTAAATATATTAATATAGTTGTTACAATATTATTAAAAATACTTCAGTTATTTAATTTTATTTTATCATCACTAAAAGAGGTATAGTTGTTACAATAATACAAACATATGATTAATTCGGCTACAAATGTTAGTAATAAAAGTTTGAAAACCAATTATATAAAATTCATATTTTGGGTGTTATAAAATTTTAAAAGCTATAATAGGAGTTATGAACTTGAGAAAACTTTTAATGTGACTATTACACAAGTTTTTAAATACATGAAGAAGTCAAGAACCTCCATGGATTATGTTCTTTTAGTTTTTCTTTATTTTTCTTTAATTTATATATATATATATTTTTTTTGTATGTAATTGTATTTTTTGTTTATGTTTTCTGATGTGGGTATGATTGGGTATTGATAAAAATATCCCTAAACTTTCAAAATCTTACCAACTTTTGATTAATAAAAGGATGACATTAATAAATATATGATAGCCATTTTTAGGTCTAAACTTTGCAATTTTAGCAATTAGATAAAGGCGCCAAATAAACTTGTATTTCGAATTAATTATATTAGACCCTTGAGGTTTAATTTTTTGCAAGCATATTAAATTACATAAACCCCTATTTCATTAGTAAAAAATAATTGAGTTAGTTACACTTAACTAGCTTGTGTGTATGTTAAATAATAATTTATAATTTTATTTTTGTATGTGGATGATATTCTATTGGCTGGTAATGAAAAGGAGTTTTTGATAACCTTAAAGGACTGGTTATTCTCGACTTTCGAGATGAAAGATATGAGAGAAACTACCTATATTTTAGGAGTTAAGATTGTTAGAAATCATTTAATGAGAATCCTAGCTTTGTCATAAGAGTCTTATGTTAATAAGATTTTCAAACGATTCCACATGACTGATTGTAAGCCTATGAATACTCTCATATTGAAAGGTCACACTCTTAATCTTGGGATGTATCCACTAAACTACACAAGAGTGTGAACGAATGCAAAGAATTCTTTATTCCAATGTCATCAGAAATCTCACGTACACTACGATGTGCACGAGATTTGATATCTGCTATGCATTTGGACTAGTAAGTAAATATCAATATAATCCTAGACGGAAACATTAGATTGTTGTGAAAAGGATTTCAGCATATCTTAACGGTACTGCAGATTACTTCCTATATTACCAAGGCGGCCATATGCGCTTGATTGGGTACACAAACATAGGCTGGGGTGGCATTTAGGATGAGAGATAATCCAGATTAGGTTATGCATTTTCACTTAGCTAAGGTGTTATCGCTTGAAGTAGCAAAATATAGGCGTGCATTGAGTTATCCACCATGAAAGCTGAAATTATAGTATGTTCAACGACAATACAAAAAGCAGTCTAGTTTAAAATATTCTTGGAGGGTTAAATCTAGAAGCCAATACACAAAAGCGAATTACTATATACTGTGATAGTCGGACAGCGATCGCCTATACCAAAGACTCAAAGTATCATAATAAATCCAAGCACATAGTGACTACACATAATTTTGTCATAGACATTATGATGAAAAAAAAATGTAACAATTAAGTATGTATTTATGCATGAAATGGTAGCAATCCACTAACGAAAGTTGTGACAAGAGATATTTTTATGGGCACATTTGGTATGTTGGATATATGGTCGGATTGGGAAAATTTTTTTCTTATCCCACCATATCCGATGTTTCGATCTAAGAAGGGAAGGGATATTTCCCTTCCCGAGCCCACCTCCATTTCCTACCAAGGCAGGAAACAGATGGTGGGTTTCAGGCAGGAATCCCATTTAGCATCCTTCCCCCTTTAGCCTCTCTCTTTCTCTCACCACCTCTCTCTCTCTACCTTCTTCCTCCTTTAGCCTCTCTCTCTCTCTCTCTCTCTCTCTCTCTCTCTCTCTCTCTCTCTCTCTCTCTTTCTCTCTTTCTCTCACTGCAATCTTAATTTCTTCAGCCTTTTTTAATTTTTTTTTTTTTTTTTAAATCATGGTGATGCCAATCAAATCATCTGGGTTCCCATCAAACCCAAATGAAGAGTTAATTCAACTGGGTTCAACGAACCCAGATAAACAGTTTGGGGTTAATGATTGATGTTGATGATATTACTTTAATGATTGATGATTGATGTTATGGGAGATTGAACTTCATTTGGGTTCGATGAACCAAAATGAAGAGTTTGAGGTTAAAGACGGTTCTCCACTATTTTTATTTTATTTTATTTTTTTAAGATTTTTTAAAGATTTTTTAAAAAAATTAATTTTAATTGAGATTATATAATAAAATATTTAAATTAATTTTATTTCAATCCAATCTCAATCTACACCAAATATAATATGATATAATTTTAATCCAATCTTAAGTTCTATTAAACGTGGGACAATAATTTTTTAATTTAATCCAATCCAATCCCATCAAATCAAAATCTTTTTTAATCTCATTCTCATTTCCAATCCTAATCTCACATGTCAAATGAGGCTTTATGTCACATGTTAGATCTTCAAGCCTACGTAGATTATAATATTGTAATTATTACATTGAACAATATTTTTTTATGAATGTATGGATTATTCTTGGTTATGTAAAACTAACACATTCATTTCATATATTTCAAAAAAAAAAAAGAAAAAAAACACACACACACACACATTCATTTCACATAAATTATTTATGAAATTGGTATTCTTACATATACAGTTGTCTTGGTTGTTAGGATAACAAGCTGAGATGAGACACATATTTCAGAGGATAATTATGAAATTGTTCTCTTAGGGCTTAAGTATAAGGTATGTCACGTTGATTGGAGTTAAGATAAGGTTCTATCTAAATTTATTATTTGTTGAACCGTTCATGGTATTCCCCACCATTATGAAAACCTAATTAAACTAGAGGTAAATTTTTTATAATAGGCGCTTGAGAGGCAAGTTTTTAAGAACTCAGGTTAGGCGTAGGGAGAGCGACTGAACTAAAATTTGTATAGTGAATAATTTTAACATTAAAGAGATACGCATCCTTGTTTAGGACAAAATTCACTATAACATGTATTTCATATCACATATGCTTATTGTGACCAACATGTGAAGTTTCTTTGAATTGCTATGATAATTTGGCTTAAAAGATGCATCTATGATGTCAGTTATTTTGTTGACCAAGAGATGAAAGTGAAATAGAAAGAGTTGATGATTTTTATTGTAATTATACATTTACATGTCGACAAATTGTAATTTAGAACTACAATTATAAATACATTGCATATTGGAGGATCAAACATATTCTTTCGAGGGATTAAATATGTTTGAACAAATAAAAATATATTAAATCTACGACATGATAATGAACAAATTTTGATCACTTGTAAAGTTGTACCATTGAGATTTGAAAAGAAAACCCTATTTTATAGATATATTGATTGTTCATAGGTTATACAATGTATTTATCTATATGAATGCCTTAACACTTTATTATTAAGGTGTTACAAACATTTTCTCTGTAAGTTTTGTTTGGCTTGTCTCGTATGGATGAGAGATGTTGAGCTTTATTAGTTTATGGATCTGATCCATCCAAGATAACTCAATCCGACCAAGCTCAATCCAATAAGGGTTTGGATTGGAACCAATAACTGCTAGAGGATTGGTGATTATTAAAATGGTAACCACCTCTTTGTGGGCAATTTATAAGTGTAACTTTAGATTCCTAGTTAGTAGTTTCAAAAAACACAGACAAGATACAGAACAAAGAAAACAGAGATTGGGCAATAGGCATTTTACACTATGAATAGAAAATCATGTTGCAAAGTTTGGTGATCGATTCCAACCATTTGAAGAACTCTAAGGATTCAGAGAATTTTTTTCCCTAGTGATAGATCTGACCGTTTAATGTATTTTCATTTATTTTTGTATACGAAATTTTCTTCGATTATTAAGGTGATGTACGTCTAAAGGAGAGTATTGTGATAACATAGACTTACCACCACCTAGATAATTATTACCTGTTATCCCTAGTATATTACTCAATTATTATCTCTACTTTTTCATTCTTTTTTTTTTTTTTTTGACCTATATTTGTTCATTCAATTATCATCTACTTATTTGTTTTGTCAATATATATATATATATATATATATATATCATCTACTTATTTATTCAATCATCATCTTTATTGTAGAGATAATTCTTTTAAGGGCTATAGATAAGCCTACTCTTTGACCATTCATTAAAATGTATCAATTGAATCAATAAAAAAAACACCATTCATTAAAATGTATAAGTTGAATCAATAGTAGCTTTTAGGCTTTATTAAGTAATATAAATTAATTTATAATATTATATTAATAAGTCTCATAGCATTGAACGTAAAATATTATTATTAGGGGAAACTTCATTTTAGACCCTCAGATTTTTGAAAATATCAAAATTTTAAACATCTTTTGGAAATAACTCTTTTAATTCCTAACTTTTACAAAACTCTTCAAAATAGTCCAAATCGTCGGTCAATTGACGGTCAAACCAAACAAAAAAATTAAAAAGACTTAATTACCCTCAACACTCAAAATGACTGTTTTGCCCCTAATAAAATCAAAATATTACATATTTTTTTAACCAATTTTAAATGATTATTATTATTTTTTAAATTAAACAATAATTTAAAAAAATAAAAACCCTAAAAATAAAAATCGATCACCATTTATCCAACTCACATCTCTCTTCTCCATCTCTCTTTCTCTCACTGTCTCCTTCCGGCCCCACCTCCATCACCGTTGACGAGCTCAACAACTACCGTCGACAAGAAGCTGCAGCAACGTCCATCTCTCTCTTTCTCTCTCATCTTCTTCATTTTTTTTTTTCTTTGTGATGTTGTGGATCTAGTACTGGGTTCAATGCGAACCGAGAAACAAAGAACCCAGAAACCTTTGTTTCTAGGTTCGATGCGAACCCAGAACTAGAGGTTTCTGGGTCGAGGTTCGCATCGAACCTAGAAACAGGTTTCTAGGTTCGATGCGAATCCAAAACCTCTGTGGTTCTGGGTTTGTTGAACCCAGTAACTGCCCTGTTTTGCTTTTTTTTTTTTTTTTTTTTTTTGTGAAATAGTTTTGAATTTTTTTTTTGCTCTTAATGTTACTGCTGATTTTTTTGTTGAGGGAGATGATGTTGATTATATTGTGACATTGTTGATAACGTTGAATACAATGAGAGATGATATTGATGAACTGGGTTGGGTTGATTAACTTAATATGTTGAAGATGGTGGAGATCCACCAGATTGATGAACTGGATTTGAATTAGTTTAATGGTGAAGATGAAGATGTGTTAAAGATGGTGAAAATCCATTAGATTAGTTCTCTATTGTCCATCCATGATGGATGAACGGTAGAGATTCAATATTTTTTTTTTTCAATTTTTTTATAAAATTAATTTAAAATGTATAATAAATTATTTAAATTAATTTTTTTTTTATTTTTTTTAATGTTTAAAATCGTAACCATCCACGTGTCACGATCTTAGCCTCTCATATGAAAAGACCATCTTACCCTTCTCATTCAAGTTTTGTGTCACCGTTGACCCTTAGTTGACTAACGGTTTGGACTTTTTTGAAAAGTTTTAAAAAAGTTATAGATGAAAAAAAACTGTTTCCCAAAAATGTTTAAAATTTTGATATTTTCGAAAATCTCAGGGACTAAAATAAAGTTTCCCCTTATTATTATTTGTTGAATCCAAGTTATATGAAACAAGAGACAATATTATTTTTATCCAAACCTAAGTCCTAGCTGCAGTAAACACCTCACAATAATAATTTAGTTCAATCCAACTCCATAAAAATAATCCAATTTAGTTCCACACAACATTCGCACCCATAGAGACTAAATGAGGTTGAATGAGATGCCCTATTAACTTGGGAAAATCTCTCCCTTTCGTTCATTGATATGCATGAATATGAAACCACTGTATACATCAATTTCTACTTTCCAAAAATGTCTAGCACAACTTTTAAAGATGTAGCAAACGAACACCCTAAAATGTGAAAAGAGACAATCCTGATATTAGGTGTAGGTTTTCAGTTTTTACCAAACACAAAGATGTCACTTTTTTGGTTTAGGTTTCAAAACCCAACTGGTGTCCAGAAAAATTAAATAAATAAATTGTCTTGCTATTTAAATCCAAAAAAGTAGAGAGAAGCACAAAATCAATATCAATATCAACCCAACCGGCCTCTAAACAACAACATTCCTTTATTCTACTTTTCAAATGAATTCATTTTTCCTATTGTCGTAATTCAATTGTATATTTCAGTGTATATAGATTTCCCATCCCAAAAACATTCTCATAAATACTTTAAGAAACCCCTCTTTCCCCGGTTCTCTTTTCTCTCCTATCCCCTCTTCTACTTTGGTTATGATACAGGGGAAAGATTAAGCACTAATCATGAGATCAGCTTACCTGCTTTCATACATATATTACAACAACAGATACTTATCTTTGTCAAGAGACTTCAACCTCTTCCACTTTCATGCTTCGCCTGTGTGTCACGTTAGGGCTTGAGTACTCCAAACCATTATCAGATGATGGAATGTTAGATGATACAGATGACTCAGGAACCGTCGTCGTTGCAGAACTTGGCTGACTTTGATATTTGAAACTCTGGGAAGGCAGAGACTCTGGCGGTCTTGGGGCTTGGGTATTTGGATGCCCTTGAGCCTCTTCAGCGAGTCGCCTAAGAAGGTTCATCACCGTGGGGAGAAACCTTGACGAAATGGAGATTAGACCAGCCAGCTGGAAACACACCAAATCAGAAACGAGACTCGAAATCTAGTATTTCTTTGCCATATGGGCATTTTAGTTGACCAAGGTAAGTAAGTTACACATTTACACTTTCAAATCAAACCCCAAATTGAACAAGGAACAAAGGTATTCAATTATTATATCATTTTAGTTATCTCTCATTTACGTCCAAGTCTTACCAATAAATCTTAAGAAGCATAAATTCAGCACATAAAACATTTGTCAGCTTTAATATATCTATTATGGCGTAAATGCACTTGCAAGCTACTTGTCACCAGTAAATTGGTGTAAAATGGAAACTTTCAAGACAATATAAGAAAAGACTAGTGAAGCCAAGATTTAAGGGACAACAGTGAATGTTAATGTGCTATCAATAATAAAGACATCGTAGATATCAAGGAACTATTGTGTAAACTAGCAAAGCTATATAATTTAAACAAGTATGAGCAGCGCGTAAAAGAAATTTAGAAATGAGCCCTTGAAGAAAGAGTTGAGTTATTTTAAAAATAAAAAATTAAAAAAAAAATTGTAAATATGTCAAGGAATTATTTAAACATTAATGTACTGAGCCCGCCTACTGAAGGATCAAACAACCAAGAAGGAATACAAACTGGGATTTTTTATAAGATGCAGTCATGCAGAATGTATAACATAGCTGCTGATAATTTTTGTCTTTCAACGTAACAGTGTATATACAACAAACTAAGCTCTCTTTTGTACTCACAGTGCCATGTTGAAACTCCCCTGAGATGTCCATCTGTACCCATAAGGCTTTCGAAAGTAGGTATGCAATAAATAAGACCATGAGGTAGAGTGGATTCCTGTTATATTAGCAGAGTAACATCAATAAACATAGTGAGTAACTAGAAGGGAGAGAAGGGAGAGATACAGATACCAAAATTATTAAGAACTAAAAAAAAGACGACTTTAGTTAGGCTGTATTACTTTAAAAGGAGCATGAACTCGTTAAAACCAAGGACAACCATTGCCACAATCGCCCATGGAGGAGGTAACCAGTTGTTACTCCGCTTGTGAGCCTCCTACAAGAAAACAAACAGCAGCAACTTGAGCGCACCATAAATGAATAAGAAAATAACATACCAGCAAGAAATTGCTTACACCGCTGATACAAAATAGACTCATATGGAAGAAGTACTTAATGATTATATATAACAGAAGTAACCAAAACAAAGGTCCAAAAATAACAGAACCGCTTCATTTAATTTATAATATGGCTATCACTTTTTGGTTTATAATCTTCTATTATATTCAGCTCAATAATTATCTTCTGGACTCATATCTAGATTTGAACTCAATAAACTACAAATTATAAAAACAATTGTTCTATAACACCACCCACAGATGAGATCGAAGGTAAGATTTGGACAAAAATTTTATACAGTGAATGCATACCCTGATGTCTATTTGACTTTCAACAAATTTCAGCAGGTGTCTGCACCTGACTGTCATTTCCAAAATTATCAGATTCTAGGGTTCAATGCTATAGCATCCATGTTACTTGAAATGTCACTGAAACTTTTGTTTTGGGTCTTTATTCTTTCTTTCTATCATTCCTTTTGCTACAAACTAACATTTCATAAATATTATGTTCAGCTGTCACATTAGCAAAGCTTCACGTGACATAACATCTGCACTCAAGAGTAGTCTAAGAGAAGAAAATTCAATTTAACCCCAACATCATAACTTTAAACCCAGCAAATATAACAAACATCCAACCCAATTAAATTTTGTGACTACATGCCTCCAAATGCCAAATTTCCATGTTCCAACTCAGACGACTATGGCAGTCATGCAGAACTCAAACTATTGCACTGACATATAATATCAAAATGAAACTTACTAGAAAGAGTTAGCTAAATTTATGAACCCAATTTAATCTTCGGAATTCAAATTGACATGTAAAATTACAGGTGTGGACATTTTCCAATTACTAGTGTTATTATTATTGTTTAATAAAAAACAGAAAACTTGCAGTTCATTCGGGGGAAAAAAAAAAACCGAAAACTTGTATTCCAAAAGTTACTATCTAATACAATCAACTTCAAAAAGCAAGGACAAAAGCCTTCACAATAGCACAATAAGCACATAAATTCACAGGACTGTTAATGATATATTTTAAACATTTCCCAACTCATCCTGAATCAATAACTTTAGATACAATGCCAGAGAAAAGTAGCATAGAGAATGAACTATTTCCAGCTGATCTAAATATTACTAACAAAAAATGTAGAATAATGTACCTGTGCAGCAACAGCTTGAGTGACTGTATACTCAGTTTCTGCTTTAAATTGCCTCCATAAGGACTTACATTGCACTGGGGTTATCAGCGTTTCTTTTGGAGAAACCTAGCCCAAAATTCATTATGAGATATATGATTACAAACTAGCATACTACAAAAGAAACCAGAACTATTAGCAAAAAACTACCTCCTCCCATGTGCTTGAAGCAAGAGGGTCCACGGAAGTTCCAATGCTTCTATCTTGAGAAGATGAAACAGTGAGGGTCCCATCTATGAGAGAGGAAAACAATACTTTTTCAATCTTATCAGGCTTCTCATCCAAGCGTATGGCAGCCATAACAGATAAAAGCCTCACTGACTGCAATAATATAATAGTAAAGACACATCAGATATCACCAGTGTAAAACTGGTAATTGAACTCTTTTTCACTAAAAATCCTTGCAAATTAGATATTACCGCTGAGTGAGCATCCCTCATAATTTTTCTTATGTCTTCTTTTCCAGTCCAAACCCTTGGCATTGAATCATTGTCATGATTGAAGACTGCTGAGAATCTGAAATAGGATGTTTACATGGCATCAAGCAACAGAGATGTTTCTTCTAATAGTCTCAAAGAAGATTTGTTATAAATATAACAATCTTTGTGTCACGACATCAAGCAACAGAGATGTTTCTTTTAATAGTCCCAAAGAAGATTTACATAAATGTAACAATCGTTGTTTATATATATTTAAATTAAATGCCCAACCACATTCTACCTTTCCTTCATGCGAATGAGGACTTTCCCCGCTTCTTCTCTTGCTTTTTTCTCCACCATATTTCTTGCACAGCTTCTCACATTTGCCAACATTGTGTCGATAGTAGATTGGTCTAACTCAAAACCAGCAATTTCTGTTGAAAAATTCGTTACAGCAGCTTGAGTCTCACGTTTAAGAAGCCTTCTAATTGAAGCCCAGGTGTCTTCACTACCAACTTCAAATAGAGATTCTACAGGTTGAATAAGTGCTTCAGCGAGCTTTTTCTGCAAATTACCATTATTCAGTCATTCAATTAAATGCATGTGAATATAAATTTAAAAAAGTAAATTAACTAAGTAAAACAATCATGATTTGTTCAATTGGTGAAGAAATAACCTCATAGTTGGCTATTATTTCAGTCAGCTTTGCATTGCGAACAGATGATGCATGCGCATCAATATCACGGCTAAGTTTTTCACGAACTTTTGAAGCATCCCAATTTGCCTGTCGAATGGCAGCATCTGGAAGAAGGGTAAAAATAGAGGTCAGTCAATGATAGCAAGTGAAATTGTATAAATTATGACTCTCGAAAAGGTGAAACTCATGTTTCTAAAGCTTGAACCAGTAGTTTTCTCGCAAGTCTGTGTCTATAGGGAGAGGATAGGTACCACTAAATTTCACACAAACTCTAACACCATTTTTAGACCTATTATCCACATCTTAAAATGCATTTAACATGTATGCATTAAGACAAATGGAGATTAGCAGAAAATGCAATCTCATATATCGAAAGTGCCTTTCCTCTAACTTCTTTTTCTCGACAATCTTTCACAGTCCTACAATACACAAGCTGAAAATTCATAAGTCCATACAATTAAATTTGAAATTATAAATCAGCAATGACAACTAAATTTGGCAGCAGAAATCAAATTGACCAATAAAAGAAAATTCACATATCTCATAATTGAATACAAGTTACATGTATGTGCGAACAAGTGTAGCACTATATGAATTTCCTTACCTGCACATCCTTGGTCAAACTCACTGATACAAGATTGGGTACAACTACGAACAGAAGCAGCAAATCCTTCCCCTTTGTTTAGTAATTGTTCCAATCTAGTCTTAAAACTTTCAAAAGCTTTAGAACGCAGATGAGCCAACATGGCACTATACAGAGGGTGCACAAACTGGGCAAAGAAGACATTGAGAATAAATGAGATTATCATTTTTTTCCAGTAGAAGAATATATGAAATAGACACAGATGTAATGAAATACATCGGTAGAAAAAAATCAGTAACTTCAAGACACAAGTCAAGGTAATCATGACAAAAACCATTCTCCATCATCGTTTCTAAAATATAAACATAATGTTCATTAGAGACATTGATGATAAAGGAATATTACACAAAAGTCACTGCAATCTAACAAAGTGACAGGAACCATTTGTTTCCTCAAACAAGGGGCAACTCTCCTAGTCAGGTCACCTATTATTTTGGATTCATGAATTCGTACTGCTTGTGGGAACATCCAAGTTTAAAGGGCCACCTATAATCCATATGATCACCCAAGGGACTTCCCTGACATTTTTGAAAAAGGAGGGTCTATTCTATAAGACAAGACTACCACATAGTAACTGGGATCCAAGGATGTCCACATTAAATAGAAAAACTCCTAACAGTTTTAGCAATAAAAGATGTAAGAATAAACTTCTTCAAGAAGTAATAAATCAGAATGCCTAATAAATACTTATAATTGCTTTGATCAAAACTGCCAGAAGAACTTTTTTGTCCAATCATCCTCGTATTTCACATGATTTTATGTAGAATAAAGAGTAGAATTCTACCATGGGAAGAGAAAGACTTATCAAATAAGGGCCATCATACCTGTTATCTGGAACCATTATGGTTATGCACCAAAAAAGTAAAACAAACATTGTCTTTCAAAAAAAAAAAAAAAAACAAACAAACATTGGAGAGAAGGAGAGGGACAGATCCTATCTTTTTTTTTTATTTTTTTTTTGATAGGAAACAAAGACTTTATTAATAAAAAAGAAAGGAGTTACATGGGATAGATCCTACTTTAGTATTATAAAAATCATGGAAACACAATTTGCATATTCGTCAGAAAAGGGATTTAAAAACTGCATCCTGGTATAAAAGGGTGATCAAGTCACACCCTTCCATTTAATTTCTATACCTATTTCCATCAAAAGATTACAAAAGATAAATTATTCATCCCCAACCACTGAACGGAACTTATAACAGATAGCATAAAAGGGTAAAAACTGCATCTACATATGTTAGAGCTTAGAACAGTTTCAAACCACCTAGAGAAAAGTAATAAAACCATGGGGAACCATAAAATTGGCAAATATTCCAGGTCATGTCCCATGCACATGTGAGACAACTGAATAAAATTTCCTTCTATTCCAACAACCAAAAGTGAGTAATAAACTTATTTGGAGGTATAGCCTTACAGCCAATGCTCTAGATTCCAACTGGCGTCGTTTTGCATTTCTCACACCTTCATCGAAGTAGATAGTCTCCAAGTCATATCTATGAAACAATAAATTAAAATTTAAAATGAAGCCTAAAGCTTTATATGCAAGCTGAACCAGAAACATATTCCACAATTATCATATAAAACAAACTATTCCTCAGAGGGCAAAATGGACATATGTATATATATATTTTGGGCATGTGCGTGTAAAGAATAGCAAACACCTTCTTGCTAAAACTTTGAACTCTTTTCCATAAGTATTATTATTCATTTTCTAATAAGTCTAAACTTTTTCAAGTTCAAATATAATATTCTAAAACCTATTAATCTCAAAATAGTTGAAGATTAATATATCTGATATAGGTGCAAACTTACTCTGAAAAATAGGAATCTAGGACGGCACTAAGCTTTTTCCCGAAACCAGAGACAGGTCCTCTTTGAACAGCTTCTTCCAGTGCCAACCAACCCTAAAACAAATCAATAAGTTTCTGCTTATCAAAGAATTTCTAAATCTAAAACTAACTCCTACAAGGAAGATGCATGCAAACAACAGTAACTCCCACAAGATATATGCAAAATGTACCTCATCAACTGATAAAAGGTGAAGCTTGTCATTGGCAATCTCTTCGCACCGAACAGTAGCAACCATCACCTGATTTAATTAACAAAACCAAAATTTCATGAATAATGCATATATGAATTTTAAAACCAAGAGCATATTCAAATAAGAAAAGTATAAACCTTATGAGCAGGAAGATCCAGGTCCTTGTTTTCTCTTATCACTTTCCAAATCTGCTGTGCACTAAAAGAAAATCCTGAAGCAGGAACAACCCCTCGTCTATCACCAGCCAGTCCTCCCGGAGAGATCGAATTAAAAAACCGCTGCCTCAGTTCTGCAACCTGTACAATATGTCATGTAAGACTGTAGACCTAAACATACCAGTTCTAAACTATTTATTTCACAAGGGGTAAATTTTTTTTTTTTTTTTAAATAGGAAACAAAATTTTATTAGAAAAGAAGAAGGATACAAAAGTGAACTAGAAGTCCACAAAAAGAACAAACAAAAACTAAAACTAAAATAGAAACTAAAAAACAAAATTGGAATAAACAATCAACTAACAACAGCCTTCCAATCTAGCAAAATGAAAAATAACGATAAATCTTTAAAATCTACACGAGAAGAAACCCAAAGGAAAGCCAAATAAAATGTTTTATCTCCTAGAAAATTCTCCTCCTCTCCCACTTCTTCAAAAATTCTCCTATTTCTTTCTTCCCAAATCACCCACAGGGTGACGAAAACTCCACAATTCCATAGAATACTAGCCCTTTTACCTCCTCCTAGAACTTTAAACTCTTCCAATAAGAAAAAGCATAGAGAAATTGGAGCAGCCCATTTCAACCCAACTAAAGAAAACATATCATTCCATAACAAACTGGCCACTGAACAATGAACAAACGGTAAATATATTGATTTGGTTAAGATGCCATAGTGTCAAGGAATTCAAACTCCAACAATTTGAGCAAGCATATTAAGGCTGAAAGAATGCTGCAAAACTCTCAAGAAGTCACAAGTTCAATTAATGAAGGCTAGACCCTATAAATACAAGAACAAGAAACATTTTTTAACTAACATGGCTACCTGCTGTTTAAATTGATCCTCCTTCTCTTCATAGCTGGATAAAGCGGTGACCTCCACCTTCACATTAAATTAAAAAGCTTACAAAATCCTTCTATAAATAAAAACAATACGATAAATAGAGTGAGAAAGAAAGAAGATGTTCTCCTTACATTAAAAAATTCACTAAGAGGAGTATTTTTATGGGCCTGGGGTTTAGGAACTGCATCCCATATCTGCACAAAATAATCACCATTCAATATGCTTAACAAAACATTGAAGAACCAAAAGAATAAATGAATCCAAATATGAGAAAACAAGAAAATCACCTTCTGAATATCTTCTCTTAGAATGGGCTCCAAATATTCTAATGGGGTCTACAACGACACTCATGAATAAGATAAAGATTCAAATACAGAAAAAAAGGGTCCTTAAAACATAAGTAAGAAATGGTAAAAAAGTTGAACCTCACTAACCTTTGTTTTATCACGTATAACAAACAAAAGGGTTGTTTTTCGGGGGCTAAATAAGCGCATCATAACCTATGCACAGTTAAAAAAGCAGACTATTACACACAAGAAAATCAACAATAGCACATTCATCATAAACAACGTGGAAGAGTACCTGAAAAACCGTTTTCAAAAGAGGTTTATTGGCAGCCTGCTCCCGACCAATATCATGGCACCACCTGCATATAAACATCCGGGTAATATAAGCTGAAAATCAAAAATTTGTATGTTTTTGTCAGTATCTGAGTCTTCAAGTTCATTTCTTTATCATTTAATTAAATAAACTCTAGAATACAGGTCATATTTAAAGCATCTGATTGGGATCAAAGAGAAAATCTGACACAATTAATTAAAAGAATTAGAAAGGAAATTGGTAAAGAGATGATATAAGACGAGTAGTAGATTCTACTAACATTTAGTTTTCTGAAAGAATGAAAGTAAGATAATAAATGTCAACATTTTCTTGATTTAGCCCTTTTCATACATCAAATTGACTAATATGATATTGATTCATGGAATAAACCCAATATTACCTATGTGTCTGTTTATTTAAAACCCCAATCCTACAAGAATAAGAGGCCAAAAGCTGAGCAATAACTAACACAACATCCTTCAGTGAAGAGAGGAAGATGCCAGCCATTTGGGCCAACAGACTGGTTAAGGCTACATTTTGTAAAACTGGAGCACCTCAGACAATCGCCAGGGTAGAATAACTTAGACTGGTATAGCTAAATATGTAGACATAAAATTACATATATTATTTATCTAAATCTTCACATTTCATTTATATGAGTCACTTCTCAAATCCATCATCTTTGATTAAGTTTACTTGAAAGCCTGATTAGACTGAGGCCATGCACTTTTTGAAGACAAGCTCCTATTTCTCCAACCTGCCATTCCCAGGCTAGGATTCTGCATTTCCACTGTTAACACATTTTCTGGTTACAGAGATAGTATCAAACGGACTCACATGTTTATCAATACGATATCTGCAATCGCCAAAGCAAACAGGGCACTTTGTTTTTCAAATGCAGTGTCATCCTGAAAATAACAAAGTTCTGGATGAGTAGTGGAAATTTTTCTATAAACTATGATTTCAAATAAGAAATAGAGAGAGAGAGAGAGAGAGAGAGAGAGAGAGAGAGAGTTTATGGAAGTCCAAATATGTTAGCTCCAAAGCTTTAAATGTTTTATTTTGACGATACCAAATAATTGATAAAATTCTAATTAAGCTTGAATTAAGCTTTGCGTTATAGAGATTCAAGCACATAAACAAAGACAAAGACAACATGCAAGAAATCAAATCTACAAATTAATTTAGATGCATGAAGAAGCAAATGGAAAGTATTCGGACATTAAATGCATAATTTCCTAAAACTCCAAGAAAATAAGACTAGCTGGTCAATATCTTGTAACCTAATTTTTGTTATATATGCCTAGCGATGGCATGAACAAACCTTAAATTGCACCTCAGGACTACTTAAAATTGTTTGATCTAACCACCGTAATTTTTTTTTTTTGGACCATATCTAAATTGAAATGTGTTATGCTCTTATTGAAAGGTTAAGCCAACACTTGGAAGTCAATTGGGATGTCTGAGAAATTCACCTAGTACAAAGTTTGACTGACACTCCTAAGTTAGTAGATTGATCATTGGGATAGAAGACCAAAGATAATAGGACCTCAAGCTAAGCATGATCATAGACAGCATTTTCTGAACTACCTTACAATCATTGTATTCAATCTCTCTACCCTTTATTTTCCTCCTTTGCAGTTATAATTGTCCATAATTATTTGACAAATTCTTGAATAGTGTTTAGAGTTGAATTTTGGTAGAAATTGCACATAGTTCTATCCATCTAGGGTTGCCACCATTTCACTATCAAAATAGTCGTCTATAGAAAATGTTAAAATCGATATAAACTCTAATTTGCTAAGAATTTGTCAACAAGAATCCCTACATTGTAGAAGGCTTTATAAATGACTTTAACCCTTATACAGATCAATTGAAGGATTTCAGTCTCAAACAATTCAAAAATAAGTAAAAGCTAAAAAATTTTTAATCACCGTGTAAAGAGCAAAAAATATCCCTAAAGGTCAACTCCTAGTTTGATTTATATAACTCATTACAAGATCAAGACAGATGACAACATCCAGCAAAAGACTTATGGCTTTTATCCACAATGGCGTATCATCTGCAGGAGAGTCTGTCTGAGGACATCACTAACCTTTTTCATTTTCAGTAACCTAGAGCCCTAGGATGATGGATAACCCAGTTTCCAAAGTCATACCAAACTAGGATATCTCTTCCCTTATACTGACACAGAAACTTCCAGCTCATGCGTTGTTGGTGGTGGTCTGTTTTTTTTATCGTTTCTTGTGCTATAATGATGGAACGAACCAAAAGAATTTTTCGCAATTCCAAGGAGAGGATTTTAATTTAACCTCTATAAAATAATGTCTACTTCAAATTATCATTACAGACTACTTTCTTTTTTCTTGCGTGTGCACACGCATTTCTAAAACAAAATTCACAACCAAAAAAGGAAAAAAGACAGAACTTGAACCCTATTTCTTCACCATCCCAGAAAAAAAAAAAAAAAAAAAAAAGGTAGCCATAACTAAACATAGCAAAATGACCTTACCTTAAAATTTAGAACTGGATTCAAATGCATTTCAAATCAAAATTAACTTAAAATTAAAATCATTAATTATTATCACATTAACAAATTTCTTATAACAATATATAAAAAACATGATCCTTGACAAACAAATGATTGTCCATCAAACAATACAAAGTGATTATCACCTCGCCTCTTTCCCTGCCATCCGTCCCCTCCAAATCCATGGCGACGTTGAAAGGCTCAATACCAACACACTTCGCCAACCAAATGCCCTTCGTCGTTTGACTCCTGCAACAACAACAACAACACATTTCAATCAAACAAAAAAAATACACAAATGGATCAATTCAAACAAACAAACCAACCAACCAACCAACCTGCCTCTGTAGGCATCCATCTCCCTGAAATTGGTCCGGAAAAGATGATTCAATAGAGTACTTTTTCCTGCCCACACACACACACACCAACCAAGTCCATTACTCATTCCTGCTAAATCGACACAAATCTAAACCACTCAGATCTAATAGCACTCAACATACCGCTACTCTGAGGGCCCATGATGGCCACCACCGCGTAGGAGAGGCCACGGTCGGCGAGCTTGGTGGTCCTGATGAAGTTGTCGAGGCCGACCACATTGAACTCGCCGTTGCCGTCGATGAGTTGCGTCGAGCAGCAGTGATCTTCCATAGTCGAGCTAGGGTTTTCACTCTACTGTCGTTAGATGCTGAAGCAAGCAGATTTTATGAGTTCTCTTACAACACGTCTTCTTCTATTCTCTCTTGACTCTTTTTCTTTCTAAATTCTTTCTCTCGTCTCCGACAACATCCAATCACACTTCACATGATCACCAAGTTTAATACCATGTGCCTCCACTTCAAAAATCTACTATTATGATGAAAATTATTTATGATAATTACATTAATGATGAAAATAAAGACCATTAGATTCTATCGAGATTTAATATTATATATGCTATAGTGCAATAATCATCGCATTATTGGTACATTATCGGTAAGGTCTAACGAGTTTAATTGATAGGTGCGATGTGTCTGGATCGTAATTGTAATGATCATTATATCAATAAGTAGATTTGTTAAAATGTATCAAGATTAAGAAATATTATGTGCTCATGTGGAGGAATATTTGCTTTTTCTTTTTTTTCTTTTCTATCTACGACTTTCGGTGCACATCATCGATAGGATTCATTGAAAACTGTTAAGCGCAATGCATGCAATTTAGACTTTCCATGATCATTGCATTAGCAATGGGGTCGATTCAAACTTGTTGATGTTATATGATATGGGAGATTAATGTGACTCGAAATATATTTCTATGCCGAGAAATATATACATCCACGATAAGAGACACATAATATAATAAATATGTATAATGGACTCAAACTTCTATCGTAGTGTAAAGAGAAAATGTAATATCCACCTAAATTATGAGAGGAGTGTGCGGCCACTAAATCATTTACTCGGTTAAATTTAATTACAATGATTTTGTGAAATGAAAATTTAATAAAAATGGAAAATTACACTAAAACCTCTTACATAAGTTGAAATTGTAATCTTTTGTAAAAGATCAGCGAATAGTACAAATGTTTGTCGAGCAATGTTGACAAATGGCTTGACTAACAATCATTTTAACCATTGAGTGAACTGACCAAGATGACCTTATATTAATTATTTATTATTTGTATAATAATAATTTAAACTAAATAATTAAATTTTTTAAAAAAAATAGTTTGTGGAGAAGATTGTTTTTTCTACGATCTTCTGCCTGATTCTTGGTCTCCATGTTTGCTCTACGGAGGATGAGAGGAGATACAAATCTCCATTCATGGACAAATTGATTTCTTTCATGAAAGAAGATCCATAGGTCTCCTTTGATATGAAAGAGATATGATGAAAAATACCATGTGCCTATCTCCTACAACTTCCAATTACACTTCACATGATCACCAAGTTTAATACCATGTGCCTCCACTTTAAAAATCTACTATTATGATGAAAAATATTTATGATAATCACACCAATGAGAAAAATAAAAACCTTTAGAATCTATCAAGATTTAATATTATATATACTACGATGCAGTGATAATCACATTATTAGCAAAGTCTATTGAGTTTAATCAATATGTGCAACGTGTCTATCTTGTAATTGTAATGATTATTACATCAATGAAAGGGTTTGCTAGAACATATCAAGATTAAGTAATACTATGTGCTTGTGTCGAGAAATATTTGTTATATTTCTTTCCGTCTACAACAATCGATGCACATCAGGGATAAGATCCTTTGAAAACTGTTGAGTGCAGTGTGTGCAATTAAGACTTTCAATGATCATTGCAACATCAATGGCATTTGTTGGAACTTGTCGAGGTTATATAATATGGGAGGTTCATACTAGAAGGAAAAAATCGATTTTAATTCGAATGCGGAAATGAGGATTTAAAAATTTTCAAACAAAACATGTCTGATCGATGCTAGTAATAACGATTCAATAATTAAATTAATAAGATTGAATCTTACCTTGCATAAAGATTGAATTGATCCTTTTTTATTCGTAGATTTTTCACCATCTGATCTTCCGTGCTATGACTATTCACAAAAGAAACTGTGTGTGTGGGCACAATCTTTTTGAAGATTCTTTTGAAGTAGATGGTTATTTGGTGATTTTTAATCAATGAAAAATTTTGGTTCAAGTAGCCAAAAATTCTCTCTTTTGTTACCAACATAAAACTTCCTTTTATAATGGTAAGCTAGGGATTTTTCAATTTAACAAGTAATTCAATTTCCTATTTAAATTGAAAGACTTAGTTCATATCCAATATGGAATCAAATTCCTTATTGAGTTAGAATTCTATTCTTTTAATTTAATATGGAATCTAATTCCCATTAAATTAAAACTCTTTTAATATAATTAATATGGAATCTAATTCCAATTAAAATTATTATTTCCATTAATTATTTAAATGGTTTCTCATTAAATTAAATGATTCTAAATCATAATTAATTTAATGACATCATTTAGAATTGAACCCATGACCGCTACAAAATAATTAAATAATTAACCATTAATTAAATAATTATAAATATTTAAATAAATCAAATTATTTAAATAATTTGTGAACGTGTCCATAAATGTATGTGTACCCTTATACTTAGACAATCCAATTATATTATTCAATTTGTTTCTTTATGTGATTGTGAGCTAGCAAGGGGACCAAATGGACCTACAATTTGAACTTCAATAATATCGGAATTATTAATTAAACTCTTTAATTAATAATTCACTATTCTTAACCTTAGAGTTACTCCACTAAAAACTTAAGGTTGCACTCTTAAAATTATAGATGTTTTACACAATCTGAATTTTCAGTGTCCATCGATTTAATCATTTCATATAATTCGATCATCCATGAGTAGCTCATAATTAGAGTTAGGTTATTAAAATCTGTTATATCTCTCTAATTATATCTTATTACATTAAGTACCATTGATTTTCTAATGAACAATATATCCATAGCAACTTATGAATTTATCTTTCGTTTACTCATAAATAGAAAGTTGAGCGCTCTTATTGTTCAAGACCTGAATCAACACTTAAGGAAACTACTCATCTACTTCTTGCAAGAAGGAGTGGATTCCACTATTGTGTAGAATGTTTCCCAACCACTTATTAAATCACATCTACAAAGTACGAAGTTTATTAACCGTAAATCTATAACAGTCTCACTAATGTAAATCAAAAGACATGACACAACAAATAGGAGTCCATTAAATACTCAGGATTAAAATCAATCCATAAATGATCATCTAGTCGATAAATAAGAATTTATTTGTTTAACGGATATTAATAAGTAATTCATTTTATCCTGCTCCAGTTCTATATAATCTCTATTATATAAGTGCCTCCATTTTTATATCGCCATATGAACAATCCCGGATAAGATCATTGTATCAAATACAAAATGGACCGCAGCTGTAAATTTACCACAAACAAAATACCCAGTTTTGTTTGCTTTCTACGGACTCTTTAGATTACTAATCTCAAACGAAATCCTCTTGTATATAACACTTACATACTTAATTTGAGACTATATAAGTAATCATGGATATTACATGATATTCGTATGAAGTAAACATTTCATAAATACACATTTATTTGAATAAAATAAACTTTATTTATTTATTAGTTATTTAAACGTTTACAAATTACAAAGCTTTTAGGGCACAAATTCTAACACATACGACTCAAAGTATGCTTCTACTACAGGAAATATATACATCCACGATAAGAGACACATAATATAGTAAATAGGTACATTAGGTAACTTCTATCCTATTGTAAAGGGAAAATGTAACTATGAGTAGAGTGTGCAGCCACAAAATCATTTACTCACTTAAATTTAATTATAATGACTTGGAAGAATGAATATTTAATAAAAAGGGAAAATTACACTAATACTTCTTACGTTAGGTGAAATTGTAATCTTTCGTAAAAGATCAGTTAATATACAAACTACCATTGGGCAATGTTGACAAGTGGACTTGACTAACAATCATTTAAACCGTTGGAGAGAACTAACCAAAATTGACCTTGTATGAATTATTTTATTATTTGTATAATATATTGTAAGATAATAATTTAAACTAAATAATTAATTAAATTTTTTATTTTTTATTTTTTTTTAAAAAGTAGTTTTTGCGAGGAGATTGCTTTCTTTCTACGATCTCCTCCTCGATCCCTAGTCTCCATGTGTGCTCCATGGAGGATGAGAGGAGATACAAATCTTCATTCATAGAGAAATTGATCTCTTTATGAAAAAAGATCCCTAGATCTCCTTTGATATGGGAAAGATATGCAAATCTCCTTTATATAAGTAGAGATATACAAATCTCCTCTTTTAAGGTAAATGTGAAAAATGGTTAAGAAAGGCGTTTGAGTGTGATGTGAAGGAAGTGGAAAAGTATATTTTGCTCTTCCATCATTAACTCTACATGTAGTCCACTGCACTATAGTTGGGGTATGTTTGTATACTTATTGATATTTTATTGAAGAGTGAAATTTTACCTAAATTAGGGGTCTTGGTGCACTTTTTGCAAAATGAAATGAAACTAGTAAAGAGAATCGAGCCTTTATGAAAAAATTTTACATCTAATTATTTATATTAGAGGTCGAAATTTGTTTTTGCAAATTTGTATTACTATTATTACTTAGCCACTAAACTGATTGACTCAGTTAATATGCGTTAAACTTTAATAATAATGATGAGAAATGGAAATTTATTAAAAATTAAATTAAAAGATGATAGAAAATCGATAGGCTCTTTTATTGTAATTATAATGTGATCCACAATTTATTAATGGGTGACACTATTGCCACCCAAAAAAAAAAAAAAAAACTTGTCAATCCCAGTTATTTTTTCACCCATATTGAAAAATAAAAAATTAATTTTTTGCTTTCTATATCCATCAAAATACCAAAACTATCCTTATAAGCAAGCGAATCTAATATGAAAATAATAATAATAATAATCACTTTAAATAGATCATACTAGTTTTTCATTTTTCACAGTCCAAAAATTCAATTTGTGCTCAAGTTTCTATTTTTTCATTCTAGTTTAGAGACAAATGTATCAATAGTTATGTTTAAGGAAAATCTAACATCCTAATAGTTATGAATTCAATTTAATATACCTTTCTAAACCATATGCATGTTTGTGATTGCTTATGGATTGATAAAGTTGAGGGTCTGAGGCTTAGGATTTGAGAAAATGTTTTGTTTTTGAAATGCTTATAGTTTTATTAACTTTGCAAGGGTGGCATGGTCAGAAAAACAGCCGTTATACTGTTCGAATTTTTATAAAATTATTTTGAAATCAAGCGAAATAAAAAGAAAAATTTTCTTATACGTTTTCGGATAAAAGAAAGTCTTGAAAAGATCAACAGCTTAACTTCATGGGGATCTTCCAACTGAATCAGATATCCTTTAGAAAGTCACCATGAGGTTGTCGACAGACTGCCTAAGGAAAGAGGTCTGTCAGTTTGGTATCAAAGCCAGGTTTTGAAATGGGGTTGCGTATTTTTATATTCTATTACATAAATAAAAGCAACCCAAACTTTTTCTTTTTATTATTGTCATGCATATGATTTTATAGTTTCAAATGGTTTCATAAAGTTATTTTGTTGAAATTACAACACTATACATCAATGGGGTCGACCAGGTTTCGGCAGAGCTCCCAAACAAGCTCTAGTGCTTGAGGTACCACCTATTAGGGAGGTGGAGTAGGCGACGGGATCAATAAATGCCCCAATAGAGCAACCCCAACTTGGGCCAGCGGGACTAGCTGAACAGGTCGGCTGACAATTTAATGCCGAACAGGTTACATAGATATTGATAGTGGTAATGCGTCAGTCGCGAGAGGCCCTTGAGGAGCCGAAATGCTCTATAGAACGTGCATGTAAATTGGGGGCAAAATCATTTGACAGAAGTGGCGACCCAAAGACTGCCCTAGCATAGCTGGACAGAGTTAGTAAGATTTACAGGGTGATGGGTTGTTTCGATGAACAGAGGGTCCAGTTCTCCTCCTTCCTTTTAGAAGACAGAGCCAAGGACTGGTGGGAGGCTGTAGAGAGGAGACACTCGGCTGATATATCATGGAAATTATTTCAGAGAGAGTTCATTGATCGATTTTACCCACTCAATTACAAAGATGCCAGAGTTGAAGAATTTTTCAAGTTGGAACAAGGATCGATGTCAGTGACAGATTATGAGAAGAAGTTCTTCGAATTGGTTCGGATAGTCCTGTTTATAGCTGATGACGAGGAGCAAAAATATAAGAGATTCCTCGCAGGATTAAATTCCAGCCTCAAGATTCATTTGCCATTGGCCCCCATGACATATTATGGGAGATTAGTTGAGGCAGTACTGCAAGTTGAAAGGAGTGCTACATCTACTACTTAGAGTGGGAAGACAGAGGGCAAGCGCGGTGGATCTAGTTTGCCACGAGAGGGGCCTTAGTATACTAGCAAGAAGGAATCTGAAGTCGAAATGGACAAGTGGCAAGAGGATGAGCCGAGGAGCGTCATCCAATCAGGGATCATTCAAGTCATCTGCAGCACCAACAGCTCCCGTGTTGTGAGGAGCACATTGCCTGAGTGTAGTACCTGTGGAAGGAAGCATGCAAGAGAATGCTGAGCTAGAGTGAACAGCACAACTTGTTTCCATTGTGGGCAGGAGGGTCATTTTATAATAGAATGCCTACAGTTAGCTGCCACAACTACTTCAAAGGCTGGATATTCAGTAGTAGCTCCTACACAGTCTAGTATCAGTCAAAGGTAGAGAGGTAGAGGCTCTTAGACCAGAGGACGGGGTACCTCAATCTCAGGTAGGAGTGCAGTGGGCAGAGGATCATTCTTAGTAGATCAGACGGGTAGGCCCCGCACCTAGGCCCTTGTGTTTGCGGTTACATAACAAAAGGCCGATATAGCTCCAAACGTAGTCACTGGTATGATATCTATTCTTGACCACCCAACATATGTATTAATAGATCTTGGAGCCACGCTTTTTTTTTTTTTTTTTTTTTTTTTTGTATCTATGCCATTTTTTACAAAGATTATAGTAGAATTACAGCCCTTGGAGGGTGGTATGGTAGTCTCTGTCCCTGTTGGAAATTCGCTGTTGGCTAATAGGGTAATAAGGGATGAAAAGATTGTAATAGCAGATAAAGAGTTTTCGACGAATTTGATAGTGTTGGATATTCGAGATTTCGATGTAATTCTAGGGATGGATTAGCTGTCAAGACACCGAGCTATAGTTGATTGTTATACGAAGAAGGTTAGATTGACCAGATTAGGGGAATCAGAGGTAGTATTCCGAGGGATACGGAAAGCAATTGCTATCAGTATGATCATCGTCATGACAACTAGTAAGATGCTCTGCAAGGGATATCAGCGGTATTTAGCATATATGGTTTAACAGAGTAAGGATGAAGTTCACCTTGAAGATATTTAGGTAGTTAGAAAGTTCCTAGATGTGTTTCCGGAAGATCTCCTAAGATTGCCACCAGACAGAGAGATAGAGTTTGAGATAGAATTGGCTCTGGGAACCGAACCGATATCGATTACACCCTATAGGATGACTCCAGCAAAGCTGAAAAAGTTGAAAACACAGATGGAAGAACTATTAGAAAAAGGTTTTGTGAAACCCTGTCACTTACCATGAGGGGCTCCAGTATTGTTTGTAAAGAAGAAAGATGGGAGTCTAAGGTTGTGCATCGATTATAGGCAGTTGAATAAGGCGACTATTCGAAATCAGTATCCGCTCCAGAGGATTGATGACTTATTTGATCAGTTACAGGGATCCAGTGTCTATTCGAAGATTGACCTGAGGTCGGGCTATCATCAATTGAAAATCTATAATGAGGATGTTCCGAAAACTACTTTTAGGACTCGGTATGAGCATTATGAGTTCTTAGTTATACCATTCGGGCTGACGAATTTCCCAGCAGCATTTATGGACCTAATGAATAAGGTTTTCTGAGCCTACATGGATAAGTTCGTAATTGTGTTTATTGATGACATTCTAGTGTATTCAGGTAGTCATGAGGAGTATACGAGACACCTCAGGATAGTGTTACAGACTTTACGAGAGCACCAGTTGTGTGCAAAATTCAGTAAGTGCCAGTGTTGGTTAGACAGAGTTACTTTCTTAGGTCATGTGATTTCAGCTGATGGATTAAGTGTGGATCCCCAAAAGATAGAAGTTATTATGAGCTGGAGACCGTCCCCTAATGTGACTGAGATCAGGAGTTTCCTTGGATTGGTAGGCTACTATCGAAAATTCGTCGAATGGTTTCCAGAATAGCAACCCTGTTGACTAGATTGACGAGAAAGGAAGAGAAATTTGAGTGATCAGATACCTGTCAGCAAAGTTTTGAGGAATTAAAGAGAAGGTTGACTTCAGCTCATGTACTTACATTACCTTCAGGGACAGATGGTTTTACGGTATACAGTGATGCCTCGAGACAGGGTTTGGGTTGTGTTCTGATGCAGAATGATAGAGTGGTAGCCTATGCATCCAAGCAGTTGAAGAAACACGAGCAGAACTACCCTACCCATGATCTAAAGCTTGCAATTATGGTATTTGCATTGAGGATTTAGAGGACATTACTTGTATGGTGTTCATTTGCCGAATCTTCACGGATCATAAGAGTCTACACTATTTGTTCACCCTAGAAAGAATTGAACTTGAGGTAAAGGAGGTGGTTGGAGTTGATTAAAGATTACGATTGTACGATAGAATATCATCCCGGGAAAGCTAATATAGTGGCAGATGCCTTGACCAAGAGACTTACTAATTCTTTAGCGCATTTGAAAGCGGTGTACCTACCACTGTTAGTGAAAATGAGATCTTTGGGAGTAAGGTTAGAGATGGCAGACTCAAGAGCATTGTTGGCTACTTTTCAGGTTCGCCCTATCTTTGTTGATCAGATCAAGGGAGCGACAGAAAGAGGACCCCTAGTTAGTCAAGTTTAAAGGAGAGATTGAGACTGGATGGAGATCAGATTTTGTAATCAGATGGGATGGTACAGTGATGATAGGTCAGCAGTTTAGTGGGTACTGGATATAAAGGACCTGAAGAGAGAGATTATGAAGGAGGCTTCACTCCTCAGCTTATGCCATGCATCCAGGATAGCATGATGTACCACACTCTGAAAGAGCACTATTGGTGGAGAGGGATGAAGAAAGAGATAGTAGATTTTGTTTCCAAGATGTCTGACCTATCAACAGGTAAAGGCAAAACATTAGAGACTTGTAGGACTGTTGCAGCCCTTCCCTATCCCAGAATGAAAAGTAGGAGAAGATTACTATAGGACTTTGTTCTAGGGCTTCCACGTAGTCAGAGGGGATATGATGCTATATGGGTTATTGTGGATAAGTTAATGAAATCAGCCTATTTTCTACCAATTAAGAATGACTACTTCTTAAGTAAGTTAGCCTAACTCTACATCGATGAGATAGTCAGACTCCTGGATACTCTAGTTTCCATTGTCTTAGATCATAATTCGAGATTTACATCGAAGTTTTGGCCCAGTCTACAGAAAGCGTTAGGTACACAGGTTAATTTAAGACGGATGGTCAGTTTGAGCAGACGATCCTAGACACTTGAAGACATGCTTAGAGCATGCGTTCTAAAGTTTAAGAGGAGTTGGGATACACATCTACCACTGATGGAGTTCACTTATAATAATAGTTATTAGGCCAGTATAGGTATAGCCCCATATGAGGCACTTTACGGACATAAGTGCAGGACTCCAGTATGTTGGGATGAGGTAGGTGAGGGGAAACTGATAGGTCCAGAGCTTGTCCAGGTCACTTCAGACAAGGTTAAAGTCATCAAAGACAGATTTAAGATAGCAAGCGACAGGCAGAAAAGTTATGCAGATCACAGCCATAGGGACCTTGAGTTTGAGATTGGTGATAAGGTGTTCCTAAAAATTTCCTCGTGGAAAGGTGTACTTTGATTCGGAAAGTATGGTATGTTGAGTCTGCGCTACATTGGGCCATATGAGATCACGAACAAGGTTGGATCAGTGGCTTATAGATAGAAGCTACCACCACAGTTAGCCAGAATTCATAATGTATTTCATATATCTATGTTGAGGAAATACATTCCTGATCCCTCCCATGTACTAGAAGAGCAACTTGTGGAACTAAGGGAAAACTTGTCATCTGAAGAGAAACCGATTCAGATTTTAGATCGTAGGGAGCAGGTCTTATGCAGTAAAGTCATTCCCTTGGTGAAGGTGTTGTGAAGAAATCATGCCATAGAAGAAGCTACATGGGAGCATGAGGAGTAAATGCATATCCATTATTTGCACCTATTTGAGTCAGATATGTGATTTAATTTCGAGGACGAAATTTTTATAAGGATGGGAGAAATTGTAAACTAGGGGTGGCAATTTGAAACCGGACACGACGGGTCGACATGATAATTACAGGTTAGGGTTTGAGCATTAACGGGTTGGATAAATTAACGGGTCAACCCGTTTAACCCGTTAATTTATCGTGTCGGGTTCGTGTTCCTTTAATCGTGTTACGGGTTGACCCGTTAAGGAGAGTAAAATGATAATTTTACATTAAAGGGTCTTTTTTGTAATTTTACTGATAATATATTTTTTTTTTTAAAGTCAAAACCCTACATCTCATTTTTATCTTTGCCGCTCCCTCTCTGGTTTATTTTATTTCTCTTGTTTTCTTTGCCGACCAATCGACTACCAACATCCCGCCCTATCTGCAGCATCTTCTCCGGCCGTCCTACGCAGCGCCGCGCCACTGTCTTTGCATCTGCAGATCTGCGTGCCGCGTAGCTTTTTCTCGCCAGTTGCGTCGTCTTGCTACTGCCGTCGTGTCGTGCCATCTCCGCCGTCTTGCGTAGCTCATCTGCTCGCAAATGGCAGCGCATCTGCAGACTACAGATCTGCTATTACCGCCGTGCCGCGTAGTTTCTTCTCGCCCGCCGCGTCGTCGAGTTACTGCCATTGTGCCGTGCCATCTCCGTCGTGCACCATCTTCTCCTCGTGTAGCTTCGTCTCCTCACGCAGCATCTACAACAGTAACAGTATGTTGTCTTAGACAACTTGTCTCCTCTGTTAGCTAATTTACACTAACTAATATTTCCACCAAAAAAGAAGAAAAAAAATGCTATTAGCTGTAGTTGCTATTTATTGATAGTAATATATATCAAAATGGCCCTTGAAATTTGGCAAGGTTTGAGGTTGTATGTATGTAACTAACACACAGATTGTAATTGCTTCTTTAGAGATGCTTTAGAAACTAGTACTTATTAGTCTTACTGATTCAATGTTATGTTAGTAATCTGCGCTGTAGTTGAAGTTTAGGTACGTTCTTAGGGGTTTCAATTGTTGCTTTAAACATGTTTTTCTGTGCTTTAGAAACAGAAAACTATTGATTGGTGCAACTAAGGGTTTTTTTTTTTTTAATTGTTATTTTGGTATGCTTTCTGTATTTTGTACATCCTTTAATTGACAATTATAATCTATTCAGATACGCATGGAACAGAATTGCGAATAATTTAACTGTCATACAAATCCTGCAAATATACAAGTACTCTTTTAGTTTTGGGCTTGTAGCCTTTAAAAACAGTATATGAGTGATGTCCATAATTATAGTTTTAAGTTAACAATATAAATGGACATGTTGATATGTTATGTCATCAGAAATCTTGGATACTTGCATTTGTTCATGCTTTGAGTGATTCACACTAACCACAATTTGATAGTAATGTTGTCTTTAATTTTATTAATTTTGTTTATTGTTATTAATTTTCATGTATAGGTTAAATTAATGGATGCTAATAATGTCAATATCGACGATTGGGAAACCAATAGTATGGAAGAGGATTTCGATGAGGAAGGAGATGATTCTATCGAAGTAGAGGCCAACGATACGGGAAAAGGAAAGGATATCATAGTGAGAAAGCCTACTTGCAAAAGAAAGCTTAGATCAAAAGTGTGGAATGTATTTGTGAAGTTACTACGAAGTAAAGATGGAAAACTAAGGAGTAAGTGTAAGCTATGCAACAAGATTTATATTTGTGAAAGTAATTATGGTAACGGCAACATGAAACGCCAAATGGAATTAACTTGTCTGATGAGCAAAAACTATGATATAAGTCAAATGTTTATCAACGAATACGGTGGAAATATTGCGACACTTACTAAATCTAAAGATCTTGAAATATTTCGAGGTATGATAGCTGCTGCCATTGTATGTCATGATTTGCCTTTTCAATTTGTGGAATTGACATGGATTAGGAAACGTTATGAATATTTGGATAAAGATTTAACTCTAGTTTCTAGGAATATCGCAAAGGCGGATGTGTTGAAGATGTTTGCTAGTGAAAAACAAAAAGTTAAGAGTATGCTAGAAGAATCCTCTGGTAGAATTAGTTTGACATGTGATTTGTGGACATCTATAGCTACTGATGGTTATTTATGTCTCACATCACATTTTCTTGATAAAAATTGGGTGTTACAAAAAAAAGTGTTGAATTTTTCTTTCATGGCACCACCACATGATGGAGTTTCCTTAGCTCATAAGATTAATACATTGTTATGTGAGTGGGGAATTCAGAATAGGATCTTTTCAATTACTTTGGACAATGCTTCATCTAATAAATCCTTTGTTGATATTTTGAAAAATCAATTGAACATCAAAGGGGCACTTTTATGTCATGGTGATTTTTTACATATTCGTTGTTGTGCTCATATTCTTAATTTGATTGTTCAAGATGGTTTGAAAGAAATAGATGAGGTGGTCCATAAAATTTGTGAGTGTGTGAAATATGTGAGGGGGTCACAAGTGAGAAAACAAAAATTTTTTAAATGGGTGAAACAAGTTTGTCTTGATGGTAAGATGAGTCTAAGGCAAGATGTTCCAACTAGATGGAATTCAACTTATCATATGCTTGAAAGTGCTATTAATTATCGTCGTGCTTTATGTTCATTAGAGTTGAGTGATAGTAACTTCAAGCATTGTCTTTCCACAAGTGAATGGGAAAAGGTTGAGAAAATTGTCTTATTTTTGAAAATATTTTATCAAATCACTTGCATTTTTTCGGGAACGAAGTATCCAACTTCAAATTTATACTTCCCTCAAGTGTTAGAAATTTATGTGCTATTAAAGCAAAACTTGGAAAGTGATGATTTGTTTTTGAGAAATATGACCACCCAAATGTACACTAAATTTAACAAATATTGGGGTGATTTTTCTACAATCATGGCCATAGGATTGATTTTGGATCCTCGATACAAGATGAAGTTTGTTGATTTTGCTTATAAAAAAGTATACGGGACGATTCATTTGAATTTGAAAATGTTCGAAGTAAGTTGTATTTGTTGTTTGATGAGTATGTCAAAAATACTTCGACATCGACTCCTAGTGGTGGTGGTCATAACATGATCACTAATTTTTCGTCACAAGCTACTAGTGCACCACCATCTTTTAGTCTTATGAAGGTAATTGCTATTTACTAGTTTGTTTATATATTTAATTTCGTTTGTTTAAAATATATTAATATATATATTATTTGCATAATATTAACATTGTTTTTTATTAATAAATATTTATAAGAGTGGGAATCGTTTAACAAAGATATATCTGATAGTGATTTCACAAGAAAGACACAATTGGAGTTATAATTGGATGAACCAAAGCTTTAAGATACGAAGGATTTTGATAGTTTGAGTTTTTGGAAAGTAAGTGCAATTCGATTTCCTGAACTCGCAATGATGGCTCGTGATGTTTTAAGCATTCCAGTATCTACGGTGGCATCCGAATCGGCATTTAGTGTTGGTGGTCAAGTTCTTGATCAATATCGGAGTTCACTTAAACCAAATGTGGTGGAGGCTATAGTTTGCACTCGAGATTGGATATATAGAATTAAAGGTGATTTTTTACTAAAAAGTGTTAATTTCAATTTACATGTGTCTTATCATTATGAGTTTTATTTTTATTTTTATAATTAGATATTCTTAATTTTTTTTATTTGTTATTATTGTAGAGAATGCAAATCTTGGATTGGATGAACTTACCGAAGATGTGATGAACATGAATCTTGATAGTGAAACTGTTAGCACTGGTAATCACACTATCGAATCTGTCTCATCACAAATTGCCTTATAGTGGTAAAATTTAATTGTTTTGATAAAATATTTGTTAAAATATCTTTTCATGTATAAATGTATAATTTACTAATTAGCTAACTTTTAGTTATTATTTTTCTGCAGGTTGTAGTTGGTGGATGCAATTGCAATCAACAGTTGATGTTTTCTAATACGAAGAACTATATTTGCGGATATATTTTTGATGTTATTTTTTTAATATTAAGAACAATATTTGCATCTATGTATTTATATTCATTTGTGTGGATGTTTGTATTTTTATGTTTTACATTGTATTTATGGATGATTGTATTTTATGTGTTGGATTGTTTTAGATTGTATTTGTAATTGTGGATGATTGTATTTTTATGTTTTGGATTATATTTGTGAATAATGATATATATTTTTTTGGAAATATGGATGATTGTCATTTTAGGTTTTGGATTGTATTTGAGTATTTTAATGTTGTTTTTTATTAGATGTGAATTAAAATTTAAATATATTAAATATGGTTAAATTTATAAACGGATTAACGGGTCAGCTTAACGGGTCATAAATGGGTCAGTTAAACGACCCATTAATAAACGGGTTATCGTGTCGTTTTCGTGTTGACTCGTTTCTTATCGTGTCGTGTTCGTGTCGAGTGAGTTCAACCCGTTTGCTTATAGTGTCATGTTAAAAATTATCGGGTCGTGTTCGTGTCGTGTCCAACCCAACCCGTCAACCCAAATTGCCACCCCTATTGTAAACCCTCGATTCCTTATTTATGGTTTTCCTAGTGATAGTCCCTAAGTAATGAATTGAGACCCTAAAAGGTCAATGAAAGTGTCTAAGGTTGTAGAGAAACTTTAGAGATTTATTTAAACCCAGTCGGAGAATAAATGGAACGATAAAATGGTAAATGACATTGAATAATTATTAAATATGATTAGGGACTAAATTGAAAATAAGTTTTAATATTTAGGGGTCAAGTAGAATTTAAGCTAAAGTTAAGGGATGAAAATGAAATTTTTCAGGGACATGACCATCATTTTTGGATTTGTTAGTGGAATAAATGTGAAACTTAGTCTTTATTTACGCAAAACAAACTCAAAACTCACCAAATCAGTCAAGCAAACCATAAGCAAACCAAAGGAGACCGAGAGAGTGAGAGATTGAGCAAGAGAGAGGCCGAGAGGAGAAGAGATGAGTCGGCCAAGGAGAAGAAGAAGAAGACCTAGCGTTTTCGAGCTTCAAACTAGAGCTACTTTGTGCAAGCAAGAGTAGAATCATGACAGCAGAGGGAGAGGTCGAGAGTGGAAGAAAGAATGGAGGTGTTTCGGCCAAGCTAGAGGGGGAAGAATATAAAGCCTCCAAGCCATTCTCCACCACCAAACTTACGCCATTTCTCACTCAAAACAGAGGCAGAACCGAGACCCTTGCAGTAGCCATGACAAACACCAAATAAAGAGAGGCAAGAGCCGAGAGATGGGCGAGAGACTTGGGTTGGTTTCGAGCATGCTTGGGTGAAGAGGATTAAGTGCTTTTCCATCCATTTTCAAGCCTTACTAAGCTTGAGAACCAAGTGTAGACAAGAATCAAGGTAAACATAGGTGAGTTTCATGATTTTCCAACTTGTTTATGTGATGTTGTTGATGATGTTAGAGTGGGTTTTTTATGGGGCTTTTGATGTAAGTTTAGAGTGAAATATATGGTGATTAAAATCTAGTTAGAATGGAAGTGAAACCATGCTTGTGTGGTAACTTAGAGTTGTCTCTAGCAAATCCAAAAGTGTTTATAAAGTGTGTTAAACAATGGATTAAGGTGTTTACCAAGTGTTTGATGAAATGTCTTAAAGATGTGATATGTAAAATTTAAAAGAAATGAACTTGGTATGAGTTAAAGCATAAAAAGCCATAGTTGGTAATGTATGAATGTGATTAGATATTATAGATATTAACCATGATTCCATGTTGATTTCAAGGTAGGTGAACCTATATAAAAAAAAAAAAAAAAAAAAAAGTTAGAAAACCATTTAGGCAATATGTAGTTGTAAAGCCCATCTGAAGGGCTTTAGTGGATTTCAAGTAATACCATTTCTTTTATGGGTTTAATTGAATTGAATGAGTATAATTGAGTGTGTATAGCCCTAAGGAAAAGATAATTGAGATTAGGAATGAAAAAATGTAAAAGTTGCCTTGAAAAAGTGGCGAAAAAGTGAGGTTTTTCTTAGATTTCGCCACTCTATAGTTGGAATTTTTTAGAACCGTTTGACGGGTGACCTAAGTGAGAGTTAGGGAGATGAATGGAGTGAAAACGAAGTGAAAAGCAGCCCTAGGTTGAGCCGTGAATAGTGTTCGACTAAAGGGGGTACTAAAAAATGCGACTTTTCATTTCAGGCTTCAAAAAATTATTTCGGACATGTGGGGATGTCCATAGGGGTATATAAATAAGGTTCATTGAAAAAAATCGAAATTTTGGAGCTCTGATTAGGTAGAAATCAAGTAGGGAAGTTTTTAGCGAAAAGTGTCATTTTATGGGCTATTGGAGTTAGAAACTAATTAATCAGTTTCGTAAAATTCCATTTAGCATATTCTAAGTGAAAATGTGATGTGTAAGTGAGAAGGAAGCAAGCGGAGCACGACACGAACCCTGAGTTTCCATATACGAAGCTTTAAGACCATGTGAGTGTTTTTATAAAAAACCATGTTTTCTTACTATGAATGATTTTTAGATGCATGCCTAAATATATCAGTTTATCATTGATATCAAAATAATTTGAATTTGAAATTGTTGCATAGATTATGAAAATGATTTTTATGACATGTGATTTAATGAGAAAGAAAAATTAAAATTGAAATGAAATTGAAAACCTATGGTACACCTGATTGCATGTTATATATCTCCGGTTTGGGCTGAATATCTTAGGCGTGCATTGGCTGTGTTGGGAGAGTCTGTCACTAACTCTAATAGCCGGTGAGACATTGTCTGTTTAGTCATGTGAGTCACCTAATGCACGTGCAAGGTATATTATTCGTTGGCTTCTACCTGAGCGATGTAGAATTCCATTCCGTAGCGAAGTGGAATTCTGCTACGTAAAAACTGGATAGATGACCTAAACGATGAGGAATTCTGTGATGGTTTGAGCGACGTAGAATTCCACTCTACTCTTAAGGTACCATGTAATGCAAGTTATTAATGGTTGGCCTATTTGTATTTATAAATTGTTTGAAAGTTATTATTGCCACTATTATTAAAATGTTTTGATAGAAATGGAGACCATGCAACCTATGGATTTAAATTTTATTTATTGAGCATGAATTTTATTAAATTTTTATTGATATCTATTGTTTTTAAATGGATAATGAATTTCAGAAATACTAATTGTTCAATCATGGTATTTGATTATGTATAAATGTTTTAAAAAGATTTTTGGGAGGGTATTTGATAAATTAGATTTAAGTGGGAATTATATGACATTCACTAGGCTATTAAACTCATCATATTTTATATTTTTGTAAATAAAACATCCCCAGGTACAGGTACGGTACAACACTTCAATAGTAGGAACTTCAGATCGTGATTAGAGGAGTTGAGCAGACTGTACTGTTATTTTTGAAATGTGAGACCATTTGTATAAATTTTTGGGATATGTATATAAAGATCTGCATATGAACTTTTAAAGCTATCAGAAAAAAGGGTTTTAAAATTTAGTTTGGTTGTTTTGTTGGAATGGATTAAAATTAATCATGCATGACTTATGAATTCAATTTAATATATCGTTCTAAACTATATGCATGTTTGTGGTTGTTTGTGGATTGATAAAGTTGAGGGCCTGAGGCTTAGGAGTTGAGAAAATGTTTGGTTTTTGAAGTATTTATAGTTTTATAAACTTTGCAGGGTGGCATAGTCAGAAAAACAGCTGTTATGCTGCCCAAATTTTTATAAAATTATTTTGAAATCGAGTAAAATAAAAAGAAAAATTTTCCTACACGTTTTCAGATAAAAGAAAGTCTTGAAAAGATAAACGACTTAACTTCATGGGGACCTTCTAGCCGGATCAGATATCCTTTAGAAAGCCACCGTGAGATTGCCGGTAGACTACCTAAGTAAAGGGGTTTGTCAATCAGGCTAGCCAATGAAAGGAAAGCATATATTCCTTGCAAACAACTCATGAATAAGAGGCAAGAAGGGTTGGAAAGCGATGAGACACAGAGGGAACTGATGATAAGAGGTTGAGATGTAAGGAGAGGGGAAGCTAACTAGAATTTGACCATATCAGGAGAAAGGAAAATGACCAGCAAGCCCCCAAGGCATAGGCAGCTGTTTATATAAAGCGGTAATTGTTCATCCAAGGGGTAGGTTTTGAAAGAAAAGGCATGAAACTAACTAATATGCAAGGAAACTCCCTTAAGAAGGCTTCTCACAAATATTAGACCTCATTCTAGGCTTGTTTTAGTATTATTTTGCACCTTCTCTCCTCCAAAGACTCTTAAAAAAACCCCTCGACTTCTAGCCCTATGAAAATTAGCTGACTTAAGTGCCGGAAAGCTTTCGTCGATGAAGCATAGACAACTCCTGACCTTCATTCCCTGTCTTGCAGGTATAGGCAAGGGAGAAATAAACGAAGGAAAGAGGAGATACGTCAACCTTAAAGGCTACATCATCATCATACCTTTAACCTCCATTCCAATATGGCACTAACAATCAAAATTAGATCACAACCCTAAGAAAGATTAAAACAAGTTTATAAAAAATGAATTTAACTCGTTGATTATATGTCAATCAAAAACTAAAGTCATAAAGAATTTTGACCTAATGTTTAGAACTCAATTAAGAACCAAAATTATTAAAGAATGATATTGACACCACTCCCAAAACGAGATGAAAAAGTAGAAGATAAATCATGATCGATCGCCATAAGAATTAACTTGATAAAGTCACATATTCATGAAGAATAAAAGAGAAACAAATATCTATTCTTTTAATTAAGAAGCTGTTTATATCATCATGGTTATATTTGTTTAGGGTTATATGATAGGACCCAATCTGAACCATATTATACTAGTATCTTGAGGGCCCTACCTGACACCCCGACGGAATCCCCTAAACCCTTCCAATTGACCTAAAAGGAATCCGTGGGGCAAACCCTTAAAATCTTTCCTTACTTATAAACAAGGATGAGTTGTTTTTTTTTTTTTTTCAAATGAAAATTCGATAATATAACGTCTGTATTTTTAATGTTCCCAAAATACCTGTAAGACAAATACACTTCCAAATCTTTTCCAATCACAACCCAACTTCTTCGTCAAACAAATTTAAGAGTTTCATTTCCATTTCATACAAAAGGAATCATATAAAATTCCAAAACATAGGTAAATTTTCATACCATATAAAATCCATAGTTTAAAATTATAGAAAACCATAACCATAGGCCAAAGACCATAATAAAAACTCAAGGAAAATAACTTAAAAAAATTATGTATTTTTCGTAACCTTAATGGAATTCATATAATTTTATACATATCAAAAGACATATAGATACAAGCATTCATTTCAAAAGCCACTAAAGTATATAATGAAATACAACAAAATGGTGACTTTTAACTTTCATATGCATGCAAAATGATTATACGAAGGAAGCATCCGTCGAATCTACGCCCACCTATTTTAACGGAGGGTATCTTATGCCTTGATCACATGCGCTAGCACTTAAGGAGGTTTTTGACATAAAACAGGAAAAAGTGAGCTTAATTGAAGCTCAGTGAGTGCACGTAATTTATAAATCAATATCATATTCGTTTGTAAAATACCTCTTTAAAAACATTAAAAACAAAGTTTTATTTCAAGATCACTTAATCTAATTTCATAAAGGTTCACACTTAACATAATAAAATCATACAATCGCCAAAATGAAAGATGCATAAAATTTTCAATAAACTTAATAAGCAATAATATTATACCATTAAATTCGGCTATAAAATTCCTTTCAAAGCATAAATATAAATCACATAAAATAGTTTACTTTTAAACTTAGGCTTGCATTTTAAAATGCACCGATGTTACCCCTTAAACTTACAACCACGATAACATGGAGTCACGAGGCGATTTAGCCACAAACGCCATTCGTGACACTTATGAAGACATCCAAACACCACGTGCGGAATATTACATCGCAATACGTAGTGCAAGACAACATCTCACACACGTAAAAACGACACTACAGACTCTTTCTCCCCAAAGTTAGTGACGCGATCCCTCCCATACTTTGCCATACACGTGTGGGACATACCGGCCAGGTCTATAAAACTTACAAAGATGGGTAGACAATTGGCCTTTGAAAACATATTTGCACATATATTATTTTCTTGCATCAAACACAAAATTTAAGAATTTCATTTCTTCTTTACAAAACCATAAAACATAGCTCAATTGTCACAAGTTCTAACTTAACATTTCGTATCAAAATATAATTAACACTAATAAAAATCATGAAAACGAAACTTTCTCATACAAACATAATATCCATAACAACACTTATTTTTGAATTCCAAAGTGGTAAGCACATCATAAAACATGTAAACGATTCAAAACCACATAAATGCTTTAAAATGCATTTTAGCACTCTCCTTTGCTTGCAAACTTTCCTAGTGGCTTCAACGGTCTTTTCTGGCTCCGCTAGCCTCTTCTTCACCTACACATGATAAGCACACTTAGAATGTGCTTAATAGACAATACAAAGATACACTAAGATGCACCTAATTATATTAACTCTATAAAATTCTCCCTACACTAGTAGTTTCTCCTTCCAATTTCTCTTTGATCCATGCTCCAAATTCTCAATTTCTTTACATGAATCCTTCTTATATACACCAAGGAACGTCCCTATATGCTTCTCATCATAAATTGAAGCTTGGAACTCAAAATGGTTGTTTTAGACCCCTCAAATTCGAATTGAATGCATAGCCCAAACCGTGCAGGCTTTTGCCCCAATTCTTTCTCCCACACTCTTCTTATATCCCAATGTGGTCACCTATAAAATTTTGTCAAATTCCGATATTGTTTGATAGGCATTTTGGGGCAAAAACACCACTTTACGATCACTTTTTAAAGGGCTTTTTCACCCATTTCATTCTAAAACTTAACTCTTCATTTCCTAGTGTTACACATACTCAAACCTATCCATACAATTCATTTCAACACATAAAAGAAGTGATATTCAAAAACAATTCATAATGCCCTTCGTAGATGTCTTACATTACCTTACAATGGAAGTTGTTCTAATTTCATTTCAATCATTTTCATAAGTTTGTTGGTCACTTAAACAACATAAAATCATGCCTAAAACATCTCAATACGATTGGATTCTCATACTTCTCCATAAGGCCTCACATGTTACAACACATACTAGATTCATTTCCATCAAGTTTTGCATGTTAGTTCTTTGAGACATTTTATTAAATACCTTGTCTACATCTCATTTCATTTGTTTCCAATCCAAAACCAACCTAAAATCTATCTCAAGCCAACCCTAGCTGATCAATCTTAGTAGGTTTGCATGCCATCTATACATAGATAAAATCCCCCAATCAAACCAACTCAAACACCATTAAAATCACCAACACAACATCACAAAAACAAGCTCAAAAGTTAGTGAACTAACCTTGATTTGACTTTATTTCTTGCTTCAAATTTAATTTCCTAGCTTAGGGAGACTTGATTGATTGATTAGGAACTCAAAAATCACTTGAATCAACTTTGATCACCCTTTTTGGCCGAACACACACATACATACCTCTCTCGCCTCTCTCTTTTCTTCCTTTGTTGGTGTCTCACGGGTTTGCTTGGTTATGTGGTGTGAATGGCTTAAAATTCTCTAAGTGTTGCTTATACACTAATATCAATTCCATTAATGATGATTATATCCTTTACTTAATCAACTTTTGATACTTAACTTTTAATTATTCCATCTTGACCCTTAACTTATAAACTCCTTTCAATTTAGTCCATAGGTCATTCTAACTTATGAATTCCAATGACAATGACCAATTTGCCCTTATACTTAATTAAGCTTCCAATGAGGTTTCATCAATCCCTATGGTTTTACAATACTTTCGTTTAATCCCCTGGGGTCTCAAAACATCTCTTAATAATTATTTACGATTTCATACACCACTTATAGATTATTACTAAAGTAACCATAATTAAACATCGATGGCTTACATTATAAGTCTTTTTATAGGCAAAAAAATAAAACTTAAACATGAAACCCTAGCCCCCTAATAGCTGGGCTTAACTAAACATAATAATGGGCTTATATTATTTATATGTTTTAATGCAAATAATATTAATTACAAGCTAACATAAAATTAAATAAACTAAAATTGATTAAAGCCCAATAAAACGCAACCGCTCTTGATAATTAAGTGCTGCTACTAATTAAAGTCTGATTGCTCTAATAAGTCTCCAATAAACCTTAATTGCCTTCAAGAATTAGTCTGATTGCCTTTAATTATCTCGTTGTCCAATTATTTCGTTGTTCTCCATGATCGCTATCTTGGTCTCCGTCATTTTTTTTTTCCTTAAAATAATTTGTCCTCGAATCGTAGCTCATCTTTATTGTGTTTCAAAGACATGATTGAAACCTGAATAGAATATTAGACAAGACCTCACTACACTCCCTCACATGTTTCATTCAACACTCTCTCACGTATTTCAATTTTTTTCCTCATGTTTTAAATCAATCAAGAACACACTCAAGACTAAATTGAATTCAGGATTGCATATTGAATTCAATTGCCTTATTGTCTAATTATCTTATTGTCTTCTATGATTGCTATCTTGGTCTCAACAGTTCATCTTCATGTCACCGTGTGTGTTTTCAGCCTTAATGAAAATTTCGTGCTTCAAATTTTAATAAAAATTTGATTGAGTATTAGGGTAGTTGATAATTTTTGAATTGGTGTATGAAAATGTAAGATACTCATTGGATTTTTAAATGAGCTAGATTGCCTAATTTGTAATGAAGTTGCTGAATTCGTGAAACATCTGAGGTTACTTGTTGGGTCAGGTTAAACTTGAAAAGGACTGAGATCGGGTTGTGTTTAAGAATGAAATACATAACACCCCTTTGAGGTTTGCCTAAAACAAACAAATATACATTCACCCTTTTATTACATAGCACCTCTATCTCATGAGTCAGATTCTGTTAAAGTTAGTTAAACTTATTTGACTCAAGGATAATTTCATCTTTTACTTTATTTATATTTTTTAAAAATTTAAAATTATAAAAAATAAACAAGAATTAGAAAATAAGAAACATTTTTTTTTTTAAAAAAAAAAAAGAGATCTTCAACGTCCATGACATGTTGGACAGTGGAAATTAATTTAAAAATAAAATCTAATATATATATTTTTAAAATAATGAATTTTTATAATTTTCTTAAAAATAAAAAGAATTGATCTCCACTGTATCAAAAAATTAAAAAAAAAAATCGTAAAGAAAGAAAGAAAAAAAAAAAGACATTTGGGTTCCCAAAAAACAAAAGAAACCTAGATCTTCCATAAAAGAAAAAAATCAATTCCAAAAAAAAAAAAAAAAAAAAAAAATCATCCATCATATGGGAATAGAGATGATGAACAACTAGGAACCTAGATGTTATCAACAAACCCGTGAAGTGTTTTTTTGTTTTGTTTTGTTTTGTTTTTGTTTTTAAAGCAAAGATAGAAAAGAAAAAAAAAAAAACACCATCATTAGAACAACGGATAAAGATCATCGTCCCAACAAAACAACATCATCAACCATCATCATCTCGGCAAAACAAAATCATCATCAACCATCATCATCTTAGCAAGTTCATAATCAATCATCAACAACGAAAAAAAAAAATGCAACGATAACCCAAAAACAATCTTACGATAGATCTTTAGTCGGCGCCATAACTCTACTATAAGCATTGCCAGATTAGCGAACGATGCTGTAGATCGCTGGATTTCCGTCATTATCAAGAATCACTTTTTTTTTTTTAAAGGTATATGGAGATTAAGGGCTTATTTATTTTTTCGTCTGAAGACTAAATAGTGCTATTGAAAACTGAAGACTGAATAGTAACTGAAACCTAAAATCTAAATGACATTTGTTTTTTTTTTCTTCCCTTACATTTGAATGTATAGTAATCTTATTTGTTTTTTAAAGTTAAAATTGTCTGAAAACTAGTAATTTGATATTTATTTCCTTCTACTATTAATTGTTTTTTTTTTTTTTGAACTTACTATTAATTGTTATGTAACTTCATTTAATATAATATAAACAATTGCAATAAATTATTTAGCAAGTACTAAACCACTTTTATGTATATATTAATAATCTTTTTATTCATAATTAAAATATGAATTATTATAGTAAAGTATTTTTTTTTAAAAAAACTTATGTATACATAAATAAATTTTTATAGTAAAGTAAATTAAACAAAAATAAATAAAATAATATTAAGTTGAATTACTATTGTTATATATTGAAATAAAAATAATATTGAAAAAATATCATTAAAATGAATATGTATAATGTAAAATTTGATCAAATTAGGAAATATGTTTGTTAACGTATTAAAAGAAATTTTTATAATGTAAAACTAAAACAAACTTGCAAATTTGTTATTTCAGGGAGGATAAAATTGGAATAATAAATTTATAATATCATCAAGTGATAAAAATATAGTTTTTTTATTTTCAGTGGTTTTTGAATGGTTTTAAGTGGTTTAACTACTTAAAAAAACAAATAAAAATCACTTAATTGATTTAATTTAGTACCATTAAATGTTAAGTATAAAAAACAAACGACCACTAAGGGTCTCCATTGTGGAGACCTGAACTGGTCTCCATGCGCGATGGAGACATTGATCTCCATTCTAGCACGGAGACTAGTTTGAGTCTCCACTATGAAGACCCTTGGATCTTCTTCACCGAGACCCCTAGTCTCCAAATGCGTTGATTGTTGCTCAATGGATGATGGAGATAGATTTTAATCGTTGATAATAGATGTTCACATTGAAGACCCATATGGAGAAGTCCAGAGAACTATAGTTTTGCTTTGTTTTTGTTTTTATAATTGTTTTACCTTTTTTAATTTAATGGTTTTTTTTCTTTTTTAATTTTGTTTTGTCTTATTCTTAGATGATGTGGTTATTTGACTAAACACCTTTTAATTTTTAATTTTTTTTTATTCATAAGTGAAATAATCTTTGAATCAAAATTCATAATCAACCGTTAAAGTTAATGGAAGTCAACTAAGGGCGTGAAAGTTTAATATAATATAAAGGTAAATATGTTTATGTTTATTTTTAGGTAAACCTCATAGGATACTGTGCAATTTCTTCTTGTTTCTATTGTCAGTACTCGGGTTGGTGGGTCATCTGGGTAACCCGTGACCCGACCCGGCACCTAAATACTAATGAGACGGATGCGCAACCCTCTTACACATTCACTCGGGAGGAGTTCTTCTTCTTCTTCTACGCGTTTCGCCGCCGCACCCTCCTTCACCTTGAACCTTGCTTCTCTCCGCCGCACCAACTTTTCTACTCTCATAGGTACAGATCTTTATCTCCTGTTTCATTTTCTAAAATTCGTGATTTTGTTTATTTACGTGTTGTGTTGGAGTCGAATTTTGTTTGTTGAAGGCAGCGGGAAATAAAAGTTGAAACATGTTTCTGGGTTGAAATTATGTGTCTCTTGGATTCTTTGGATGTTGCTGGTAGTAAAGTGTTGTTCTGTTAGAGGCAAGAATTGATTTTGGGTGAGTTTTTGTGTGTTGTTTGCATGTGGTTTGGTAGATGTGCTATGTTACGTGTTCTCTTCTCGTGGTCTGTTTAGTTTGCTGTTCAAGCACATTCCAAGAGCTATGAAAAATTAACAATCCACAAGGTTTGGCTTTGGGCAGTGGACTCTGTTGTATTAGGTAGGTAGTGCTTGTTTCTTGTTGGTGCTTGCATGTTTGTTTACTGTCTTCAACCTTCTCCTTATTGGTGGTTTCTTTTAGGTTTTTCCTTGTTTGGGTTGCCTTGAGATATGCCCCCTCTAGGTTTTATGGTGGTTTCTTTGCATTTTTTGATCTGTATTAGGGACATTGTTGCTGTTAGATCGTGGTTTCTTTGCCCTGTGGTAGCAGGATTGTCATTGTTAGGGTAGCAGCTTATTAATTCCATGGTTATTTGCTCATCAATCTGTTATTTTGTTAATTATTTTGAAGCTAAACATATAATTTCTTGTTTTCTGTTGATTTTTATGTGAAAAAAGAGTTATATATATATATATACACACACATATATATATATATATAATGGTTCTGTGGTCAATGCATTATAATTTTAAAAAGTTAAGACAAAAAAATTTAGGGGAAACTTTAATTTAGTCCTCAAGGTTTCTGAAAATATTAAGTTTTTAAAGTTTTTTAAACAGCTGTTTTCATCTCAAATTTTTTTAAAATTCTTCAGAAAAGTTCAAACCGTTAGTCAGTTGATGGTCAATAGTAACTTTAGGCCATTTTTAATAATTTAAATTTATAAATATTTTAGATAATTTAACTTGTAAATTCATTATTTTATTATGATAATCTGATAATTTATATGAAATTAACAACCATCAAAGGTAAAAATATTTTTCTACAAATTCTGTTAATATTGATCATTAGTTGACTGACGGTTTGGACCTTTTTGAAGAGTTTTGAAAAGTTAGGGATGAAAAAAGTTGTTTTAAAAGAGTTTTAAAACCTGATATTTTTGGAAACCTTAGGGACTAAAATGAAGTTTTTTCAAAAATCTATGGACAGAAAAAAAGAAGATAAAAATAAAAATGATGGTAATAATCAAATTGTAATTATTTATTTCTATTTTTATCTCTTTTTTCTTTTTTTGTCCATCAAATGTAATGGATAATTGAGATTTTTTTGTTCTAACTTTTTTGAAGTTAAAAGGCATTGACTATAGAACCACTATATATATGAAAAATTTTGGTCTATGTTTTATCAGCAGAGTATAATCTTATGTTGTTATGATTGTGATCAAAGTTGTGGTTAGATTCACTTGTTGGTTTGTTGTTAGCTGATACATTATCCTTTTTTTTTTTTTTTTTTTTTTTATTTTTATTTTTTAATGTGTTTGAATTCAGACTCTTGAGTTTTCTGATTTTCTTCTGTGGAGTTGTACAACGACAAGATGGCTTCACGTTTCTGGACTCAGGTTTGTTAGTGTAGTGTATTTGTTTATGGTTTTGTGTATTATATTATAGTGAAATTGCTGAAACTAGTGGATGTTATCGGTGTTATTTTTGTTTATATATGTCTTTTTTCGGTTTTAACAGGGAAGTGACACTGAGGAGGAGAGCAGTGATTATGATGATGGAGACATTGACAATGGGGGACTCGAGCCTGTTGATCAAAATGCTGCAAGCAAATACCGTGAGGGAATTGCTAGTGATAGCGATGACTCTGATGGTCATCCACGTGTGGTTAGGTCGGCCAAAGATAAGCGATTTGAGGAAATGACAGCTACGGCTGACCAGATGAAGAATGCCATGAAAATTAATGATTGGGTTAGCTTGCAAGAGAGTTTTGACAAGCTGAATAAGCAGCTCGAAAAGGTCATGAGGGTGACAGAGTCTGACAAGGCACCTACAATGTACATCAAAGCACTTGTGATGTTGGAGGACTTTTTGAACCAAGCCATGGCAAATAAGGAAGCAAAGAAGAAGATGAGTAGCAGCAATGCTAAGGCTCTGAATTCGATGAAACAAAAACTGAAGAAAAATAATAAGCAATATGAGGAATTAATTGATAAGTATAGGGCAAATCCTGAGAGTGATGTAGAAAGGGATGCTGAAGAGGAATCTGAGGAAGAGGAAGAAGATTTTGACGTTGAGGAGGATCTTGACAACATTGAAATGGGAGGATCTGAAAAGGATGAGGACGAGGAGGAGGAAGAAGAAAGGGCTGATGCTGGAGCTGAAGAGGGGTGGAAGCAGCAGACGGGCGGTAAAAGAAGATGGCCTATGGGCAATCAATTTAAGAATCCCAGTGAGGTCACTTGGGACACTGTTAACAAGAAATTTAAGGAGGTTATAGCTGCTCGGGGTAGGAAGGGAACTGGAAGGTTTGAACAGGTTGAGCAGCTTACCTTCTTGACCAAGGTTGCTAAGACTCCTGCTCAGAAGCTGGAGATTCTTTTTAGTCTTATTTCTGCTCAATTTGATGTCAATCCAGGTCTCTCTGGACACATGCCTATAAATGTGTGGAAGAAGTGTGTGCAGAATCTGCTTTCTGCGCTTGACCTTCTTACTCAATATTCTAATATTGTTGTGAATGACATGATTGAGCCTGATGAGAATGAATCACAAAAGGGAGCAGACTATGATGGGACTATTCGGGTATGGGGAAATTTGGTGGCCTTTGTGGAGAGGATAGATACTGAATTTTTTAAGAGTTTGCAAAGCATTGATCCTCACACACGTGAGTATGTTGAAAGGTTGAGGGATGAACCTACGTTTTTGGTTCTTGCTCAAAATGTTCAGGATTATTTAGAGCATTGTGAAGAATTCAAAGCTGCTGCAAAGGTTGCCTTAAGGCGTGTTGAGCTGATCTATTATAAGCCTCAAGAGGTTTATGATGCAATGAGGAAATTGGCTGATCAGACAGAAGATGGAGATAACGTAGAAAAAACAGGTGAGGAGGAATTTAGGGGTCCTTCTGCATTTATTGTTGTTCCTGAGCTTGTGCCTCGGAAGCCCACCTTTCCAGAGAATAGCAGAACAATGATGGATATTCTAGTGTCCCTGATATACAAGTATGGAGATGAGAGAACGAAGGCCCGTGCGATGCTTTGTGATATCTACCACCATGCACTTCAGGATGAATTTGCATTGTCCCGTGACTTGCTGTTGATGAGTCATCTGCAGGAGAATGTTCAACAGATGGATGTGTTGTCCCAGATACTTTTCAACAGGGCTATGGCTCAGCTTGGTCTGTGCGCATTTAGAGTTGGATTGATCGCTGAAGGACATGGTTGCCTCTCTGAGCTGTATTCTGGTGGAAGGGTGAAGGAGTTGCTTGCCCAAGGTGTTTCACAAAGCAGATATCATGAGAAGACTCCAGAGCAGGTACTCTCTTTGTTTTTTTTCTTCTTTCAAGGTACTTATTGTCATATATAAATTCTACATGAGTACTGTCTTTTGCAGCTAGAACCTTCTCTCAAATTTCATGCTAGATAATTGTTCCCAGTTTCTTAACTGAATGTCATAGTTGTAATTAGCTGCGGTTTTCTATTTGGTGCAAACATGAAAAATTCTTCGTCCTTTTTCTGCTCACACTTGAACGCTGAACTGATAAGGTTGCAATATATCATGGTTGTTGTTATCCATATTTCAGGGTTGTATTTTTCGTTTGACGACATATGGAGGAATAATATATATATATTCATAATTTAAAGGCCTTAATATTCTCACTGTACAGTTTTCAATTTTAATGTATTGTCTTCATAGGAGTTCTGCATAATACTGAACAATATGATTGACATATGGAGGATCCTGTAAGTAAATCTATGCTGTAGAAATTATGTGTATTGGAAAAAGCAAATTTACCCAACATGCGGAATTCAACCATAGTGCTTTGCTTTACACCATGGGAAATTAAGTCTCTTTGAAAGAGCAAATTTACCCATTGTGAGGAAACCATTTTGGGCTTTACACCATGGGAGATCCCAAGCTTGAAGAATTTTGATCTATGATCTTGTTTCTGTTTTGTCTTTCAAACTAATTAATGGTTGGGAATCAGGGACTACATCATTTATTCATTTGTGTAATGTTTGGTTGATTGCTGCAGTGAGGTTTTGTAGTGTAATATTGTTTTGTGGACTAACTGTTCTGAACGTCTTTTGTTTTTCTCTTTTTTCTCAGGAAAGGCTAGAAAGGAGACGGCAAATGCCATACCACATGCATATAAATCTTGAACTCTTGGAGGCTGTCCACCTGATTTGCGCCATGCTGCTTGAGGTCCCTAACATGGCAGCCAACACCCATGATGCTAAGCGCAAGGTCATAAGCAAGACCTTCCGGCGGCTGCTTGAAGTGAGTCAGAGGCAAACATTGACAGGCCCTCCTGAAAATGTGAGGGACCATGTAATGGCTGCCACCAGGGCTCTTAGCAAGGGAGACTTCCAGAAGGCCTTTGATGTTATTACCTCCCTTGATGTTTGGAAGCTCCTTAGGAATCGGGAGAGCATCCTTGAGATGCTTAAGTTCAAAATTAAGGAAGAGGCTTTGAGGACGTACTTATTCACGTACTCTTCATCATACGATTCACTAAGCTTGGACCAACTCACCAAAATGTTTGACCTTACAGAGGCACAGATTCACAGCATCATCAGTAAGATGATGATCAGTGAAGAGCTTAATGCAAGTTGGGATCAACCAACTCAGTGTGTTGTGTTCCATGATGTTGAGCACACAAGGCTTCAAGCTCTGGCATTCCAGCTGACAGAGAAGCTGTCAATTCTGGCAGAAAATAATGAAAGAGCATTTGAGACAAGGGTTGGTGGTGGCGGGTTGGACCTGCCCCTTAAGCGGAGGGACGCCCAGGATTACACTGCTGTGGGAGGCAAGTGGCAAGACAACTTGTCTTTCAATAAGGCAAGGCAAGGTGGTGGGCGATCAGGATATTCTGCTGGTGGTGGTGGGAGGCCATTAGCAGGTGGCTATTCAAGGGAGCGAACAAATCAGTTACGAGGAGCAGGTGGATACTCAGGGAGGACATCAAGCTCAAGGGGCTCCCAGATGGATTCTTCGAACCGCATGGTCAGTCTTAACAGAGGGATTCGTGTGTAACTGAAAGCACAGCAAATATCATTTATAGTAGAAAGGTCATTTTTGTGTTGTGACAAGTCTCATCTGGAGAACCCCACATAGATTGACTGTTGAATCTTTTTGGTTTTGATATTGCCTTGTAGTGAACTAGAAGTCTTTTATATCTACTATACATTTGAACATATCCTTTAAATTTTGTAACAGAATCGAATTTTGGAATTGCATTTGTTTCCTTCTTTTCCCCACATAATCGGCTGCATCGGAAGTTCACTTTTTCTCTATAAGTTGAAACTATCTTATATGCTTTTATGCCTTTGTGGTAGTGGCTCAATTCTTTATTCATGTGATATATATTCATAAAATTGTGTGCAGATTTAAAATAATATAGTGTATATAACACCATATGGGCTACACTTTCATTCAAGAACTCTTGTTTATTCAATCTTTGTACGTAATCCTTCACTAGTAGAGCTTTTCTATTAGTAAAACTCACCAAGATGCTTGCTTCAATGGAGGAAGCATGCCCAACGCTTTGTATAAGCAAGGTCGTGGTTTGGAGTATTTAGGTCCACCATGTGTACAATTGTGAATTAGCCTACAAGTGTTGGCAATCTACTGTAAGTTTCACTAGGTTGTGGAGAGTTTTCTTGCTATATGTTTAGCTCTTTGAGGTTCCCGGTAGTTATAAACGAGCATGTATATAGTAAAAAGAAAAAGAAAATTCTGTTAGTAATGTTTTTGTTTTTACTCTTTTACCCTTGTCTAACAGACTTAAGAACCTAGAATTATTATTTATTGTTTTATTTTTTTAACTGAACAAGCAACATATATATAGATTGTTTTAATAACACTATTGTATAAAGACTCTTTTAATATAAGATGTACTGCAAAGAAAACTAAATATTTATGTGTTATGTTTTTTAAATATTTATGTGTTATGTTTTTTCTTAAGAAAAATTAAAACGGAATCATCATAGAGTACTACTAGCATATGACTAGAATGACAACTCCCACAACACACAATTGAGAAGTCTTTACATACTTCAATACTTAATTCTTTTAGGCCTCTTTTAATATGTGAGGTTGAATTGGATTATTTTGATAGAATTGGATAGGACAGGAAATGATAGAACAAGTCTTTACATACTTCAATACTTAGTTCTTTTAGGTTCATTCGGCACGCGAGAGTTGATTGGATTATTTTGATAGGATAAGATTAGATAATTTATGATAGAATAGAAGTGGATTGAATAAATTAATGCTATAGTGTGTTTAATGTGTATGAGATTGAATTAAAAATAATGCTATTCATTATTTGATCTATTATGAAACTGAACAAAAAATAATTATGTATTATATTATTTTTATAAAGTAAAACTAAAAATGTTTTAAAATTATTTCAAAAAATAAAATCTAACTTTTTAAAATTAATTTTAAAATAATATTTATTTTATTATTATTGAAATATATTATTTTTTAATATTTTAATAAATTATGTAAAAATAATATTAAAAAATTAATGTTTTATATAATTAATGTAAGAAAGAAAATTAAAAAAAAATACAAAAAAAAAAAAAAAATGTCCCATGTGGATGGGATAAATTTAACACACCAAATATGGTGGGTTAAATTTATCCCATCCACATGGGATAAAGTGGTTGCATGGGATTGGAAGAATCCAATCCCATGCCACCATCAAACAGGGGATTGGATTGGAATTTATCCAATCTCAATCCAATCCCATGCAACAAATAAGGTCTTATGGGCTTTTTGGCGTAGTTTCTAGAAAATAGTTTTTGATTGTTGGGAGCTATAAGCTATTTGTTCTTTTAAGGGCTTGTTTGGGATGGTTTTTAGAAAATAGTTTTTGATTTTTGTGGGAGCTAGTAGTTGTTTTTGGGAGTGTTTTGATATACCAAAAATAGCTTGTAAATTTTACAAGCTCTCCTGTCACAAGCCAAGGTCCACGGGCTTGTCTAAAATGCATTTTCACAAAAAAAAAAAAAAAAAAAAAAGGGAAGAAAATACTCTATTTTATTTCTATAGGTTTAAAAAATATTAGGTTTTTAAAACTCTTTTAAAAACTTTAAAAATAACTTTTTTTATCCTTAACTTTTTCAAAACTCTTCAAAAAAATTCAAACCGTCAATTAACTGAAGAGAAATTTTTTTTTACCCTTGATGGTTGTTAGTAGCACGTAAATTACTGAATTATCCTCATAAAATAATGAATTTATAAGTTAAATTTTTTAAAATATCTCTAAATTTAAGTTATTAAATTACAATTTAAATTGGCTAAATTCATAATTGATCGTCAGCTGATTGATAGTGGTTTGAACCTTTTTAAAGAGTTTTAAAAAAATTAGAAATGAGAAAAACTGATTTCAAAAGAGTTTTAAACACTTGATGTTTTTCAAAACTTCGAGGACTAAATAAAGTTTTTCGAAAACCAAAAAAAAGAATGAAACATGGGAAGCCATTCCCTACTAGATGGATCCCGAATCTCTTTCAAAACTTGTTATTTGTGAGTTAGATCCCGAAGCTCTAATGTGAATGATGACAATATGGACAATTACTCAGTCAGATCCTGAAGTTAGATGATGCAGATTGTTTTATTATATATTAATTTTGCCCCCCTTTTTTGCACTCTCACTTTACATGCGTCACAGTTCACATGCAAAGCAACACCTGGGTTGACAAATCAAGCAAAAACAAACGGACGTTATAAAAGCCATTGGAAAAGTAATATTTCATGCTTAGCCGTTTCATGAAAACATGGAAACCTGTATTTTTTTCCCCTCCCTTTCACCACCTTTATACACACAAAGGAATTCCTCTAAAACAAAATCCTCATTTGTATAGTTTCAAGTTTGAAGATGAGCATGATGAGTTTTGTTCAGAGGGAGGGAATACTATCATCAGCCACATTGGTGGTTTTGATCATCATCCTGATGAGTTGCTCATCAGATGGGGCTGTTGTGGGGTCACCAATGGTCCCTGCAATGTTTGTGTTTGGAGACTCTCTTGTTGATGATGGGAACAACAACTTTCTCAGCTCCATTGCCAAGGCCAATTATTATCCTTATGGTATTGATTTCGATTTTGGTGTTTCCACCGGCAGATTCTCCAATGGGAAAACCTTTGTTGACTTCCTTGGTGTGTACTCCTTTTCCTTTTATGCTTAATGAGCATTCAAATTTTTTATAAAAATTCATATGGCAAATCTTAGTCATTAGATACCTAATCAATTTTATGTCTGTGTAACAATTGCAAATTTAACGTTTGAATAACATTTCATGTATTTATATAATGTTTGATAGTTTTATGTAGTAAAAAGTCTTTTGAAGTAGGCATTCGGATTTACTTATGAGTGGTTAGTAAGAATGACTGGATCTTGAGGTTTGCTTCTTTAAGATCTAAAGTTCAAACTCCCTCATGGGTACCTATATAACCAAAAACTATAATTTACTGTTTTTCAAATATTGTAGTGTTCGGCAAGGCTTCAGTTTCGAACTCGAATTTGCTAAACAGTTTCAGGAGATTTCTGGATAATAAAAAAAAAAAGTAGGCATTCAGATTTAGAAAAAAAAAAAGAAAAAAAAAAGAGCTCATAAGTCAAGTATTTGAATGTATTAAGGTTTCAATATATGTGCAGTCGAAAAGTGTTAAAATTTTGATAATAAAAGAAAGAATTTAAACATGAATTTATGCTTGAGATTTCAATTCATAAATTTGTTTGCTTGCCTCTTGCTTGCACAGCAAGGATGATGGGTTTGCCATATCCACCACCCTTTGCAGATCCCAACACAGTTGGAACAAGAATTCTTGGAGGAGTCAATTATGCTTCTGCAGCTGCTGGCATCCTCGATGAATCTGGCCAAAATTATGTACTACTCATTGCCACAAATATTCAAACTCAGATCTTATGTCATATTTTTCAAAAAACTACTTTCAAATCGCAAATCAAATGTCTTTCCATTTTTTTCAGGGAGAGAGGCACAGCCTGAGCCGGCAAGTACTGAATTTTGAGAGCACATTGAACCAACTAAGAACATTGATGCCAGCAAGTAATTTGACAGATTATGTGTCCAAATCCATTGCAATCTTATTGTTTGGAAGCAATGATTACATCAACAACTATCTCTTGCCATCCTCCCCTTCAGGATCCACCTATACTCCTTCTCAATTTGCTTATCTCTTGCTCAATCACTATGCGCGACAATTAATTGTACTTCTATTACTTTTCATTTCCTGTGTTTTTTTCCAAGATAATATAATCAATCTTCCTTATGTTTCATATTAGATTCAAATAGTTTCATAATTCATTATTAAAAACCTTTTGTGAATTTTGTAAAAGTCACTATTGTCTAAAATTTCATTAAAAGAGATAATTCTAGTTTCCTCTATAGTTTGACATAATAACAAAAAAATTCCTAACTTCAAAAATCGCGAAGAATCTCTGTCATTTATAAAAATAGCCAGAACTATCTCCACTATTAGGGTTTTCTTTCTACTATTTTTATGAACACAACAAAGAGTTTTTTGGCTATTTTTATAAATTATAAAGGTTTTTTTTACTATTTCTAAAATCAGGGATTTTTTGGTTATTATGCCAAAGGGAGGCAATTAGAATTATCTCTTAAGTTTTGTTAGTAAACCCCCTTGAAGAAACATTTCTGTAAAATTCTAAGATTATCTGTATCGGTCTATATTTAACCTGAAAATTAGTAAGGTTCATGATATATATATATACATACATATACATATATATATATATATATATATGAGATGCTGTGGCTCTTGTTGCAGGCACTATATAGTGTTGGACTCAGAAAATTCTTTCTGGCTGGAATTGGACCTCTTGGTTGTATCCCTTACCTGAGAAGTTCCGGGCAGGCGCCACAAGGGAGATGTGTTGATTCTGTTAATGAGATGCTCGGTTCATTTAATGAAGGCCTGAAATCTCTCGTTGATCAACTGAACCAACGTCCCGCTGCTGTAGCTGCATATGGCAACTGTTACGGTGCAGTTGGTGACATTTTGAACAATCCGGCAACTTTTGGTGAGAGCTAAAACTGTTCAATTTAATCCGAAGCATTACCTCTTAATTTTCATTACATGAACAATCAATTCTATTGGTGCTAGATATTTTTCTAGAATACATGTTTCAAAATCGCACTTAACATCTTGTTTTCAATTTTTCCATTTAGGAGTTTATATTTTATTTTTATTTGAAATTGTTTCTTAAAGAAGTATTGCCAGATGTATGTTAATTACTTTTGGATTTGAATTCACCATTCTAACTTGGATGATTGAATGATTAAATTTTCAGGATTCAGTGTAGTAGATAAGGGATGCTGTGGAATAGGGAGGGACCTAGAGCAAATAACATGCTTGCCATTTGCAATGCCATGCCCAAATAGAAACCAATACGTGTTTTGGGATGCTTTTCATCCAACAGAAGCTGCCAATGCCATTCTTGCCAACAGAGCTTTTTATGGCTCTCCTGTGGATGTCTACCCTATCAATATTCAAAGCATGATTCTCAAGTGATTAATCATCAAATATATATATTATGTGTAATATTGTATTCTTATGTGTGTTTATCAATTCTATTCAGGGTCAGACTGCATTACAGTTTCTATGTAAGTCCTGGAAGTATTAATGAATATGGTTGGATTCTAATCCAAAAGTTGCCAACTCACTCTGATAATTATCATTGTAAATACACAATATAGTAGCAAAATCCTCTATTCATATAATCATATGCATCGTTGGTTAATTTTCATATCCTACTGTGTGGACTCGATGCTACCCCTAAATTGTCTTTCATTTTTACTTTATTAATTACTAACCGCATAAATTTAGGCCTGCATATGAGAATTTTTTATGTGTGAAATTTAATATATAAATTTATAAAAAATTAGATAAATAACTGTTGGGGTTTTTGCCCTAAGAGCTTGTAATATTGTAAACGGTTTTATAAATTTTAATAAAATATTCATTTCATTCAATTTATATATTTTGCAAAAATCGTATATATCATGAGAAACATCCTTGATTACTGATGTAATTTCAAACTAAGTATATAAGTGTTATATACAGGTGGATTTAGTTTGAGATAAGTAATTTAAAGAGTCCGTAGAAAACAAACGAAGCTGGGTACTTCATTTGTGGTAAATCTACAGCTGCGGTCCCTTTCGTATTTGATACGATAGTCTTATCCAAGACTATTCATGTGGTGACATGGAAATGGAGGCACCTTATATAATAAAGATTATATAGGACTGGACCACGATAAATATAAGTCTCTAAATAATATCCGTTAACCTTAGAGATTTATATTTATCAACCAGATGATCATATATGAATTGATCTTAATTCTGAGTGTATTATGAACTCCTGCTTGTTAAGTTATTTCCTTTGATTTACATGGGTGAGATCGGTGTAGATACCCGATCAATAACTTCGTACTTTGGGGATATGATTTAGTAAGTAGCTGGGAACATTCTATACAATAGTGGAATCCACTCCTTCTTGCGAGAAGTAGAAAAGTAGTTCCCTTAAGGGTTGATTCAGGTCTTGAACAATAAGAGCGCTCAACTTTCTGTTTATATTTAAACAGAAAGATAAATTCATAAGTTGTTATGAATATATTGTTCATTAGAGAATCAATAGTACTTAAGGATCAAGAAATAATTAGAGAGGTAAAACGGACATTTGACCTTGCTCTAATTATGAACTATTTGTGGAGGGTCAAATCATATGTAGTGATTAAATCAATGGACACTGAAAAATTTCAGATTGTATAAAAACATCTACAATTTTGAGAGTGCAATCTTAAGTTTTTAGTGGAGTAACTTTAAGATTAATAATAGTGAATTATTTAATTAAAGAGTTTAATTAATAATTCTAATATTATTGGAGCTCAAAACTGTAGGTCCATCGAGTCCCTTTGATAGCTCATTTTACTATAAGAAACATGTATATAGAATATTGTAATTGGACTGTCCAATTACAGGCGTTACATAAGTAACAAAAATTTGTGTTCACTTGGTATTTGAATAATATTGATTATTCAAATTATTTAATTATTAATTATGAATTAATAATTATTTAATTAATTTTATAAGAGGTCTTGAATCCAATTCTTAGTGACTTTGGTATAAATTAATTATGAATTAATTTATTAAAAGTTACAAGTTCTATTTCAAAATATAATATGAGTTAATTTTGAATTAATTATATTATATGGGGCAAAAGTTTAATTATAATAAGATTAGGGTTAATATTAATATTGATTAATTAAAACCCTAATTGTTTGCCTATAAAAAGAAAAAATTTCTTTTCTACATCTAGGTTTTTGGTTGTTGTCTATGTGTTTGAGAAAAACTAAGAGAAAAGAAAAAAGTTTTTTTTTTCAACAAATACAAAGAACAAGAATTTGTGTCTTTGTTCTTTGTATAACCAAAAATCAAACACTCACTTCTTATAAATATTGATTTAATTTGATTTTCTTTTAGAAAGAAATCAAAAAGTAAGTGAGCACAATTCTATATAATTGTGCCCACTCGCTTGTTTCTTGGTTTCGAGATATATCAAGGAAGACAAGGTGGTGAGCAATCCACAGAGATCAATACAGAAGGTAAAAATCTGATTTTTTATTTATTATATTATTTTATTTCATTGTTTTACAAATCTTGGGTTCTTGAGTTTTCTAAAAACGTTTTTTAAACTCAATGTTCCGCAAAATCCTTAATTTTATGAAAAACAAATTATTGATTTTTGTTTTTTCATTCCATCAATAACAAGTTTAAAAGTTTGAAGAATTTGAAATGATCCATATGCCATCCTCAGAATTCACTAAAGTAGTAACGAAGCCTCAACCTGCAAGTATCAACAACCGATACTTATTTTCCCTTAAAAAAGCGTTTCTGTTTTTTATTTTTGATTTTTGATGAGAGGATTATATTATTTACCTAACTCATCCAAATAAAATAGAAGTTTAAATTTGATTATTTTCCTACCTAATTGGTATAAATACAATATAATCTTTTTTTTTTTTTGTTTTTTCTCTAATAAAAAAGTCCCCATTATAAGAACTAGACTTACGACAATGTGTAAAAGATAATGTACATGAGGTCTACATTGTTGTCGGTCACCTATAGGAACGTGCAGAGAACATATGTTGTGGAAAAGGTTTACGGTAGGGATATAACGACCTGCACGTTGCTACACGATGCTACACGTTGTGCACGATAATGCACATTACTAGCACGTTGTAACCTTGCACTTGCACGTTACTTGTCATCTTGAGCTAAAGCTTTAAATATAATCAATAAGATGGTAATTAGAACTATACAAAATTTAAGTGATGCACAAGCTGCATCCATTAAAAAATGAGAAAGACTGATCTTGTTTAATAGTTTGAAGTTTTTGAAGGACAAATTTAATAAGTTCTAGAGATGAGAGAAAATATGAGTACATGAGTCAAGATAGTCTATAGTGACATTAAATGTGCATTGTCATAACTTACCGCAATATATAATGCGCATTGTCATAAGCCCTAAGATAACGTGCATTGCACGTTGTCAAAGCCCTTCAACACTACGACAACATGCACATCAACAACTTGTACCCATATGTTGCGAAAAACTACAACAACGTATTTTGTATATTATCGTAGACCTAATTTCTTGTAAAGCGTTCTGATTAAAATTTACTTGATAATTTTTTATCTAAACTTTCAATTACTATTTTAAATGCATAAAAAACATATTTTATCAAAAAATTACATAGATAAGGATATTTACATAGGGACTAAACACTTAAGGGACAAATATTGAAGGAATTTTTTTTTAAAAAAAAAAATAAATAAACACCAAATTGTTTCAAACTATCTATCTTTTGCTGCATTATTTTCCCTTTCTGAAGACATTATTTGAAGTTTTTTTAAATGACTTCACATATTTTGATTTTGGTTGATAAGAATAAGAAAATATAATAGTTGGTAGTGATTCATATATATATATGAGATCAAGCCTGGGGAGGATTACAACAAAATATATTTTCTGTTTTTAGTAAAATAACTAGTGATGGCCTATTGTGGATTATAGTTGATAAGAATAAGAAAATATAATAGTTGGTAGTGATTCATATATATATATGAGATCAAGCCTGGGGAGGATTACAACAAAATATATTTTCTGTTTTTAGTAAAATAACTAGTGGTGGCCTATTGTGGACATAATCCCAGCCTTGCAAAACACACCAAGTCTTTTCAATTAAAATGGCTGTTTTAACTTCACAATTTTTTAATTTAGTAGTTTTATTGTGTTGTATGTCTTGCAAGCTACAAATGCTATCTTGAATTTATCAATAGAAAGTTTTAATTTAAATTATGAAATTTCATTAAACATGAAATGCATATAATAGAAGTAAATGGGGAAAAAAACCAGAAACGCATATGGATTTCTCTAGACTTGAAATATTTGATTGTTAATTTCACGCAGTTAGATTATTTTTGTGTAACAATAATTCCAGGGCTAGGGCTATGCTAGTAGAAAGATATCATCAGCAAAATATGTGCATCATTTATGATGGCAACCTCCAAGCACTACAGTTCAAAATTGTGGGTATGCTTATATCCTATAATATATCTCTATTTCTCCCATTTCAGGGTTTTTAATTTCTTTGTCATGCTTTCTTGATTATTGTGTGCTTCAGCACAAAGGTGTGATGGCAATCCTCACGTTTTGATTAAAATTTACTTGATAATTGTTTATCCAAACTTCCAATTAACGTTTAAAATATATAAAAAAACATATTTTATCGAAAAATTACATAGATAAGCACATTTACATAGGGACAAAACACTCAAGTGGTGAATGTGGACGGAATTTTCTTTGTTGTTTTTCTTTTTTAGTAATTAAAACCAAATTGTTTCTAACTTTCTATCTTTTGCTGCATCAATTTCCCTTTATGAAGACAACATTTGAAGTTTTTTTAAATGACCTGACATATTTGGATTTTGGTTGACAAGTCAGAATATGTAATAGCTGTTAGTGGTTCATGTATATGAGATCAAGCCATCATGCTGAGGATTGCAACAAAATATATTTTCTGTTTTTAGTAAAATAACTAGCTAGTGGGGGCTTGCTGTGGACATAATGCCAGCCTTGCAAAACACACTAACTCTTTTCAATTAAAATGACTGTTTCAACTACACAATTTTCCAATTTAGTAGTTTTATTGTGTTGTATTCCATGCTACAAATGCTGTCTTGAATTCATCAATGGAAAGTTTTAATTTAAATTATGAAATTCCATTAAACATGAAATGTAAATAATAGAAGTAAATGGGGAAAAAAACCAGAAACGCATACGGATTTCTGTAGACTTGAAATATTTGATTGTTAATTTCACACAACAGTTAGATTATTTCTGTGTAAACATAATTCCAGAGCAAGGGGTATGCTGGTAGAAACATATCATCAGCAAAATATGTGCATCATTTATGATGGCAACATCCAAGCACTATAATTCAAATTGTGTTTATGTTTGTATCCCATATTATATCTCCATTTCTCCCATTTATGATTTTTAATTTCTCTGTCATGCTTTCTTTATTATTGTGTGCTTCAGCACAAAGGTGTGATGGTAGAAGCAATTTTTTTTTTTTTTTTTTTAAATTATTAAATACAAAATTGTTTCTAACATTCTATCTTTTGCTGCATTATTTTCCCTCATCCTCCGCTCTCACCCTTCTCTCACACCTCACATCACGGTGCACCAGTCATCGAATCCATCATCATCGCTGCCGCACCAGATCATTATCATCACTGTCGCGGCACCACATCAAATCATCATCATCACTCTTCTCCTTGTTGCTCTATTAATTTATTTTATTTTTTGGTGTATTGTGGTGGTTGTTGGATAAATGAATTTTTGGTGGTGTTTGGGGTGATTTCCGGCCGGGTGTGGTGGTTGGGCTCGCCGGTTCCCAACTGAGTTAGACAGATTGTTGGCCAACTCAACCGAGTACTCATCTCGACGAGCGGGACCCTCAATCTAGAGATTATTAGACCGGTAGGGTGCCAGTCAATACTTGCGTGTGCACAACCACACACACATATATACAGCTCAAGAGAGCTTTGTCCTAATAAGTTTCTCAATAAGGAAAGAAAACATCATGCTTTTATTGTCTAAATAAAATCCCAAGATTATTGATGGCCTGCCTGAATCAAATCCAAAGATCATTATAATTGATTCCGAGAATCTCAACACTCTCCCTCAAGTTGAAGCATGAATGTCATGAATGCCCAACTTGCGCAAATGTTAATAAAAAAAAAAAAATCCATTTCATAATGCTTTGATGAATATATCTGCAACTTGAAGAGTAGAAAGTGTGAAAGAAGATTGAATTTGCTTTGCTTGAAGTTTTTTCTCTCACAACATGATAGTCCAACTTTTTATGCTAAGTACCTTCGTGGAAAATAGGGTTTGCTGGTATGTGTAAAGCAGCTTGGTTATCACAATGTAATGTTGCTGTTATATATGTGTAAAGCAGCTTAGTTATCACAATGTAATCTTGCAGATCTTGCGAAAGATATCTTAACAAAGTTAATTCGCAAGTGATGGAAGCCATAGCTCTATGTGTGAGCTTCAAATTTTGCTCCATGGGAAAGGTGGCTGGAGCCGCACCAAGCAAGCCTATATCATCTACTATGTCTAATGTTTATAGCGTTGTTAGATGGATATTCCTTGTTTGGAACGTGCAACTTCAATCCCCAAGAAATACTTCAAATTTCCATGGTCTTTGATTCGAAATTGATCATGGAGAAGTCTCTTGAGTGTGTCTATTGCAGCTGCATTGTTTCCTATAATTACCGTATGATAAATATAAATTGGAACTGCAGTAAAAGAATCTCCACATACCCTTGTGAATAAGGAATGATCTGCCTTGGATTGTTGAAATCCGGCATTTTGAATGGCTGAAGAAAATTTGGAAAACCAATTTTGAGATGCTTGTTTCAATCCATATGACGACTTGTTCAGTCGGCACACTAAGTTCTCCCCCTATCGACAGTAGCCTGGAGGTAGAAGCATATAGACTTTTTCGTCAAGGTGACCATGAAGGAATGCATTTTATACATCGAATTGATGAAGAGACCAGTTTCAAAATGCAGCGATAGCAAGCAAACACCTCACTGTAACAAGCTTGACAACTGGTGCGAAAAACTCTTTATAGTCCATCCTTACGACCTGCATGTAATCGAGGTCCACGCCCATATCAAGTTTTTGTTTCTTGATATGGGTGTGGATCTAGATTCTCTCTCTCTCTCTTTTTTTTTTTTTTTTTTAAATTTTTAATTTTTAATTTAATTTAATTTTTTTTTGTTGGATTGGTTTTTGATTTATAAAATGGAGGGAAATAGATGGCTTTTATTTGTGGAATTGGTTCTTTTTTTATTTTATTTATTTATTTTCTTATCTATGAGTGATTGATGATGAAGATGATGAACAAGGGTAAGGTTGATGGATGATGAACAAAGGAGATGATGGAAGAAGAAGATGACATAATTTTTTTAATTATTTTCTAGATTTTAATTAAATTTAAAAATTAAATAATTTTAAATAAATAATTTATTTAAATTTTTAGGAGAAGGACATTTCCATCTTTCTAACACGATCGACTATTAACCATTACTAATTTATGGTCAAAATTAACGATTGGATGGAGTATTTTGGTTGAATTTACGACAAGGTAAGCGATATTAGTGCAAAAAAATTGTAGTTGCCATATTTATATAATATTAATAAAAGAAAATTACAATTTAACTACTTAATTTAAAAATAATTACAAATGAAGTCAATTATAATAAACCTCCTATTGTTAGAGAATATCGGCTAAAGTTATTTAAGACAGGGGCAAAATTATCTTTTGATCTTATTTTTAATTTTTTTTTTAAAATAAATTTTAAAATTTTAAAATAAATTAAATAAAAATATTTTTTAATTAGATCTCCACAATCCATCTTAAAATGAATGGTAGAAATTAATTAAATAAAAAAATTGCAAAAATAATTGGATCTCCATAATAAATAAACAAAATGGAAAAAATCATCTTCAACTGAAAAAAAAAAAATCAACCATCCGCCTTCAATAGAAAATTTTTTTTTTAAAAAAAAAAAACAAAATCCTTAAATCATCTTCAACTAAATTCCCTAAATTCAACTTTAACCGGAAAAAAAAAAAAAAAAAAAAAAATCTTCAACTCAATCTCACCAACTCAATCCTATCTGAAAATCATCATTATCCTAAAAAAAAAAAAAATTCAAACCTAAACCAAGATCCAACCACCAACACCATGACCACCAGTTTCACATCTATACTCAATGCCTCTCTCCTCCTAAACCCACCACCACTCTCCACTCTCCTCTCTTCTCCCACCACCCACCTCCATCACTCTGTACCTCCTCCACCCACCAAAAATAACCCATCAACGCCCCGACAATCACCCATTGCTTTGACTCCGACTCCAACCCCATCTCTACCCGTACCTGAAAGGCCTGAAATGCTCCATTTGAAACACATGAAATGCAACCTATCAACCCTAATCTTGACCCCGACAAGAACCCATCAATCCTCTCTTTTCAGCGCCTAAAATGCTCAATTTCTAGCTCTTGAAATGTAACCCATCAACCCCATCTCAACCTTGATAATAACTCATCAATCCTCATTTTCCAGCGTCTGAAACACAACACTTTGTTTGTGGACTTTAGATTTCTTCGACAAAACCAACCTAGAGAGAGAGACAGAGTGATGAACCCAAATTTCATCTAGGTTTGAAGAAGAGAAGAAGAAGAATAACAACAATAACAAGAGAGAGAAAGAGAGAGAGAGGAACCCAAAATCATTTGGGTTTTTTTTTTTTGGCTTTTTCAATGATTTTAAAAATTTTTTTATTATTTATTTTTTAGTTCTTTAGCAAATTAATTTTACCGTCCATTTTAGAATAGATGGTGAATATCTGATGAAAAAAATTTATTTAAAATTATTTATTATTTAATTTTTTAATTTGTTTCTCATTAATCTTCATAGTCTATCTTAAAATGGACGATGTAAATCTGATAAAAAATGTTTTATTTAATTTTGTAACTTTTATTTTTTTAAAAAATAATTAAATATATGAGGGTTTTTTGATCTTTTTATTGATTCATGGTTAATTCTAATGAAATCTCCTAACGGTAGGGGAGTTTATTGTAATTAATATCAAAAGTTGATTCCATTCGTAATTATTTTCAAATTGGGTATCAAAATAGTAATTTACTATATTAATAAACATCGCGTCCTATTGGTAATTGTACGTGTCATCCAAAGGACAACTGTACTTGCATTTTGCTTTAAAAAAGACAAGAGGGAGAGAGAGAGAGTGGGTCACCCACAATTCCCGAAGTCACACTCTCACATGGTGTTTTCTTGGTCTTGATTTGAAAAACCAGCAAACAATCTCTTACCCAGTTCAGAGACATGGAGAGCAGTGAAGAAGATGAGGATTTCCCTTCGATTGAGAACATCACTCCCCAGTCCAACATTGACTCACTCTACCAATCCGACACTGAAAAGGTTGGTTTTTTTTTTTTTTTTTTTGTACTATTTGTTTAATCATTAATTTAATGATAAGTTATTGAAACATTGAGCTAGCTTTGTGGTGGGTATAGGGAATCAGAAGGCTCTGCTGTGAGCTGATGGATTTGAAGGATGCTGTGGAGAACTTGTGTGGCAATATGTCTACAAAGTACCTTGCTTTCTTCAGGTAATCAAATCTTCCCTTCAGCCATCTTGAAACTGTCATGTGATTTTTACGGGTAATTGAATTAAGGAAATGTTGGAATATGTTATGGAAACGTTCATGCTTTGATAGATATAGTAAGTTTATGAATGCATTGAGGTGTAACTTTGTTTTAATTTAAGCAACAAGGCATCATCAACTACTTTATTGATTGAAGTTGGAAGACATTCAAAAGCCATTACTAGTATCATAGTGACTTGCAAAATTAGCACCAAAACATGATTACAAACGTTCAAAATCTAAGTGACCAAAAAGAGTAGGGCAGTTCTATGTTAATATATTCATTCCATAATAAGTTAGTTTCATGAATTGGTGTAGACCCTTCTAGATGTTTGACATTGCTTTTGTTCTTAGAATGAGATTCTCGTAAAAGAATCTGTTTTAGCATACTCCTCCTGAGGCCTGGTGATACTAGCAGGGCTCAAATTTTGGAGTTTTGAGATTTTTTTGATAAGGAAGAAAAAAAAAATCTCAAAACTTCAAAGTTTGAGCCCTGCCAGTATCGCCATGCCTCAGGAGGAGTTTTGAGATGATGTCTGCATATTTTGGAGTTTTGAGATGATGTCTGCATATTGGACTATTATTGATGTTGTGAAAGTCTGTTGGTGAAAATGTGTGGACGAAAGAGCTCTATTTCTAGGTTCGTCACTACGAACGAACAATTATGGATGGATAGTCTTATTTACTGCTATTTGAAAACCCATAAGTTCGAAGGAGATTTTTAATTTCTATTTTTCTTATCTTTTTATTTTTATGAAAAAAAAGAAAAACTAGTAATATTAAAAAAGAAAAAAAATATTAATATTAAAAATGGCATGAAGGTTTTGCAATCTTCAGAAATGATCTTTCTGAATGTTCTTACAGTTTCTGGGTTCCTTAAAGTTTCCCTTTCATCTTCTAGAAGATATTAATCATTAATTTGTTTGCTTATATGTTTCCTAGAAACTATTTTATTATTGTAAGTATAATGCAATCAAAAAACTATGTGGATGATACTAAAGATGCTATAAAATGGAAAAAAAAAAAAAAAGTGGGTTTGTATACTTATTGGCCTTATTTGGTGGTAGGAATTGATCTTGATAATGATACCTGTCTATAGGAAGATACTTCAATTCTGTACTTGTTCTGACATAATGTGGCCCGGAAATGAATAAAATTTAAATTGCTTATTGGTGTTGCTGTGCTATGTTTCAAGTTGGTTTGATCATTTTCTAATCAAACTTCCAAATTTGGGGATGAGCGGGATTCTTTTCAAAATCCTAGCAAAAGAAAATATAAAATAGATAAAGAAATCTTTTAAGAAGTAGAGATGCTCTCCTTCTGATGCTTAGGGAGTCTTTTCCTCTATTCCTAGTTGGAGAACAACCATCCAAACTTCATATATGCTTTTATGTCAAAATGTGATGTAACTTTGTGGTTTTTCATGTTTTTATAACTTATAGCAACATCACCCCTAAAAACCTAGGTAAGGTACCTGTCATCTGCTTAATGGCTCAAAGTTAAAGGGCTGGTGGAGGCTGGAGAAAGGTATTCCGTCATTCAACGTATCTTTAATTTAAAAAAGAAACTTGTTCGGTAGGATACTGACACTGAGCAATGCTTTAGTAGTGTGGATATCAAATGTACACAAATTATCCTTAATGCCATTTTTTCCAACTATGAACTGATTTTTTAAGAAAATCTCCCTCTCCTAATTCCCTGCGTTTTGTCAATTCTTGGTTCCAAGGTTTCAAATATGTGCTAAGTTTATAATTGTTAGAGGGCTTAAATACAATTGTTGGGTCTTTTTCTATTAACTAAACCTTTGGTCTGTTGGTTTATGAGAGGTAGTTATATCAGGGAATCTTGGGTTCGAGTCTCCTTGAGTCAGTGAGTGATTAAATTTGAATTTGTTATTCGTCGGTCTTACATGTAGAGGTGTTAAGAGTGCTTACATGCTATTATTGGGCTTCTTCCTATCAGCTTGGATTCTTGGGTTTGTTCATTACTAATAGAATTCATTATATGTGATCTGATTAAGTGTGCTATTTTGCATTGATAATTGCAGAATATCTGAAGAAGTTGTGGAAATGGAGCATGAGCTGAGGGAGCTGCGAAAGAATATTTCCGCTGAACGGATTCTTGTGCAAGATCTGATGACTGGGGTTTGCCGTGAACTGGACGAGTGGACACGAGCTGATGGCAACATTGATGAATCTCAGCAAGAGCCAAAAATCTCTGAACCTCAAGTTCCCTTTCCAAATGAAATAGATGACCACAAGATGATATTATTGGAGAAAATTGATGTTCTCTTGGCTGAACATAAGATGGAAGAAGCAATAGAAACATTAGATGGCGAAGAGAGAAACAGTCCAGAACTGAAGGGCTCAAGTGATACTTCATTATCTGAGGCATCCTTATACAGGACTGCTCTCTTGAAAAGAAAGGAAATGCTTGAGAATCAACTGATTAAGATCACTGAACAGCCTTCGGTTGTTATTACTGAACTGAAGACAGCCTTATCTGGTTTAATTAAACTAGGAAAGGGTGCTTTAGCACACCAGTGTCTGCTGAAATCTCATGGGTCTCGTCTCCAGAAGAGCTTTGAGGTTTATCTTCCTTCATCTTCTGTATGTCCCAAAGTATTTCCAGCCACAATATCTAGGCTTGTTTTCTCTGCAATCTCATCAACAGCGAAAGACTCTGGTTTGATATTTGGTGACAATCCTGTATATATTAACAAAGTTGTTCAATGGGCGGAGTGCCAAATTGAATTTTTTGTACGGCTAGTAAAGGCGAATGCACCCCCTTCAGAGACAGTATCTGCTTTACGTGCATCTAGCGTTTGTATTCAGTGTAGTCTTAGTTACTGCTCAATATTAGAATCACAAGGCTTAATTCTGTCAAAGTTGCTTTTAGTGCTTTTGCAGCCATACATTGAAGAAGTCTTAGAGTTAAATTTTAGACGTGCTAGAAAAATGTTGTTTGACTTGGAGGAAATTGATGAAAGCTTGCCATTGTCACCTCAGCTTGTGTCTCCATTGTTAGCACTCGCAACATCTTCAGATAATGTGCTTGTTGATAGTGGAATGAGATTCATGCACATTGTTGAAGTAAGTAGGTCCTTTTCACATATGATAGAAGGAAAATGTTTTTCTTCTTTAGGATATATATATATATATATATATATATTTTGATAATTATATAATATTGAAATGATAATTACTTTTACAGGATGTATTGGAACAGCTAACCCCCATGGTCGTTTTGCATTTTGGAGGAAATGTATTAACTAGAATATCAAATCTGTTTGATAAATACTTGGATGTGCTAATTAGAGCCCTACCAGGCCCCTCAGATGATGACAGTCTTACAGAGCTGAAGGAGGCCATACCGTTTAGAGTTGAGACAGATTCAGAGCAACTTGCTCTCTTAGGAGTAGCATTTACTGTTATGGATGAAATGTTACCAATTGCTGTGAGGACTGTTTGGGATCCCAATATAAGCAAAGAACCAGATAATCAAAATGCTGTGCCTAACACGAGCTCTACACCTGAACTAAAGGACTGGAAGCGGCGTCTTCAGCATTCATTTGACAAACTCAGGGATCACTTTTGTCGGCAATATGTTCTGGCTTTCATCTATTCTAGAGAAGGCAAAACAAGATTAAATGGACAAATTTATCTGAGTGAGAATGGGGAAGATTTATATGATCGTCTGCCTTCGCTCCCGTTTCAGGTTTGTCTTCCTTCAAAGTGAAGTTTAATTATGTAGCCTTGATATGCGTTGCTTAGATTTATTTATGGTTTCCATTCACTGGCCATTCTTATCTCCTTTTCTTCACATAATAAGGCACTCTGTCAATCTTGTTAGTAAGTATATATATATTTTTATGATAAATGCATTATTCAATGCATATTTATTCAATATTTGTTGTTAAGTTTGAATTTACAGTTGCTTCAAGTGTTGGCTTGTTGGGCTGATTTAAGTCTATTATTATTGTGTCAGCAGTTGCCTTATATTCTTTACCTGCATTTATCTATTTATTGCTTGCAGATGATACTATACATCAGTATTCATCTGGCACTAAATTTTTGACTGTTGTCATTATTACAGGCATTATTTGCAAGGCTTCAGCAGTTGGCAACTGTGGCTGGAGATGTACTCCTTGGCAAAGAGAAGCTACAGAAAATTCTGCTTGCTAGATTGACAGAGACAGTTTTAATGTGGTTGTCTGATGAACAAGAATTCTGGGGTGTGTTTGAGGATGAATCATCTCCTGTTCAACCGCTTGGGCTGCATCAGGTAATGTTTTGTCCTAATGGTGTTTCAAACTCAACTTATTTCTTGGAGATGATATTGTAGAATTGAATTAAGAAAGTAAAACTTATAGAATGTCAAAATGCATATATTAATTTATTGGTTAAAAACTCAATAGCTTTTGGTGGAACAGATTTAAGTGAACCACCATTCGCTATGAGCAGAAGTGCAAAAACACAACTGATGATCAAGTGTGCATTCTTGATGGAGAAACAAATGAAAGACTCTGCTTAAAGCCATTATTGTATTGTTGAAACATTTTGTCAAGTAAAAAGAATATTGTTTTTCTTTATGGAAGACACTTGTAGATCCTAGTTGAAAATACTAACATTTTAGAAAAGGGCACCTGGAACAAATTCATGACTTGTCGTTCTCCCTCCTCTATTCACCCATTAAACTGTCATTTGACCTTGTTTTGGCAGCTCATTCTTGATATGCACTTCACTGTTGAAATTGCTCGTTTTGCTGGTTACCCATCTCGCCATGTACAGCAGATTGCATCAGCTATAATAACTCGAGCAATTAGGACCTTTTCCGCCAGAGGCATGGACCAACAAAGGTACTAGTCTTTTCTTGTTGAACGTTTTGTTTTAGCTCCACGTTTTACTAGCAACTAAAAGTACACAATATTCTGTTAGTGCGCTCCCTCCGGATGAATGGTTTGGTGAAACTGCAAAGTCTGCGATAAACAAACTCCTGTTGGGGGGATCTGGGTCAGAATCAGAAACATCTGATGTTGATGATGACCATATAATTCTAAATGATGACGTTGTCTCGGATTCAGGCGACTCTGGATCTTCACTCTCAACTGTCGAGTCCTTTGAATCTTTTGCTTCTGCAAGTATGGGTGAACTCGAAAGCCCACACTTCACAGATTAGGAGGGCTAAGTTTTGGGGTTCAGGTGTCTTGGCATTGTTCTTCTGATAGCATGCAATCTTTTGGAATGCTTTCATTCTAGAAGAAAGATCATTTCTGGTGAAGATTTTGAATTTTGCAGATGTGAGTTAAAGGTTAAAAAACTGTATACAGGTCAAAGGAGATGAAACGTAAGCAGATGTGCCAGTTGAGATGTTTAGCTGTAACTTGCAGTAATTATTGATGGATATAATTGTAAAACCATTGTATTGAAGCATACTTAGGTTCTTAATGTCGGCCATTACCCTTTTCAGTTCATATTTATTCCTTGATTTTAACTTGATTATATGTTCCGCTAGTCTCTCCTCTGAGATGCAAAATTCCTGAGTTTGAAATTTTCATATTCAGTGATTCTTTGAAGATAGAAAGTCTAAAAATTCCTAACTTGTAAAACTATTTGTTCCATCACTGGATTTCCTAGAGCATTTTTGTTCTTTTCTATTGGTTGGTCAAGTTATAGTCAAGTTCGGAAGTTCAATGACAAGTGTTTGATTTTGATGCAAAGAATGCAAAGAGAATATAGGAGTCTAATTTTTTATCCTTTTCTTTCATGTGCGAGTAAAACTACACATGAAAAACATACGGATTACAACTAAATTACATTCCCTCAAATTGGGTTAGCATCTGATATCATTCATATAATGGGAAAACAACTTGAGAGATATATATTGTTGAAATTGGGCTTTTACAACAATATAAGATTATTGTCCGTAGTTCTAAAAGGATTATCGATTGTCAGTTGAGTTCAAGTACAAACACAAGTCTATGATATAATCAATCACTTCATCAATAGTTAGATGTGTTGTGTTCAAAAATAGCAATTAGACCGAAAGCCTGTTAAGGCCCAACAAGCATGCATACCCAAAGGGCCAAAGAGGGATTAATGCGGTTCAAAGTCCATTATCCACAAGACATGTCAGTAAGTGCCATGTCAACAAGGCATTTAATAGGTTTAATCATATCAAGGCAATAAGTCAGCTTGAATTAACTAACTCACATGGTAAATAACTCAAGGTCGAATTGGCATAATAGTTTGTGATATGTTATCAACTCGTAATTGCTTAAACAATATAGGTTTCTAAAAGCATAAAGACTCTTTTTAAGTTGGCCGAAATTGATATATTTTCTTATTTCAACAAATATCTGAAAAGGAAAATAAAATTTCATCAAATAGGAAGATTCTTACAATGCATAGAAGATATCTTCAAACATAAAGCTACACGAATTTTACTTTGATTTGAATATGAACGTATTGCTTACAGTTTTATATAAAATAGGAAAGAATATCTCAATTTTTCCTATATTTTAGTGACTAAATCATATGCAAATAAGAAATCCTAACACTATATAAAGAGGTCATTTGCATGTAAACAAAGACATACTACAACTGGATCATTAATCCCTAATAGAAACTCTGCTAAAATACAACATTTTCGCTTAGTAATAATAAAATAACTGTGGGCATAGGCAACATTCAAAGAGCCGAACCACGTTAAAATCTCACTCGTCTCTTTATTACAACCTTACATATTCATTATATTGTTCATTCACCATTATTATAGCTCTGCATGTATCATTCACATTCAATTCGTAGCAATTCGGATGTTGACCAATTTTTGACGTCAACATTTTGGCACTAGAAGGAGGGTGAGGAAAGTCTCTGATCCAATTGGTTTTACTTCAAATTTACGTTCTTTTTACCCGTTTTTGCTAACTAATAGCTAGAATATCTCAAACACAAGGAGGAGGCGTAGAATCGTGCAACTAGGTGGTCTCCAAAGCATGGAGGAGGGAACAGATTCAATATAGCACACACCGGACACATTGGGAATTAACAAGAAAAGGACCATACCTATAACTAGGTTGGTCCAGACCATATGACGAACCAATACTGGGGGAGCTACGTAGAATTTGCCCCTAATTAGTGTAGCAATCAGACCGGTAGGTGTTCCAAACCTTAGAGTCGAAGCAAGTCGGCAAGGTGAGGTAGAAGATACACTGCAACTACTGACTCAGACTATCCAATTGCTCATTCAAAGACAAAAAGCAAATCCCCTACTAGGCGAAGATTTATCCTTGGGTGAAGGACAACAAGTAGGTCAACGTCCTCTTCAGTAAATGGATGAGAATGAGAATTGTGGTCCGGGTGCATAGTAGGGATTTGCCAGAGCAGTATCTCCAAACCGTAGCACTGCTAGCAATAGCCAAAGAGATCACAGGATTGTCAAGAGTTATGGAAGGATCACGCACCACTCAAGGTGACTCATGTGATTAAATCAGAAGGAATGTTTGAACGGAAGGCCAATGTTTTCCTTGTCTTTTTGGTCTTCGATATCAAATGCGTCAATTTTAAAAACATTTTTTTTTTCTTTTTTGAATACAACAACAAAGTTATTATCTGAAAAATATTGAAAAAAAACAGATAGATATTAAAATATTTGTAATGTAAACTATACCAAATTCTATTTAAGGGGCTCATCTTCAATATGTTGGACCAATTGTTTTGCATCGGATTCTTGGTCTAAATTTCATATGTGGAGGCTGTTTGCATGGAGTTGCAATATAGAAAACGTGAACACAGTTACACTTAATTGTTTGCATTAATTAGTAAAATTTGATTTTGAAACAAAAAAAAAAAACATTTGAAGTGGCCAATTGTATGAGAACGTCTTATTCAATGCAACCACTTATTTAATAATCCAAGCGGTGGCTGCATGCATGAAGTTGAAATGTGGAAAACGTGAACATCATTACATTATATTTCATTGTTTGCATTAGTTAGTGGAATTTGAGTTTTCAAATTGTGACTTGTTAAGCAGATTAATAGATTGCCACCAGATAAATTTTTTAAGGGTGTATTGATATCCAGATATACCAAAAAGGGACCCATATAGCATTATTGTATATATATATATATAATACCATTAACAAGGTAGTATAACAAGAAAAGATTAACAAAAAGAAAAGTTAATTAATAATAAATGATATATTGCATTAAAAAAGAGAATGTACGAAGAACTTAAAGCATTATTACATATATCCTCAGGTTCACAGCACAGTTTATGAATCTTCATTCCACAAATCTGAGTCATGCTTCATTATATATAGCCTAGCGTGCATTAACCTTAGCAACCATTAATGTTTAATTCTTTAAGATTATATATATCTGTTTCTGTACCTCCTGAAATTTCCTTGTAATCGGGCAAAGGTATGTCTCCAGCTTCAATCCTCTCTATATCTTCCACAAGCTTCGCATAATGTATCTTAACTTCCTCCACAGTCTTGCCGCCCACAGCTAGAGCGATATTGTGCCATCGATCAGCCGTTTCCTCGTGGTAAATAGCTAAAGCATTCTCGAACGCCTTGTTTTGCTCCCTTGTCCATGTTGACAACTCCGACGCCATAGCTGCGCAAATTTTAAACAGTGAGAACAAGGATTGCATGCACAAAGTTGAGAGAAGACAATGTCAATAAATAATATATATCACAGTACTTACAAAACGATAAAAATAATTCCTACTGAGATGCATCTCATAATAATATATTTTCCTAATTTTGATTTTAACAATAATAGTAACTAATAATTACGAAAAAAAAAAAGTTAAAAAAATAATCAGTGTAAAACGGAAACCGGAAATTCTCCATGTAGGATTAATCATATGCATTGATGTATTTTTTTTTTGTTGAAATAATGCATTGATGTATTTTATTACTTCCTGTCAAGAAAGGTAACAATATTATATAAGTACAAGTAATTATGTAAAGCCTTGATTACAAGAACAATTTAGGAAAGATATGTAATGCACTCTTTTAAATAAATAATTAATAGGAAAAATATTTTTATTTAATAAATGAAATGTCATTTTTTTTTTCTGTTTACCCTTAAACATCAGCTTTTTAATAGAACTTTAACGGTGGGATTTTTAATGAAAAATGAAACTATGATGTGGAAAGTGATCATTTCAAGAAACATTGGCTTTCTAAATATGCCCATATAATAATCATAATCATTATTTGTTATTTTAATTTTTATTTATTTTATGGGTATTCTTAGGATTTACAAGGTCAAGATGTTTAAACATCATTACAAGTAGGAGTAATTAAGCATAGGGGTGTAAATAATGAAACTTTTCCATCTAAATGTCTTTGGGTCAAACCTTAGGGGATGAGTGTAATTTCCAAAAATAAAAAATAAAAAGGGTATTTTCTAAAAACCCTAATTTTTACTCATAATGAGAAAATACCCTCATAGTTTCGTAATTAATAATTTTACATCTCACAGTTTAATTAAATAAGCAAACAACACCCCACCATTATCAATTTCATTAGAGGAAGGCCATTGCCATTAGTGGTGGAAGGGTAAAATGGTAAATGAAGCTGATAATTAACATAAATTAATAAAAAAAATAGATATTTTATTTATTTTTTAAAAAGCGATTAAACGAATGATTGATCTCCACCGTTCATCATCAAATTAAAAAAATAAAATAAAAAAAGTGGATTTTTTAAAATTAAAATTAATCTTATGTCCACCGTTCATCAACATAGATGAACAGTGGATATTTTTCTTAAATTAAAAATATATATGGTACATGGAAATAAAAATAGGAGGTGGAGATCTATATCAACATTGATGGACGGTGGAAATCCAATCTGGATCTCCATCTCCATCGATGAAGATGGATTGCACCTCTATCTCTATTGCTCTTCCATCATCAGAGATGGATGATGTCCATCGCTTTTCCAACCTCTATCTCTGGTGAAAGTTCGATGATGTTCATCAATGTAGATTTGACAAAAGATGACGATGGAGATCAGGAGAGAGAAGACGATGGGCACCAAGAGAGACGCGAGAGAGCTTTGAGAGAAGGAGATAGATGATCTGGAAATTAGGGGTTCGCGTCAAGATTCGAGAGAGATAATTTGATGATCTAATTTCCAAATCGTTAATAGATTTAGGGTTCCAAATCGATCGACGATCTGGTCCAATGATATGGATTTGGAACCAAATCAGTTAATGATCTGGTTCCAATCAGATCGATTGTAGGATCTGGAAACTAGATCAATAGCCGATCTTATTGATTTTTTTTTTTTAATTTTAATTTTTTTGCTTTTTTTTTAAAAATTTTTGTTTAATAATTTAATAAATTGTCAAATTGATTTTGAACTCTCATCGTTTCTTACAGAGATGGATGGTGGATATCTTCATCCGATTATTATTATTATTATTATTATTTTATTTTTTATTTTCTTAGTTTCGTTTTTTTTTTTAATTTTTTTTAGTTTAATAAATTGTTAAATTGATTTTGATCTCTCACCATCCATTTCAAAGATGGATGGTGGAGATCTTCTTTTATTAATTTTGTTTTTTAATTTTGATTTTTCAATTTTATTTTAATTAAGTTTAAGCGAGGGGCAAGTACGTCAGTTACCGCTCTGCATGTGTCAAGGTCACATTTTCTAACGGCAACACTGTTGGCGGGCTGAAAAATTACTAATTATGAAACTATAGAGGGTATTTTCTTATTATGGACAAAAGTTGGAGTGTTTTTAAGAAAATGCCCAAAATAAAAACTACTTGATACTTCAAAAAGAAGACAGGCCTAAATGTGTTGTACAAACTCTGGATTGTGTCTAGTATCTGGATTCCATATAAGTATTAGTATTTGTTATCTATTTACAATAGTCCATTACATAAATTTATATTTACTTTTCTTTATTTACTTTATTTAAGCAACATGCCTTTACATAATTACTAGCAATTGATATTCTTTCCTTTCTTGAGTGGTAAAAAGAAAAAGGGCATTTTCTAAAAAATTCCTCAATTTTGGTTTATAATACGAAAATGTCCTTATAGTTTCGTAATTAGCAATTTTGTATCTCATAGTTTAATTAAATAAGCAAACAGCACCAAGTCGTTATCAATTTCGTAAGAGGAAGGCCATTGCCATTAGTGGTGGAATGATAAAATGGTAAATGGAGTTGATAATTAAACATAAATTAATACAAAAAACAAAAAATTATTTAGTTTTTAAAAAACAATTAAAAAGAATGATTGATCTCCACCATCCATCTGGGTTGTGGAGATCAAATTAAAAAAATAAAATTAAAAAAAAATGAATTTTTTTAATTAAAATTAATCTAATGTCCACTGTTCATCAATATAGATGAACGATGGATATTTTTCTTAAATTAATGTGTATATAGATATATATATATATATATATATGGTAGATTGAAAAAAATATATATATATATATATCCATATTGATTCTCCAACAATGGAGGTGGACATCCAGATTAGATCTCTACCATCCATTAATATTGATGGATTCCATTGATAGAGAAGGATTGCACTTCTATCTCTATCGCTCTTCCATCATTGAAGATGGACGATGTCCATGGCTCTTCTAATTTTTATTTGTAGTGCAAGTTCAACAATGTTCAATGATGCAGGTTTGATGAGAGACAATGATGAACATTTGGAGAGATGTGAGAGCTCCGAGAGACAACGATGGATGATCTAGAAATCAAGGGTTTGCGTTAAGGTTCAAGAGAGATCATTTGACGATCTAGAAATCATATCGTCAAATGAACTGGAATGTTCCAGATCGTTTGACGATTTGATTTCTAAATCATCAATTGATCTAGAGTTTTAAATCGGTCGATGATCTGGTCGAATGATGTGGATTTTAAACTAGATTGGAACTAGATAGATCGTCGGATTTGGAAACTAGATTGGCCGTCGATCTGGTTGATTTTTTTATTTTTTATTTTTTGTAATTTTTGTTTAATAATTTAATAAAAGGGTATTATAAAAGCCTCATTGGAAAGTAAACTAATCGGAATTTATCCCAGATGTTTTTCATTAGATGACTACCCCCTACCGGCTAAAAAAATTGATTGGTGTTAAATTTGAAGGGCATAATGGTAATTGGATAAGTAATTTTATTTGTTTTAATAAAATTAAATAAAAATTGAAGCAAAACTAAATAATTAAAAACAACATAAATAAATAAATAAATTTGAAAAGTCTTTCTCTACCATTCTCTCCCAATCCTCCATCTTTCTCTTTACCATTCTGTCTCTCACTCCTATATCTCACTCTTTCTCTCGCCCTCTTCATCCTCCTCCATCATCGACGGCCAACCTATGCCCTTCTCCTCTATCTCATTTTTCTTTTTTTTTTCTTTTTTTTTTGGTTATCTGGTACTGGGTTTTGAACCCAGAATCAAATGGTTATAGATTTGACAAACCCATAACTTTTTGGTTTTGGGTTTTAAAACCCAAAACTAGACTGTTCTGGGTTGAATCGAACCCAAAATTGTCCATTGGGTTCTGGGTTGACGGTTTTGGGTTCGATGGGCCGGGTGTGGTGGATGGGTAGTTTAGGATTGTTTTGGGCGGTTTATGGTGGTGGTGGCGGATTGGAGTGGTGGGTGGTTAGTTTAGGGTTGTTTTGGGTGGTGGGTGGGTGGTTTAGGGTTGTTTTTAATGGTCTGTGGTAGGCATGGATGGGTGGATCAAAGGCGACTCCTCACTCTTCTCTTCTCTCTAGTGTATTTGTATGTTGCTGGAAACTTCCAACAAGCAGCAACCTAGAACCCAACCTGGAAACCAAAAAAAAGGTGGGTTTCTAGGTTGCTGCTTGCCGGAAAACATAAAAATTTAGGTTTCAGCCTAGAAACCAACCTTTGTAGGTTGGAAACCTAGAAGATTAGAAAATCAATTAATTTTTTTTTTCAATTTTTTGTTAATTATTTTTGTGGTAATTTTTCTTTTTTTTAATTAATATTATTATTAATCAATAATTTAAAGGATATTTCCGTTATTATATAAGTTTGAAGGGTATGATAGGCATTTTACATAATTTTGATAAGGATATTTTGGTCATTTCATGGTTTTTGGATGGAAAATGTTAACTTTTTGGATGAAAAGTTAACGGTAGAGGGCGGTTCATTTAATTTTAAAAAAAAAACAAAAACTAGGGGTAAATCCCAATTAGTATTTTTTTCTTTTTCAGGGGAGTTTTCATAATATTCGATTAATAAAATATCAAATTAATTTTGATATCCCACATTCCATTGCAGAGATGGACGGTGGAGATCTTTATATGTTTTTTCCCCCCTTAGTTTTATTTTTTATTTTTTCAAATTTTATTTAATAATTTAATAAATTATTAAATTGATTTTGATATCTCACCATCCATTTAAGATATGGACGATAGAGATCTTTTTTTACTAATTTTGTTTTTTAGTTTTTATTTTTCAATTTTATTTTACTTAAGTTTATTTTGGTTTTTCAATTTTATTTTAATTAAATTTAAACTAGGGGCAAGTAGGTCATTTATTACTCTACATGCGTCCGGGTCACATTTTCTAAGGCAACGCTAATAGCGGGGTAGAAAATTGCTAATTAGGAAACTACAAGAGGCATTTTCTTAATATGGACAAAAGTTGGGGCATTGTTTCGAAAATGCCCAAAATAAAAATTGCTTGGTACTTAAGAAAGAAGACCAGCCCGAATGTGTTATAGAAACTCTAGTTTGCGTCTAGTATCTGGATTCCATATAAGTATCAGTATTTGTTATTTTATTTACAACAGTGCAATTACATAAATTTATATTTAATTTTCTTTATTTACTTTATTTAAGTAACATACCTTTTCTTAATGTTCTTGTAATCAAATCTTTACATAATTACTAGTAATTGATTTTCTTTCCTTTCTTGAGAGGTTAACAAAATACACCAATACATGATTAACCATATCTTCAGAATTCCAATTGCCATTCTAAACTAATATTTCTTTATCAATCATAAATGAAAATCAAGTAGAATCAAGTTCTATTAATAAGGAAATTAGGAAAGGAAATTTGATTCTTTGATACAAGAAAAAATTTATGTGATTTGATTCCCATTAGCAAACATTAAAATCACAAATAGGAATTAAAACCCACATAATTTTTATAGAATCTTTAAAAGTCTAAATTGAATATATTTAAATTTTTTAACTTCATAAAGGTCTAGGAAAGTCTAGATTTAATACATCTCCCCTAAGTTTAGTTTTTCCTCCTAATGATTCCCCATTACAATTGGGTGTTAATTTAATCTTTTTGATAAATAGACAGCAGAATGTATATAAGAAAAGTAGGATTAAATATTTTTCTAGTTGCACATATGCCTTCTTACTTGGATTAGGCAGTTTGATATGTTTCCTAATCTAAACTAGTAAATGATATTAGGGTAGATGTAAAAATAATGAAAATTTAAAAAAGAACAAATTATAATTTAGCTATCCAGTTCAAATTCTAATTTGAGTGGAGCAACACTTTCGGTGTCATTGCAATTTAACCCCCTACTGTGAGCAAGCTTCCATTACAATTGACAGTAAATAGTGCCAAAGCGACGAAAAGATGAAATTACTTTTGGTGATTGAAGTTGACTTAGTTGACCAAATAAAAAGTTAAAAAAATTAAAATTAAATAAAAAACTTTTATTAATTTTTGTCTTTTCTCTCTTCCTCATCATCCAGATCTTCTCCCATCACTATCTCTCTCTCATTCTTCTTCATCTTCTTCTCTTTTTTTGCTTATTTTTCTTCTTCTCTTCTTATGAGACCCTCATTTTTTTTTTTTATCATTTTAATGATAAATATTACATTACGGATGAATAGTAGTGTTTCTGGGTGACTAGTGGTTTCGGATGAATAGTAACCCAATGAATAGTTAATTTTTGAGTTAGACCCCGGAAAATCGAAAATGTGTAGAATGGTTGGTAGAGTATAATGAAACTGAAGTGAAGCGAAAATGAGTCCGTTTGAATAGTTTTTGAGGGTTCCGAAAGTTATTTGACGAAAATGCCCTTACGGACGAAAATGTGAATACTATTGATTTAAACTTCATTTGAAAATTTTTCAAATGCGTGAATTGAATGTTAAGACACCCAATTTGAGTATTGCATGGTCAATTTGATAATTGGATGACTATGGAGTTTTCTTGGAATTTATTTGATACTGAATGAGATTAAATGTAAAAATTAGTGGTGTATTAGATATTATATGAGATAAAAACCATTCAAGAAGCACAATTCTTGTGATTATGGATGCACCAATGATAGATTAACATCTCATGGTCCTTATATTGACTAAATATGTGGTGAAGATAATTTAGAAATTGGTTAAAATATGTGTGGTGGATAATTATGTAGTTAATGACCAATGAAATTGTGATTAGTGTGACTAAAGGATATGTTTGGCATTTTAGGTGAATCGTAAGGGCAAAATAGTCATTAAGGAAGCGTGGTATATATAATTGAAGGCCAAATGAAAACCAAACAGAAAGCATTCGGCAAAGAGGGCTGGAAACCGAAAAAAGAAAAGAAAAGAAGAGAAGAAAGAGGAACCGAAGAAGAAGAAGAAGAAGGAAGAAGAGGGGCTGATGTTCAAAGGGTTTTTCATCACTCTCTCACCCATAAATTCATCAAGATTGAACAAGGAACAAGTAAAGAATAATAGGTGAGTGATTGAATTAATTTTGATATTAGTTTAATATGGTTTTAAATGGGTTTTGTGAATTGATGAAATATGGTGTAATTGATGTTAATTTTTGGTTTAATTAGGGCCTAGTCATCATCAAACCAAGCTTAGAGGTGGGAGAAAGCTTGAAGCAAACTTGATTGAAGCTTATTAATAAGGTAAGGATGTTAAGGTTTTGATGATTTATGGAAATAAGTTTAAGTTAATTGATTTTTTTTTTTTTTTTATGTTAGATGTTAGTTGAGATGTTGTGGTGATGTTTGATGCAATTAAAATGAAGAAAGTGAATTGAATGGGTTTGTATGATTTGATGGGGTGGATGGCAAAAAGAGGGTGTATGTTGAGATGTGATTAATTTTTGGTGTTTGTTGAATTTGAGTGATGATTTTAATGGTTTTGAGTTATTTGGTGGAGAGAAAATTGAAGAAAATGTTGATTTTGCATGATTTTGAATTTTTCTAGTATAAAGGGAAATTGTGTTTTTAGTTGAATTCATGAGAATTGATGTCGTTATGTGAGGTTTGGATGTGAAATAAAATGAATGAAAACTAATGGAATGGAAATAAATGAAGTTGGATGAAGTTGGTTGTGAAAATAATTAATGGAATGAGATTTGAAATGAATATTGTAAATTATTTAGTTGATGATGTGTTGGTGAAATGAATGACTTACCATCATGAAATAAAGATGGTTGTGTGTGGATTCAATTCAAGAAATGGTTAGGAAGGGATGTGGTTATGAAATAAAAATTTTAGTTAGTATATGGATGGTGGTGAAATTATAAAGCGAATGGTGAATAAAGTTGTTAAAAATGCAAGTGAAATTGAATATGAATTAAAATGTTATGTGATGGATTCTTGAGCTTGAATTGTTATTTGTAGGTGGGGATTAAAGTTAAAAAGAAATCAAGAAAAGGAAGGTAAAAAGGGGACAAGCAAATTGAGTGAAAAGGTGAGTGTAAAATGATTTTAAAAGTGTTAAATGCATATTTAGTATATTTTAAATGTTTTCTGGAATGTTAAGTTATTTTAGAAGATGAAATGATTTTTTTAAAGATGCTACTTTATACACCTTTATGTATTTGTTTAAAAGTGAAATGTTTTATGCATAAAAATGATGGAAATGTTGAGCTTTATGCTTTAATGATATTTATGGTTATGATTTTATATGTTTATGTTTATCGAATGGAAAGAAAGTTTTCAAACACCAATGGATAGCCTTAAATGATACAAAAAGGAATTGACGGATTCTGAATTATTAAATGGATGATTAGACCTGGCTGGATGTCCTTGCGTGTAAGGCAAGTATCAGGTGAGTTTGTTACTAAACCTAGTAGGATTGAGTCTATCCGTCGAGTCGTGTTGCCTATTATACGCTGGGGACAATTTCACTTCACGTATGCACAATGGATTTATTCCGCTACGTGATTGTGAAATATCTCAGGAATATGGATACTATCATGTGGGGCTTTATGCCAGCTGGGGATGGTGGTTTTTCCCGCTTAGCTCTAGGGGCGGTAATTCGTTCTGCCCAGTATGTGTGACTATAATATGATAGTGACCATGTCGATTGGGGATGGTGGTTCATCCCACCTAGGACATTGGTCGTGCTATGGAAATGTCTGGAATCCATTGGTAGATTTTAAGTGAATTATAAAAAGTTTTTGAAATAATGTTTTATATATATATATGAATTTATGGCAATTGTTTTAATATGATCATGCAAAATTTTTAATTTAAGTTATCTATGATATTATTGAATGTTGAATTTAAATGTCGAAAGCATTTAAGGAATAGAAAATTTCTTTTATAACTGTTTTCGGGAGGATATATTAGAAAACAGATAGTTTAGAAAACTCTCATACTCACTAAGTTTCCATAGCTCACTCTTTTATAAATTTATTTTAAAAACCTCCCTAGGTGCAGGTAATGGTGGACAGGCCACTCGTTTCCCTTCTTTTGAATAGATTGGCTGAAGAATCCGATTATGTGAAGTCACTGTTAATGCATTGCGCGAATTGTATTTGAAAAGTGTATATAATTTTTGTGATGTGTGTTTATATATATATATATTTTGGGATTGTCAAACTATGTAATCAAAATGATCATTATTCATTTTGAATGTATATAAAGTTTTCCATTAAATTGTGATTTCGGTTATGCTGAAATTGATATTGAATTGATTTTATTTGGTAGAAAAGTTGTGGTCAGCTTTTGCCTCTGTAACCTCACAAATATATTGAGTATGCATATCATTTATGAATTGATATTTGACATGCAAAAATAGATTAAGCATGAATACATATATATATTGCAAGTTTAAATTTTATTTAGGGTTTTTCCAATAATAATCTCTAAGTGATATTATGGGACCTTAAACAATTAGTGGAAGTACCCAAAGAATGTAAGAAGCTCTTAGATATTGATTGAACTCAATTGAAGCATAAATAGGAGGGTAAAATGGTAAATGGTCTTAAGAGATTATTAAAGTGATAAGGGACTAAAATGAAAGAAATAAATTATATTTGGGGTCAAATTAGAATTAAGTAAAGTTGAGGGACGAAAATCAAATTTTTCAAGGGACGAAATGGTCATTTTTGGAAAAGATAAATATATAAATGTTGAATTTCATGTGTGTTTCTCGCGAAAGCAAAGCACAAAACCAAAAACCAAAGAAAAAAATATAGAGAGAAGGAAAGAAAGGGGGATTTTGGCCATGGAGAAATCAAGCATGATCAAGTGAGATTCAAGCCAAATTTTGAGTTCCAAATCAAGTATCCAAGCCAACCTAAGCTAGATAAACAAGTTTGTAGCAAGAAATCAAGCAAACCAAGGTTAGTTTTCATATTTTTCAACTTGTTGGAATGATGATTGTTTGATGTTTATGTTGATGATTTTGTTGGAAATGGATGTGGGTTTTTGTTTGTGATAAGAGTGGAGTATTTGGAGATCAAAACCATGCATGGATTATGTAGAGCCATGAAGTTTGATTGTGTTAGGGTTATGTAGAGAAATTCAAAGATTGATTTGGGGTTTTGTTTTTGATTGAAATAAATTGTTTGTTAGATGTTTGATAAAATGTTTGAATGAGATAACATGAAAAATTTAAAGGAAATGGACTTGATGTGTGTTGGACCATGAGATGCCATAGTAAGGGGTATAAATCCAATGTAATTTGAGTCATTTAACCACGATTCCATGTTGAAAAAAATGTTGGAGAAACCTATAAACAAGTTAGACATTAATTTAGACCATTTCCATTATAAAGTTCATATGAAGGGCAATGGTGGATATCATGTAATACCACTTCATGTATACGTTTTAACGCAGTGAATGAATATAATTGAGTGTGAATCACAATAAGGAAAAGAGAATTGAGTTTAGGAATGAACAATGTGAAAAAAGCACCTAGATTAGTGTTGAAAAAAAAAAGGAGTTTTTCTTAGGTTTCACCACCCGATAGTTGGAATTTTTCAGAATCGTTTTATGGGTGACCTAAATGCGAGTTAGGGAGATGAATGGAGTAAGAATTGAGGAAAGAAAAGCAAGGGAGAGGGCTGTGAATAGTTTTCGGTCAAAGGGGGTGCCAAAAATTTGACTTTTCGTTTCGGGCTCCAGAAAAGCATTTCAAGCATATGAGGATGCTCCTAGTTGTATATAAGTAAGGTTCATGAAAAGAAATCGAAAGTTTAAAGTATTGGTTAAGTAGAAAACTGGAAGAGAAGTTAAAGGTCAAATGGGTTTTAATGGAGTTTGGTGAGATTTGGAAATATTTGGATCATTTAGGATTAGCAAATCATGCATTTTAAATTATGGAATGAGCTTTTATTGAGTATCTATGTGTTCTTGAAAATCCAGGAGATGAGGTAGCTTAAGGAAGTAAAGGAAAAGGAAAAGGAAAAGAGAAAGTGTGAGCTTCCGTTGAAAAAAATGTAAAGTAACTCAAGGAAGAAACCAAAGGTTGATGTACATTTAATTTGAATTTTGTTTTTTAATGTTTGAATATGAGTTTCTAAATGGTTAATCATTGAGTTGTTTAATTAAAGTGATTTATTAAACATGTTTGAAATGTATATTTTGCATGACTATATGCATTTGAGAGAAATTGGGTATTGAAAATGATGTGATTGAATAATTTATGAAATCTTTTAATTGAAAAAAAAATGATAATTTTTATATGTATCCATATGGAATTATTAAATGAGCCCTAGTAAACCTGAGTATTGGTAGGTGGGGATTGGAACTTGGCATGCCAATAGGATGATTATAGCAGTACTGCGTCGATACAATTGAAATAAAATGATAATTATTAATTAGGGACTTTGAGAGGCACCGAGTGTCTAGTTCCAAATGATTGTTTTATATTTGTGTAATGCAATCCAGCAGGTAGGCACTGAGTGTTCGATGCTGGAGAACCCATTTTTCAGTCCAAGGTATCATACTAGTGTTTACAATGGGCGATGGAAATTGATTTAGACCAATCATTTAATGTATGGGTGATCTGGTTTTTAAATGTGTTTAACATGTTGATAAATGTTTTTGAATTGAAAAGTTGTTAATTTTTATGATATGAAAATGTTTATATTCAAAAATTGTATATTCAAATTTAATGTACACTCACTAAGCTAATATGCTTAGCGCATTGGAATTTCCAGTGCGTAGGGTGGTAGATTGCGTCAGAAGGATGAAAATTGAAGAGAAAGCACATTGCAACGAGCTGATACTGTCACATCTATTCTTCCATCTTATTTTTGGGTATATATCATATTCGATTTTGTATATAAAAGTTTTCATTTGTATTCATGTGCATGTAAGTATGTAATGAGATTTAAAAATGGTGATTTTTGTAAAGAAAATCAAATGGTGTAATTATTTTGGTAAATGTGGTGTATATGGATAATGATGAGCCAAACGAAGTTTGGTTCCAGTTTGTGAACTTGTTCTGGAAAATATTATGTTGGAAATGAAAATATATGAATTTGTAACAGGTTGGTTAAGTCCGAACTTTAGAAGAAACTCTAGTAGTTTTTTTGCGAGAAATAAAAGAGTTTTAATTGAGTTTGTAAAGTTGCTTTGAAATGTCCTATTTTAATAGCAATAAAGTTTTTGAAATTTCGTATTTTGTTGTGAAACATTTTTAAATATATGGTTTTCTAAGTAAAGGATTTTGTAAAAAAGATTAAGGTAGCGCCCCTTGGAGTCGTCTGGAGAAAGGACAGATAGGGAGTGTTACAACCTTTGAAATGGACCGGAGGTCCAATAGAAGTGGGGAATGTGATTGAAAGTTTTAGAAGTGTTTTCCTTGGTTTACAGAGGATTTGAAAATTTTGGTAATTTCGAAAAAACAGAAGAAATGCTGCCAAAAATTTTAAGAAATTTATTCAATAGAAATTGAATTTAATGATTTTAAAGTTATAAATTTATAAATGATTGTTAAGTTTCTGGGCTTTGCTCATCGAATTCTCTTTTGGATTTTATGGAATAGAATCTAGAAGGGTTCCATGGGGTGCTAGACGGGCACCTGGATCCCATAAAGGGAAGTTGAGGCGAGTTCTGTTACTTCTTCTTCTGCTTCTTATTCTCTTCTTCATTTTGAATGAACCCAGAATAAACTTAGATTCTGGGTTCCTTCGAATGAACCAAGATTTATGGGTACATTTGAATCTGGGTTCATTTGAAATTAACCCATAAATCTGGGTTTATTCGAAGGAATCCAGAATCTAGGTTCATTCAAAATGAACCCAAACTTCTGCGTTCATTCGAAGTGAACCCAAAAATCTGGGTTCCTTCAAATGGATCTAGATTCTAGGTTCATTTGATGAACCCAGAATTTCTAGGTTTATTCAGTTTTTTTTTTCAATTTTCTTCCTAATTTTTTCTTCATTTTTTTGATAAATTGGGTTAAACTATTGATCTTCATTTTTTGTTGATAGGGTTGAACTGGTGATTATTGTGGTTGATGACGTTTTTTACTGGTGACTGTTGGTGTTTTTTGATGGTGAACTGGTAGGGGTTGAGCTAGTATTCCTTTTTTATCTTTATTTTCATTTTCATTTTTATTTTTGTTTGAAGTGCAATTGTTTTTTTTATTTTTTATTTTTAGGGATAATCACAATTTCCTCTTTGTAGTTTGATCAAATAGCCAAAATCTCTTCCTTGCTTTAAGAAGTCACTAATATCCCTCTCTTGATTTACAAAATAGATAAAAGAAAAAAAAAAAAACCACTTTTAGTTTATTAAAATACAAAAAACAAAAAAAAACCCTTACTGTCAGTTTGGATGTTGAAAGTCAATAGCTAACCATTAATATGAAAAGGTAAAACTATCCAAGAAAAATAAATATAAAAAAATATAAATATATTAACAAAATGATAATTTAGTATTTAAAAAAATTGAAAAAAATATCTACCGTCCATCTCTAAAATGGACGGTAGTGATAAAAAACTACTAAAAAAATTTAAAAATTTAAAAATATTAATAATTTTTTGAAAGATTATGTCCACCGTTAATCAACATGATGGACGGTGGACATAATTCAAAAAAATAAAAAAATAAAAAAATAAAACTTAAAAGCTATAGACACACTTTGTCTCTACTCATTCATTCTCTCTCATGCTTTCTCTCTTCTTCTTCTTTTCTCTCTTTCTTCCTCTCTTATTCTTATTCTTTTTCTTTCTCTTCTCTTACTCTTTCTCTCTCTCATTTGATGGAGACCTCACTCTCTCAACGATCTCTATCGATGAAGACCCTCTATCGATGAAGACCTAAACTGGGTTTCCGATGAAAACCTAGAGATCTCTTGGTTTTAGAGTCAGAAACCCATAAATCTACGAGTTTTCAGTGTTGGAAGCCTAGAGATTTTTGGGTTTTCACAGTAGAAACCCATAGATAGGTTTCCGATGCTGAAACCCAATCATCTCTAAGTTTCCAACACCAAAAACCCATGCACTTTTGGGTTTTAGGTGTTGAAAACCCAAAAATTTTTGGGTTTTTGCATTGGAAATCCAAAAATCTTTGGATTTTTTTTTGTTATGTTGCTATTGTATTTGATGTTGTTGTTACAGTGTTGAAGGGTTTATGTTATGTTGCTGTTGTGTTTGATGATGTTGTTACAGTGTGGAGATATTTGATGATGATGGCTTTTGCTGTTGATAATGGTTTGGTTTAATGGTGATGAGTAAGATGTCTGGGTTGGCTGAATGGATGATAATGATGTTCTTCATGGTGTATTTCACTTATATATATATTAATTATATTGCATAAAAAAATTTAATTATTTTTTATTTTTAATTGAGGGACAGTTTGATCTTTTCGTGCACTATCATGGTCAGAAACTACCTCTCACTAACAGAGTCAATAGAAAGGGTAAAATGAGATTTTTAGAAACTACAGAAGTGTAATTAGTGATTACTTTAAACTATAAGGGTAAAATTGGGATTATTCCATTTTTTATGGTGATTATTTGGGTTGATTTTTTGAACCGATGAAGAAGATGATGATGATGGGTTCAAGATGAAGGAGATCGGAAAGATGAAGAAGATGATGATGGGTTCAAGGTTGGAGTTTTGGTTAATATTTAATCTTTTATTTTGTCTTTATTTAATTATTTAATTTTTATTTGATTATTTAATTTTTGTTTCAAATTGATCTCCACCATCCATGTTAAGATGAATGGTAGAGATATAATTAATTTTTTTTATTTAATTTATTTTAAAGTTTTTAAAATTTATTTAAAAAAATAAAAAGTACGGTCAAAAAAGATAATTTTGCCTCTTATTCGATTAATTTTAATAGATGATTGTTAACGATAGGAGGATAAATTACAATAACACCGAAAGTCTTACTTCGTTCGATTTAGAGTTTAAACTGAGTAGTTAAATTGTAATTTACTTCTTAAAAAATAAAAAACCGGCTCTATTGTGACTAGTATAGTAATACCTTATTTCTAAAATTTCTTATGAGTAGAGATGTTTGCACTTCTCTAAAACTTTGTAAACACCTTTTATTTATATATTTTTTGAAATTTTTGACATTACCCCTAAACTAGTTTATTAATGTTTTATTTTATGTATATATATATGTATGTATATATATATTTTTAAATAAGATAAAAAAAAACAAAAGAAAAAAATTATAACATGATCTACAATTTTTTTTAACTTAATAATATATAATTTTAAATAAGATAAAAAAAAAGACAAATTCACTTTTGTTCGAAAACCAACTAAAAAGAAATTCGGTTTTACTCACTTTTTTATGAATTTTTTTTTACCTCTTCTAACAAACTATTTTCATTTTATACCTAAATTTACCAAACTATTCTCCACTCAGATGTAAAACACACTATTTAAAATGTGTACCAACAACGATGAGAAAATTTTTAATTGATATATATATATTTTATATTTATGTTATTAAAATATTTTAATAATAGGTTTAGTATAATAAGCAATTGCAAAACACACCCATATGACATATACTTTTAGAAATATGAAAATAGGTTTACCCTGTAATTATACCAGGCCTCCAACTCCATTTTAAAGTTGACGATGAATTTTTATTGAATGACAAAAATACCCTTATAGTTAAAAAATAAGTATCTCCATCATTTATCTATGCACAATGAAGATCAAATTAATACAAAAAAAGAGAAAAATTTTTAAAAAGTTTAAAAATAAAATATATTGATAATTGTTTTGCAAAACATTGTGAGATTTCTATTCTCTATCATGCAAATGGATGATGAAGATCATTTTAAGAAAAAAAAAAAAAAGACGAAAAGAAATTGAAAAACAAAACTTTTTTTGCTCTACATAAATAGAGTATTTAATATGTTTTACAAGCGCAGACAAAGACTATTTTATTTGCTTCTTCAACTTATGTAACTCCAAAATGAATAGCTATCATTAAGAGTGCATGCAAAAATTAGAACACTGGTGTTAAACTAGATAAAGAATAATCATCATTAAGGGTGAATTTAGAACTCAGATGTTAAACTAGATTGGGCAAAAATAACTATCATCGAGGGTGCATTTAGAACACCTAGACAAAACAATAGACCTATGAAACAAAGTCCATATTTGGCTTGTGAATGAATTCGTTAAGACATCCATTACGGTGCATTGTATCTGGTATTCACTAATTAAATGAAACTCACCTAGTTTCACTCAATATGAAATATTCAATAAAATGAAATCTATCATATTTTGACAATCTCATAATCTCACCAAATTTAGTATATTTAAAATCAAATTATAATAATTTCATAAAGAACGATTTAATCCTTAAAATTGGATACCCCATTTACTATCATACGTCTTAAAATTTAAATATTTCACAACATTTTTAATACTTAAATAATTTCGATGAATTTAATTTTAGTCATTAAAATATCATCTGAAACCAGTTTTAATTCAAGCAAGATGTTAAATTTGAATAAACTGGCTTCCTATTGAATCACGTACTCAAACCAGGTACATGATGGTATACTTTAGTAGTTGATTTGGAAACTATAGCTCAAACCGGTCCCATCGCGATTGAAAGGTGGAACTAGTCCATCGGCCTCTTTGAAGATTCTGCCCCAACAGTTGGGGCACTCTTGATACGGACAATCCAATTGAAATTCAGGCAAGTATATAAGACAAACACTTTAATTAAAAGGTGAACTACTTTTCAATACCAAGTTGCAAAATTTCTTTCTGCATAGAATTTCACAAGAAAACAACAGAGACTTGGAGTTAAAAATGGGGAATAAGAGTTTTCAAACCATGAGAATGAATAATTGTAATTGGCAAGATCCTGACACTATATATATATATATATATAGAAAGCTCATAATATCTTCATTACTCAATAAACTAAACGATGGGGTCTTTAAGTATTTTGATAAGAGTAATATTACACTATTCAAAAATTTATTTAAATCCATTGTCTAAATGATATATTAAGCTTATGTGTAATTATCACATCATCAATACATCATTCTAAAAGGTAATGTGGTAGCTATAAATCAGTTTGTCACATCATTTGGATAAATTTTTGGGAAATATAGCATTATTTTTTTGATAAACATCATTAACAGACGAGACTTTGAGGATTAAAATCTTGATTGGTTAATTTCTAAGCTGCAATGGATATTCCTTTTGGTGGCAATGATTTTTTGGATAATTGTATTCTTCCCCACTTGCTTAGCCCCTCGTAAAAGTCTGACCGATTATAGAATTTGAGTGCTTTTGTTGCAATTAAAATTACAACAAATATATATATATATATATATATGTAGTGGGTGAATTTTATAATATGTTGACCTTGAGTAGGTCTCGTCGGTTAACTTTCTTGGAACCTAGCAACATGTGTCTTATACAAATCAAATAAAGAGAACGCGAGTGATTTTGACATCGGTGGGGTGCCGGCCGAAGACACTCCAACGCTCAAGTCAGTAAACTGATAGTAATATATAAGAATGCAGTAATTGTAAAGTGTCGTCAAGCTGGGATGAGTGTGCCGAAAAAAGGTAGGACGAAAAAGTAGACGGAGTAGGAACACTAAAATATTAAATATCAGTGAGCAAACCCCGGATAATAGAATAGTGTAAGTAGAACTCGAATAGTACACCAGGTAAGTTCCCAGAAAAGAGAGGTCGGTCACAATGGACACAGTTAAATACCAAGTCATTCCTAGCCAGAATCTTTTCTAGACATACACCTTTACGTCACTAAACTAACTCTATCACATAGGAACTCTAAATCTAGAATGAAAGAATGAAGAAAAGAGAGGAGAAAACTCAAATGGCTTGTAAGAGAGGAGCAAATGAGGTGGGATCATTTTGGCTTCAAATGAAACCTCTATTTATAGGTAGAGGAGGTGCCATGGGGACTTGTGGTGGAGTTAATGTCATATCCATTACAAAATAAATATTATGATTAATGTCAGGTCGGTTACGGAATAAATACCATAGTTAATGATATGTCAGTTACAGAGTTAATGTAACTTCCGTTATAATTGATTGAAACCTCATTCACTAAAAGCAATCAATCCCCATTACTTGGGTTGGATCAACCAAGTTGCTGGACTATCTGCTTGTAACATGTATTTGGCCATTAATATGAGTTGATCAGTATACTGGGCTAATTTATTTCAATAAGCTTTGGGCTTTTATTTTGGGTTTAAGAAGTTTTTACCATTATAGTTTGTCCCCCACTGCTTCGGTCGATATAGTCGATCGAAGGAGTGGAAATTCTAATAACTGAGTTACTTTGATTTGACTGAAGTGGTGGAGGCTGGGTGTTGCCTTGTCCCCCTTGAACCACTTTGGTTTGAGTAGAAGTGGCGGAGGTTGGGTGTTGCCTTGTCCCCCTTGAACCACTTTGCTTTGAATAGAAGTGGTGGAGGCTGGGTGTTGCCTTGTCCCCCTTGAATCATTTTGATTCAAATAGAAGTGGCGAAGGCTGAGTGTTGCCTTATCCCCCTTGAACCACTTTGATTTGAATAAAAGTGGCGGAGGCTGGGTGTTGCCTTGTTCCCCTTGAACCACTTGTATGTGACCACATGATTGAGGTGTGCCCCCTGAGAACCATGGGTATGTAATTATATTGAATTGTTTAAGAGAACCATTTGTAGAGTCAAACAATATTGTTGAGGTCGAATGATTGTACTAAGAATTCTTTATATTGTCAAGGGAGCGTTTGTTGAGCTATCGTAATTTTGTATGATTCCTGCGTCACAAATTGTTAGGAATGGTCTTTGGCTTTGCCAATGATCCTCCATGCTCAAGTTAGTAACTAATAGAAATCTAAGAATTTCAAATTAGAAATCTTACCGAATGTCCCCAGTTTGTACACAAAAATCGATAGTTGTCTTGTCGCATGATCCGTATGCTTTTTTTTTTTTTTTTAGCTTGTCAACTGTGATTAGACTGAACATCAATGCATGCATGTTGAGTCGCACATCTTTTTTCCTCTGAGTTAGTTGGGTATTATCTAAGAAGATGACTTTGTTTTGTAATAACTGCTTGAGTTCATTTGGTAATTTGGTCAATTCAAATCGTTTTCCTTATCAGTGCTTGACTCTTTTTGTTGATGATTTATAACATCTTCCATTTAATGCATGCCCATGCTTTGGAAAGTGCACACTCCATAATTTTAGGGGCACTTTGTGTGCTTAGAGTTGTGAAGCAATCCTTGAAAATAGATACTGTGATAAAGATATTAAAGTTTAGTATTGATACCTTTTTCTTGTCGTATCGTCAAACATGACTTCTAAGATGTTCATGATGTTGCATTATTGAATATAAGTCTTCTGAAAGCATATGGTTGTCTGTTGTATTTCCAACCGAATCTTTATCAAGTCTAGTGGCTTCGACGCCTAACACTAGATTTACTAGTCATGAAGGTGGAACTCACTAAAACTCGGTAGTTGATCCACTTGTCCTCAGTGAAGTTTGGAGTCGAATTTCAAATGAGAGAGTTATATTAAATATAGGTGACTTAGCACCACTTTGCTAGTGGAGAAATCATCGTATAAATTTCTAGACAATTGCTTTTATGATGTAGAAATTTGTAGCAAATTAGTGCACTAGTATATCTTCTCATCTCTCATACAGAAGATATTGTTGAGGATTTTGAAATTCAAAAATGTTGTGTATAATTAATTATACTAATTATACTTCCATTTGACTACATGCTTAAATTAGACAATTAAACTTTTGTTATTTGATTATGTTATGTTAGATCTAGCTTCTTTCCATAATATTATTTTTAAATACCAGGAGAAAGTTTAGAGTCAGACCAGAGCAATATCGTTGAAATGCCAACACAAAGTAATCCATGTTGGTGTGACCAATAATTCATTGTACTATAGCTTAACAATAGCTCTCAATAACAAAATCATTTATAATTTATAAAAGGTATATTTGATGGCAGAACAAACTAAATTTTCTTAAGTTTATTTATTCAAAGAATTCTTCAAATGACTATAAGAACCTAAATAAAAATCAAGTATATAATTCATGTTTTATGAATTTATCATCGAATAATTGACATTGCATCTTTGAGAATTAATGACAATGACAATCAAGTTTGATGGCAACAACAATGATAATGTAAGGTTTTAATGAGTTGATAATTCTATAGGAAACTTGATAAATTTTTAGGTAGAATGTCATTAAAGAGTAGGGTTCACAAACATTGACTTATAATTTGTTGTGGCATATTGTGACTCTGAGATATGAAAAAGATATGCTCAACTTTGCTTAGTATGATTTATGAAAAACTAAAGAGGAAAACCCACCATTCAATAAAATTATATACAATCATTTCTCATAAAAATGAAAAATGCTAAACATATCAAGTGGATGTGAAATAATCAGAGAATTAAGTTCATTATAATATTTGTAATATAAAAATTGGACTTAACAAAAACAATCCAAAAAGGTAACAACATTAGAAATCTTAACATAGAAGCTACGGACCATTTGTAAAACCTCTTTTAAAAGTATAATGTTAAGGTCAGATATATTTGAATAATTGCATGCATGATATGGGAGTTCAAGATGTTAGATCTAATTTTTGGAATGCACACAAAATAATTTTTTAGTACTAGAACTGAAATTGTGTTTTAACTTTAGACATTATGTGTTTCAAACGTAAAATCAATTGAAGGAAAAAATGACACATTTTGTAAATTATTATGAGACTTTTAAGATATATTTGTCATTATACTACATAAAGTGATTTCACTTGCATGTTTCCTAAAATTGTATATTATATAAATATTTACGAAATGGTGTATAACTTCAAAGAAACTTAAATTTCATATGATATTTCGATCAAATTGGCTATGAGAACATATCATTCAAAGAGCAAGTTTAGCTAAAAATAAAAAACTATATGAATTAATAAGTTATAATTTATGATTAAGAATCATGCATGAATAAATTATATGAGTACTCATTTTTTTTAGGTATGAACATGTATGTTCTTAATATAAAGATTAAAATAAATATTGTATCAGTAACATGACATTTTCAATTTGAAATTGTTTCGGGTCGTTCGACGATCTGTGTTTTGAAAAACTGATTTTGCAATTCAACCACTAAATTGTGCTAGACGACTTATGTTGGATTGGATACTGGGTTCCCACAGACGGCGCTTAAACTGTAATGGGTGAATTTTATAATATGTTGACTTTGAGTAGGTCTCGTCGGTCAACTTTCTTGGAACCTAGCAATTTGTGTCCTGCATAAATCAAATAAAGAGAATGCAGGTGATCTTGACACCGGTGGGCTACCGACCGAAGACACTCTGACGCTCAAGTCAGTAAACTAATCGTAATATATAAGAATGCAGTAATTGTAAAGCGTCGTCAGACTAGGATGAGTGTGCCAAAAAAAGGTATGACGAAAAAGTGGACGGAGTAGGAACACTAAAATATTAAATATCAGTTAGCAAACCCCGTATAATAGAACAGTGTAAGTAAACAGCAAATAGTACACCAGGTAAGTTCTCAGGAAAGAGAGGATCGGTCACAATGGACATAGTTAAATACAAATTTTTTCCTAACCAGAATCTTTCCTAGACATACACCTCTACGTCACTTACACTAACTCTATCACATAGGAACTCTAAATCTAGAATGAAAGAATGAAGAAAAGAGAGGAGAAAACTCAAATGGCTTGTAAAAGAGGAGCAAATGAGGTGGGATCATTTTGGCTTCAAATGAAGCCTCTATTTATAGGTAGAGGACGTGCCATGGGCACTTATGGTGGAGTTAATGTCATGTCCGTTACAAAATAAATATTATGATTAATGTCAGGTCGGTTACAGAATAAATACCATAGTTAATGATATGTCAGTTACAGAATAAATATCATAATTAATGATATATCGATTATAGAGTTAATGTAACTTCCGTTACAATTGATTTAAACCTCATTCACTAAGAGCAATCAATCCTCATTACTTGGGTTGGATCAACCAAGTTGCTGGGCTATTTGCTTGTAACATGTATTTGGCCATTAACATGAGTTGATTAGCATACTGGGCTAATTTATTTCAACAAGCTTTGGACTTTTAGTTTAGGTTTAAGAATTTTTTACCACTACAATAATATATATATATATATATATATATATATATAATAGAATTTCAAGAACCAAAAAAAAAAAAAAAAGCCAAAATGTTTTTTTGTTCCATATTGAGGTTTTTCCACTTTGACCAGGGAACCTCATTTGGATTCTTGATTGATTTGATTACATTGAGGGTCTTTTCTGACTGTGGTAGGGATATTTTTGTGGAGTGGTGATATTTCCACCCTCTCTAAAATCGTACCTACACCCCTTAATTTATAAATATTTAATATTATAATATCACCTTTAAATTAAATTATTAACATTTTAATTAAATTTGAATATTTCAATTTCAAATTCCAATCATTTCAAAAGAAACTCTTCAAATCTTTTCAAACCATGAGACAGGTAAATTATAAATGGGAAGATCCTGACTCTATCTATATATATATAGAGCTCAAAATGTCTTCACTACTCAATAACCTAAATGATGAGGTTAATATCTTCACTACATTGAAAATGGTCTTCTAATCTTGTTCCTTAGCTTGCAATTAGATTCTCATAGGTTAATATAATAATGATTTTAGTGAAAGATGTTCACCGATTTGAAGAAAATAGAGAAATACGGCTGTTTCCAATAGTGAAGAACGGAAGGATTTGGGTGCAAAACTAGATTATTTTGTGGTCATTTCATTTATAGGTGTTTTAGGAAATTAGATTTTTGTTTTAAAAATGGGTGCTTAAATTACTTGTATGGGTGGCAATAATGCCATCCTTAATAACTTTTTTAAAAAAATTAATATACATAATAAAAAGACTAATTTGCCTCGTTGACTTAACTGTATTGACTTAGTTGACTGGTAATTCAAGGTGAGGGAATGTGGGTACAATAAATCTATTTAGTTGAGTTTTTCAAAAAACTTTATTTGTAAAAGGTCTGTCCATTAAGAATAAAGCTTTGGAAAAAAAAAAAATTCCGTTTGGTTAAGCATTTTTAATGCAATAAACTGTTTGATTGCATCATCTCAAAAGATCTACTAAAACATTAGATTACCGAAAATGATGTGTTCTATATTAAAAGATTATATTTTAATAATAAGGGTATTCCACATAATTAATAAAAAATTACGAATAATTGGATTGATTACATTTTTTTTTTTCAATATCTATTTTGAAAACTCCTCGCCATGAGCTTTTGTCTAGTATAAACTAAACCTAATAATCTCTATTGGAATTAAAAAAATTAATTCAGAATTCTAATCAAATAACTCTAAAGAAACATATATATATATATATATATATAATAAAGGTTAGTAAAGCTTTTGAGCTAGTAGAAAAAAATAATCAAACAATAAGTCAATAATTTAGAGTCTAGTATACTTATAAGGGTGCCTGTATTGCGATCCATGTAATTGATTTACACACCCAATGTATTAATACACCATTAACAAAATTTGAAAATGACATCATTAGACCGAGTAAATACGAAAAGTGATGCGAACCCCGTATATATTGATACAACACCCACGATCAAGTTGAACACAACCCCAAGAAAGATAATTCAGATTTCAAGAAAATCTTTGACCCGTTGATTAGCAAACCAAGAACCAAAGATATAACGACGCCACTCCCAAGAAAGAGATGAGAATGTGGGAGATAAGTCAAGGTTGATAAATGAAGAACAAATCTTGATGCAATTCTCAAAGTTCACAAGAGAACAATGGAGAAAAGTTAATTCTTTTATTCAATTGACAACTGATTGAAAAGTTAGGTTTAATAAGCCTTATATAGGCATACAATCCTAATTCTTATTGGAAACCAAATAAAACCCTATTTTTAATTGACTTTGACTCTTTGACTTTTTGACTTTGACTTTGACTCTTTCCTAAACACACCCATATTGGGCTTTTTTAATGACTCAGCCTCCTAATTAAAACTTAATAAATTAAACTAAATTAAAAACAATCCCATAATACAAATTAGGCCCAATGTAAATCAATTAAATAAATAACAGCTCAATTGTATTATAATCGACACCCAAGCCTCAAGATTTCTTCAAGATTGATGTTCTTGGACTTGAATAATAATTTGAAGTCTTGATATTCCCTCCAAGCTGTCCAAGTCATGTTGTGCAAGACTCTTGGCCCAAATATCTTGAACGAGCCCATTTAAAGCTTTCTTCATCCTTTTAGCTCGAGCCCTCATCATAGGTCCTCCATTGATGCTCAAAGGATCCACAGGCTTGCTTCCTTGGTTTCCATCATTCCCCCTCTCCTCAAAAGGATTTGTCCTCAAATCGGAACCTACATCAAAATCAAAAGGAGAAAGATCAGAAACATTAAAAGTAGCACTAACATTATACTCACCTGGCAAGTCTATCTTGTACGCATTGTCATTGATACGTTCAAGCACTTGGAATGGACCATCTCCACGTGGCTGCAACTTCGATTTCCGTTGAATAGGAAACCTCTCCTTGCGCATATGCACCCAAACCCAATCTCCTGGTTCGAACACAATTCTCTTTCGCCCCTTGTTAGCTTGAGTAGCATATTGCTCTGTTCGCCTCTCAATTTGTTGCCTAACTCTCTCGTGCAATTGCTTAACAACTTCAGCTTTCTTCTTATCATCCAGGTTAGCTCTTTCCTCCATGGGTAAAGGTATCAAATCCAAAGGAGTAAGTGGATTGAACCCATACACAACTTCGAATGGTGAACAACCAGTAGTTGAATGCACACTCCTATTGTAAGCAAACTCTACATGCGGCAAACAATCTTCCCAATTCTTCAAATTCTTTTGGATTATGGAACGCAACAAAGAACCTAAAGTTCTGTTAACCACCTCCGTTTGTCCATCAGTTTGCGGATGACAAGTAGTAGAAAACAATAACTTTGTTCCTAACTTCCCCTACAAAGTCCTCCAAAAATGGCTTAAAAACTTTGTATCTCGATCTGAAACAATGCTCTTTGGCACTCCATGAAGTCGAACAATCTCCTTGAAGAATAAGTCAGCAACATGTGTGGCGTCATCGGTCTTGTGACATGGTATGAAATGAGCCATCTTCGAAAACCTGTCAACCACAACAAACACCGAATCTCGGCCCCTTTTGGACCTAGGTAAACCCAATACAAAATCCATTGAAATATCAATCCAAGGTTCACTAGGTATAGGGCAAAGGTGAATATAAACCATGGGGTAAAACTTTAGACTTAGACTTTCTACATGTTATGCACTTCTCACACATTCTCTCAACATCTCTCTTTATGTGTAGCCAAAAGAAATGCTCATCTAACACATCCAAAGTCTTTCTAACACCAAAATGTCCCATTAAACCTCCCCCATGTGCTTCTCGAACTAGCAACTCTCTTATAGACCCTTGAGGAATGCACAATCTACTCTCTCTAAACAAATACCCCTCATGTCTATAAAATTTACCAAATGCACCTTTCTCACAAGCAACATACATAGAAGCAAAATCAGGATCATTCACATACAAATCTTTAATATGCTCAAACCCTAACAATCTTGCATTCAAAGTAGAAATCAAAGTATACCTGCGAGATAATGCATCAGCTACAACGTTTTCCTTGCCCTGTTTATACTTGATCACATAAGGAAACGTTTCTATGAACTCTACCCATTTAGCATGCCTTCTACTCAACTTATCTTGTCCTTTCAAATGCTTCAAGGACTCATGGTCAGTATGGATTACAAACTCCTTAGGCCATAAATAATGTTGCCAATTTTCTAAGGCCTTAACTAAAGCATACAACTCTTTATCATAGGTAGGATAATTCAATGATGCTCCACTCAGTTTCTCACTAAAATAAGCTATAGGACGTCTATCTTGCATAAGAACAGCCCCTATACCTATTCCTGATGCATCACACTCAATCTCAAATGCCTTAGAGAAATCAGGTAATGCAAGCAATGGTGCAGAACATAATCTATCCTTAATCAAATCAAATGCATGTTGTTGCTCACTTTCCCATTTAAAACCCACACTCTTTTTCACAACCTCAGTTAATGGTGCAGCTATGGTGCTAAAGTCTTTAACAAATCTCCTATAAAAACTAGCCAACCCATGAAAGCTATGCACTTCACTAATATTCCTAGGTCTAGGCCACTCCTCTAATAGCCTTAACCTTCTCCTCATCTACTTCTATCCCTTCTGCCGTAACAACATAACCCAAAAATACAATCTTATCAGTGCAAAAGGAACACTTTTTCAAATTAGCATACAATTTTTCTTTTCTTAACACATCAAGCACACAATGCAAATGCCTAACATGTTCATCTATGCTCTTGCTGTACACTAATATATCATCAAAGTATACCACAACAAATTTTCCAATGAAAGAATGCAAAACATGATTCATTAATCTCATGAAAGTACTAGGTGCATTAGTTAAACCAAAAGGCATGACTAACCACTCATACAAACCATGTTTCGTTTTAAATGCAGTTTTCCATTCATCTCCTTCTTTCATTCTAATTTGATGATATCCACTTTTAAGATCAATCTTAGAAAACACACAAGATCCATGCAATTCATCCAACATGTCATCTAATCTAGGTATGGGATGTCGATACTTAACTGTAATTTTGTTGATAGCTCTGCAATCGATGCACATACGCCAAGTCCCATCCTTTTTAGGCACAAGTAATACTGGTACGGCACATGGACTCATGCTCTCCCTCACATGCCCCTTTTTCATCAACTCTTCAACCTGCCTTTGAAGCTCTTTGTCTCCTCGGGATTACTTCTATATGCTGGTCGATTTGGAATTGAAGCTCCGGGTATGAAGTCAATTTGATATTCTATTCCCCTATTTGGTGGCAATCCATCTGGTATCTCTTCAGGGAATACATCCTTGAAATCCTGCAAAAGAGTTGTAACAACACTAGGCAAAGACAAATCAATGTCAGTGTTAGAAAAATAAGCATCTTTGTACAAAAGTACAAACATTTGCTGCTTGGCTAAAAAAACAGCCCTCACATCGCTCCATTTTGCATAGACACTCATTTTTTTTTCTCACTTTTCTTCCTCTCATTCTCTCGTTTACACTCAAGTGTTTTGTCACTCTTTCTATCACACTCAACTCCCTTTCTTTCGACCTCACTAGTGTTTGAACTCTCAGTCTCTCTTCTTCCCTCGCTCTCTTTCTTTTGCTCACTCTCTCTTATCCTCACTTGATCTTCATACACCTGTCTAGATGTTAATGGTACAAGAGTGATTGTTTGCCCATTCATGGTAAAAGAATATCTATTCTTAAACCCATCATGTATAACTCTCTTGTCATATTGCCATGGACGACCTAAAAGCAAGTGTCCCGCGTGCATAGGTACAACATCACATAACACCTTATCCTTGTACCTACCAATAGCAAAGGATACTAGCACTTGTTTTGTCACCTTAACTTCTCCACAATCATTCAACCACTGTAACTTGTATGGTTTATGATGTTTTGAAGTAGGTAAGCCCAATTTCTCCACTAATTCAGTACTAGCAACAGTTGGTGCAGCTACCCCCATCAATGATCATACTACAAACCCTATCCTTGATATGACATCTAGTATGGAAAATATTATCACGTTGCACCTCGTCATCTTCCTTCACTTGCACACTTAAAGCACGTCTTGCCACTAACAACTTTCATCTACGGGATACTCAATTTCAACATCACTAGCATCTTCCAACGGTGGCATCTCATCATCATCACTCTCCCCGTCGGTCTCTATATCTCCATCCTCTCTTAGGATCATAGTTCGCTTATTAGGACATTGCGAAGCTATGTGACCTCTTCCCAAACACCTGAAACATTGGATATCCCTATTCCTGCCTTAGTGTTGCCATGGCCTTGCCTTTATCATGGCTGCTATCCCTACCCTCCTTAGGCTTAGCACTCTCGGTCTTAGGCTTTTGTGATGACCTATCTTCTTTCTACTCCAATTCGACTTCTAAGTGGATGTGGAACCCGAGTTTCTGCCATATCGTGACATTGAACCCTTCCTTTTGAGTTGTTTCTCCACTTTCATAGCCATATGGATCAAGTCTTTAAGCTTCACATAATGTTGCAACTCAACAATATTGGCAATGTCTTCATTCAATCCTTGCAGAAATCGTGCCATAGTAGCCTCTCTATCTTCCTCAATATTGGCTCTAACCATGGCTATCTCCATCTCCTTGTAGTAGTCCTCCACACTTTTGGAACCTTGGGTAAGGCTTTGCAATCGTCGGTAAAGTTCCCTATAGTATGACCTAGGAACAAACCGCTTTCTCATAACAGTTTTCCTCTCACCCCAAGTGTTTATAGGACGTTCCTCGTTTCTCCTCCTATCTTGGACTAATTGTCCCCACCAAACCATGACATAATCTACAAACTCAGGCTGCAACCAACTTCACCTTCTTCTCCTCAGAAAAGTTATGACACTCAAAGACCAACTCTACTCGCTTCTCCCACTCTAGATACACATCAGGATCAGGCCTTCCCATGAAAAGAGGGTATCTTCATCTTAATGCTACTAAGATCCTTATCTAGTCTATCAGGCCTATCATCCCATCTTCCTCTCTCATTCACATCCCCATAGTAACTATTATCTCCGTTACCTCTACGACCACCTTTACCACCTCTAATTCTGCCCCTTATTAGCATTAGTAGAAATGTCATCTCCTTCTAACTCTTCCCCATGTAAATCAGCCTCTAATTCATCATTGAGACCATGTAATTCCGGAGTTCTCCTTTGCGGATCTCTATGCAATCTAGCTATGACAGCATCTTGCTGATCCATTCGATCCCTAAAATCCATAAACACCAAGTTCATCCTCTCAAATTGTTGTTGCATTGCCTTGAGCATGAATGATACATCCGTATTTTCTCCTCCTTCCACTTCTTTACTTTTGTCTAAAGACATGTTTGACACCTGAAAAGAATGTTAGTAAAGAAAATAATTCACAACACTCCCTCTCATGTTTCACTCTAGTCCTCACGTGTTTATCACTCGGCACTCTTGATTTAACTCAACGCTCCCTGTCCACACTCAAACTTTTCTCACCAAGTTCTTTATAGAGCTAATTGATCACAACAAGGTCACCCTTGAAATAATCACCCCTGACAAATCTCAACAAAGAAAAGAATACGCACAAGGAATACGAAAGAAATAAGAATCAACAATTAACACAAGAATGACAACTGAATAGAAAGCAAACTGATTTTCAAGTAAGATTAGAAAACCGTAAAAGACTCGAATTGCAATTAAGGAGAATCAATATCAACTCACTTCAATCCAAGCAATTTATGGCGTTCAAACTTTTTGACACTTTTTTTTTTCTTCTGGATTTTTTTTATACTGTTTTTTTTTTTTTTTTGACTCAAACTAGAACGCACACAAACTAAATTGAAAGTAAATTGCAGATTTGAACCACAAACAAATTATTGATATGAATCTTGAAATTATTGAAATTCAAGAATTCAAGAAACCCTAGAATGCAATTTCAAGAATGTGCAGATTGACAGAATATATATGTGATGACTGTTTGTGATGCCAAAAGCAATAGACAAAACAAAAAGAATTAAAGAAACAAACCAAGAAAGACAAAAGAAACCAGACTAAGAAGGACAAAAGAAGCCAAAGAAACAAACAAAAATATTGATAAAGTAAACAAAGATTGATATCAGTTAGCGTGCAGACTCACAAACAAAGAAAGAAATCTATATATATAGGTGTGGGCGGTTAATGCTTGTGACGCCAAAAGTAAAGACAACTGCAAATTAATTGATGTAACAACAGAAAGCAAAACAAAACAGATTGGCTTTTTGTGTTGAAAAGTCAAACGTTTGGCTTGATAAGAATTGATTTGCTGCGGTCTTCAAGCAAGAATGTTTGTGATGCAGGCTATTGTTTTTTCGTGATGCGATTGATGGTTTTGGCTTCCAGAATCAAAAAATCAAAGAAATAATTATATATGTTGATGGTTTTCAATTTTGTGATGTGGTTGATGGTTTGGTGATTTGCGGCAAATAAACAAGAATCAGAAAATAAGAAAATAAATTGGTAGATCAAACCTGAATTAATTAACCGAAGCTCTTATACCAACTGATGCGAACCCCGTATATATTGATACGACACCCACGATCAAGTTGAACACAACCCCAAGAAAGATAATTCAGATTTCAAGAAAATCTTTGACCCGTTGATTAGCAAACCAAGAACCAAAGATATAACGACGCCACTCCCAAGAAAGAGATGAGAATGTGGGAGATAAGTCAAGGTTGATAAATGAAGAACAAATCTTGATGCAATTCTCAAAGTTCACAAGAGAACAATGGAGAAAAGTTAATTCTTTTATTCAATTGACAACTGATTGAAAAGTTAGGTTTAATAAGCCTTATGTAGACATACAATCCTAATTCTTATTGGAAACCAAATAAAACCATATTTTTAATTGACTTTGACTCTTTGACTTTTTGACTTTGACTTTGACTCTTTCCTAAACACATCCATATTGGGCTTTTTTAATGACTCAGTCCTCCTAATTAAAACTTAATAAATTAAACTAAATTAAAAATAATCCCATAATATAAATTAGGCCCAATGTAAATCAATTAAATAAATAACAGCCCAATTGTATTATAATCGACACCCAAGCCTCAAGATTTCTTCAAGATTGATGTTCTTGGACTTGAATAATAATTTGAAGTCTTGATATTCCCTCCAAGCTGTCCAAGTCATGTTGTGCAAGACTCTTGGCCCAAATATCTTGAACGAGCCCATTTAAAGCTTTCTTCATTCCTTTTAGCTCGAGCCCTCGTCATAGGTCCTCCATTGATGCTCAAATGATCCACAGGCTTGCTTCCTTGGTTTCCATCAAAAAGTAATCCCATAAACAATTTAACCTGTCATAGCAGCGTAAGTAGGCACTGGAAGCTTGCTCCAAAGCATAGAACAAGCCAACAAGGGATGTGTTCTAGAGCAACAATCGCCACCCTTGGCGTGAAGCGGTGAAGAAACAAGGGGTTGATAATTATGCAGGAAATTTTTTTGTTTTGGCATGTAAAATTGGTGATTAAAGTGGAGAGATTTCTGAATCCTTTCATTTGGAGGGAATTTAGGAGGCTATATTTCTCATAAAAACTAAAAGGAAGAATGAAGACGAAGATCAAAATGATCTTATTAGTAATTCTCTATAATGTATGTTTGTAGTATTATAAAATTTTTAAATGAAAATGGGTATACAAACAACTTTTTTGGTGGTAGTAATTGCACCCTAATTATAAGTATAATTAGGCAAGTTAGTGCAATTGCCCTTAAAAATTTAATCTTCAAATAATTTGATTGCAACAAAATAGGTCAATGTCTAGAATTGGGTTCATGGAAGCTGATTTACTATAATGCTGCTTTTTCACTTGGTGACTGCAACAATATTTAAATCACAATGAACTAATTAAGTAAAATGAAATAAAAAAAATAAATGTTATTAATTAAGAATTCAATTACATTTTGGTTGGTATATATATATATATATATTGAAATATTACAATTAGATAGGGGATTGGAGAGTGGGAAGTGGTTCAAACCCACAACCTTTAGGGTGTAAGTATGAGAGGTTACCATTAAACCAACTTCATTTTAACCATTTTGACTATTTTGCATTGAAAAGAGATTTTTTAAAATTTATGAAATTAAATAAACGTACTAAGTTAATTTATACCTTTGAAAAAAGTTCAAAATGAGCTAGTAGGAGAAGCCCAAATTTTGAGTTTCTTCTTATAAACATAAAAGAGATCATTTAATATTGAAATAGCTCTTCTCAAATTGATGCCAAACAATCCAAAAGGAATTAAAAGAGCTTCCAACATTTAAAAAAAAAAAAAAAAAAAAAAAAATTATTGTACACAAACCATATCAAACACACTCTAAGTAAAATACAGCCATTATGTTCAATTAACAATACAAAAGACAAATTAAGAACTTGACATAAATTGTGAAAAACTTTTTAAGTCAAGTCTTTAAAATTCTTTGGAATTTGATATTAGAGCATTGTACAGGAATCAAGAATACGATTGGTTGCTCCTCAACCACAAAAATAGAATGGTGATATTTCCACCCCTAAAAAATTGTAAAGCCATTATGTAAGGACATAGTATATGCATTATGTAAGGGTAGTTTGGTAATTAATTCTTTTATTTTTTTAATGAAATTTTAATTTTGATTTTTACATTTTTTAATATTACTGCTAATTTCCATGGGTATTTTGGTATTTTTGATCTTTGGATCTAATACCACTTATTTTTGGGATGAAACCGCTTTCCCATAAATAGTAGGGTGATTTTTCGGGTATTGTTTTCAAGGCCAACGGTGGTTTGACATTATTTCACATTCTAGGGGTTTTTAATAATATTTCTTTATTATTATTAACATGGAATACCCTTACTAAAATAAAACTCTTGAATGCTTAATATTCCTCCTTTTTCTGCTCTCCACAAATAAGCTGTTTTATTTGTTTTATAGGTGCAGATAAATGTCCATTATTATGTAAAATTAATCCTAACACCTTAGTTAATGAGGTGGCATCTAACCACATATAGTAAAAGGTGATTTAGAAAAGCATAACACCTATTACTTATGTTAAAAGAAAAAAGAAAATCCTTTATTTTCCTAGTCTTACTTTTGCAATTGCATCTTTTTTAATCCTTATGTTAACTTTATGTAATAATTGTTTCATAAAAAAAAAAAAAAATTATAGAATATATTTCAACCAGTTTTTTGGTCAGTTCATGTTTAGACACATGAAGGCTAAGCAATATGAAAACCATCTTTGAGCAAACATGATATTAAATTTTAATAATGTTTGGCCAAGATGGGATAGAGATAAAAGTTGAGTGATGGAAGCTAATTCACTTAAATTTCTCTTAAAGTAAAAAAGGTTTCATGGTGACTGCACACAAGTTAAGAACCCGATGAATAATGATATACGTCAACTATTAATTTGCTAGTTGAAACTTCTATCACTATTTAAAGACGCAATTAGCTTGTCTCTTTGAAGTTTCAAGCCCGAACTGGTAGGCATTCTTGATACCAACAATGTTATGGACAGTACCAAGGGTATATTTGATATAAATAGAATTTTTAAAAGTAGATCTTTTGGAGTTAGACTTTCACACAATAAAGCTATTAGCAAAATTATAATGTTGTTAGGTTGTGTATTTTAAAGTGATAGATAGTTTAAGAAATTATAAAAAGATGTTTAAGAAATAAATTGAGCTTTGTATTGAAAAGAGATTCTTTTTAATTTATGAAATTAAATAAGCGTATTTAAGATAATTTATACCTCAAAAAAAAAGTCCAAAACAAGCTTGTAGGATAAGATCAAATTTTGAGTTTCTCTTTATAAACATAAAAGAATTTTTTAATATTAAAATAGCCCTTCTCAAATTGATGTCAAAGGAATTAAAAGAGATTCAACACTAAAAAATTCTACGTAAAGCATATCAAACACACTCCAAGTAAAACACAACCATTATGCTTGATTAAAAATATAAAAAACAAAGACCTTGATTTAAATTGTAAACAACTTTTTGAGTGAGTCTTTAAAGATTCTAGAGTTTAATATTACAGCATAGTACAACCATTATGTAAGGGCAGTTTGGTAATTAACTATACAATTTGTTTTATTGAATTTTTATTTTTATTTTGACATTTTGTAATAGTATTATTAATCTGAATGGGTATTTTAATATTTTCGATCTTTGGATCTAATACCACTTATTTTTTGGATGAAATTGCTTTTCCATTAATGGTAGGGGTTTTTTTTAGGCATCATTTTCAAAATCAATGGTGGTTTCATATTATTTCATGTTCTAGGGGTTTTTGATAATATTTCTTCTTATTATTAACATTGAATATCCTTATTAATAAAACTCTTGAACGTATAATATTGTTCCTTTTTTTGCTCTCCATAATAAGCTATTTTATCTACTTTGTAGGTGCGGGCAAATTCCATTATTATGTATAATGAATCCCAACACCTTAATTAATAAGGTGGCGTCTAACCATAGATACTAAAAGGCGATTTGTAGAAGTATAACAACTATTACTTGTGTTAAAAAAAAAAAAAAAATCTATATTTTCATAATGTTACTTTTGCAATTGCACTTTTTTTAATCCTTATGTTAACTTCATGCAATAATTGCTTTTTCAAAAAATTATATAATACATTCCAAGTGGTTCTTTGGTAAGTTCACTTGTAGACATATGTAGCCTAAGCAATATGAAAACCATCTTTGATTGAACATGATATCAAATTTCGATAAAGTTTGGCCCAAATGGGATAGAGATAAGAGAAGTGTTGGAAGCTGATTCACTAAAATTTCTCCCGAAGCAAAAAAAAAAACTTCATGGTGAATGTACACAAATTAAGAACCCGATGAATGATGATATACGCCAATGATTAATTTGGTAGTTGAAGCTCCCATTGCCATTTAAAGGCACAATTAGTCTGCATCTTTAAAGTTTCCAGCCCCGACAGGTAAGCATTCTTGATGTCGATAATGTCATGGACAGTTTTAAGGTTATATTTGATTTAAGTAGAGCTTTTAAATGTAGATCTTTTGGAGTTAGGCTTTCACAAAATAAAACTTTTAGCAAATGTTTAATGCTATTTAGTTGTCTATTTTTAAAGTGAAAGATAGTTTAAGAAATTCAAAAAAGATGCTTAAGAAATAAAATTGAATTTTGTATTGAAAAGAGATTTTTTAAAGTCATGAAATTAAATAAGGGTATTAATTTAATTTTTACCTTAAATAAAAAAAAAAGTTCAAAATGGGCTTACAGGAGAAGCCCAAATTTTGAGTTTCCCCTTGTAAACAGAAAAGAGTTTATTTATTACTAAAATAGCTCTTCTCAAATCGATGCCAAACAATCACAAAGAAATTAAAAGAGCTTCTAACATTAGGAAAAAAGAAAAAATTATACATAAACCTTATTGAACAAAATTATACATAAACCTTATTGAACACACTCTAAGTAAAACATAACCATTATGCTTAATTACCAATATAAAAGACAAAGACCTTGACTTAAATTGTGAACAACTTCTCAAGCCAAGTATTTAAAGATTCTAGAGTTTGATATTAGAGCATTGTACAATAATCAAGGATAGGGTGAGTCTTTCATCAACCACAAAAATACAATGGAGATATTTCCATCCCTCGAAAATTGTAAAGCCATTATGTAAGGGCATAGAACATCCATTATGTAAGGGTAATTTGATAATTAAATGTTCTATTTGTTTTATTAAATTTTAATTTTGGTTTTTGCATCTTTTAATATCACTCTTAATTTGTATAGGTATTTTGGTAGTTTCCATCTTTGGATCTAGTACCATTTATCTTTTGGATGAAACTGCTTTCCCACTAATGATAAGGGTTTTTTTGGGTATTAATTTTAAAACCAATAATGGTTTGACATTATTTCACATTTTAGGTGTTTTTGATAATATTTCACTTTATTATTAACATGGAATACACTTATTAAAATAAAACTTTTGAATGTATATTATTCTTCCTTTTTTTGCACTCCACAAATACACTATTTTATCTGCTCTACAAGTGTTGACAAATTTCCATTATTATATATAATGAATCCTAACACCTTAGTTAATGAGATGTTGTCTAACCACATACACTAAAAGGTGATTTGTAAAAGTATAACAGCCATTATTTGTGTTAAAAATGAAAAAATCTATATTTGCATAATGTTACTTTTGCAATTGCACCTTTTTTAATCCTTATGTTAACTTTATTAATAATTGTTTAAATATATATATATATATATATATAATACCTTTCAAGCAGTTTTGTGGTAAGTGCACGTTTAGACATATGAAGGCTAACCAATAGGAAAACCATCTTTGATTGAACATGATATTAAATTTTAATAAAGTTTGGCCAAGATGGGATAGAGATAAGAGTTGAGTTATGGAAGTAAGTTGATTCACTAAAATTTCTCCCGAAGTAAAAAACAATTCATGGTAAATGTATGCAAGTTAAGAACCCGATGAATGATGATATATGTCAACTATTAATTTAGTAGTTGAAGCTCCCATCGCTATTTAAAGGGGCAATTAGTCTGCCTCTTTGAAGTTTCAAGCCCCGACCGGTAGGGCATTTTTGATATCGACAATCTCATGGACAGTAAGCGTATATTTGATTTAAGTAGATATTTTAAAAGTAGATCTTTTGGAGTTAGGTTTTCACAAAATAAAGCTTTTGGTAAAAGTGTAATGTTATTTGGTTGTGTATTTTTTAAGTGATAGATAGTTTACAAAAAGGTGTTTAAGAAATAAAATTGAATTTTGTATTGAAAAAAGATTTTTAAAATTTATGAAATTAAATAAGGGTATTTAAGATAATTTATACCTTAAAAATAAAAAAAGACTTTAAAGTGAGCTTATAGAAGAAGCACAAATTTTGAGTTTCTCCTGTAAACATAAAAAAGTTCTTTTAAACATTAAAATAGCTCTTCTCAAATGGATGCCAAACAATCAAAAAGGAATTAAAAGAGCTTGTAACATTAAGAAAATTGTATATGAACCATATCAAATATGCACTAAGCAAAACACAACCATTATGCTTGATTAACAATATAAAAGACAAAGACCTTGACTTAAATTGTGAAAAACTTTTAAAGTCAATTATTTAAAGATTCTAGAGTTTGATTTTAGAGCATTGTACAACAATCAAGGATAGGGTGGGTCTCTCCTCAACCACAAAAATAGAGTAGTGATATTTCCACCACTGAAAAATTGTAAAGCCATTTTATAAGGGCATAACACAGCCATTAAGTAATGGTACTTTGGTAATTAATTGTTCCATTTGTTATATTAAACTTTAATTTTGATTTTTAGATTTTTGAATATTACTATTACTCTATATGGGTATTATGGTATTTTCAATCTTTGAATCTAATGACACTTGTTTTTTGGATGAGACTATTTTTTAACTAATGGTCGGGTTTTTTTGGGTATTATTTTCAAAACCAGTAATGGTTTGATATTAGTTCACATTTTACGGGTTTTTCATAATATTTGCTTTTATTATTAACATGGTATACCCTTATTAAAATAAAACTCTTGAATGTATAATATTCTTCCTTTTTTTCGCTCTCCACAAATAGGCTATTTTATTTGCTTTGCCGGTGCGGACAAACACTATTTTATTTGCTTCTTCAACTTAAATAACTCCAAAAGAATAACTATCATTAAGAGTGCGTGTACAAATTAGAACACCGGTTTAAACTAGATAAAGAATAATTATCATTAAGGGTGAATTTAGAACTCGGATGTTGAATTAGATTGGACAAAAATAACTATCATTGAGGTTGCATTTAGAACACCTAGATAAAACAATAGATCTATGAAACAAAGTCAGTATTTGGCTTATGAATGAATTCGTTAGGACATCCATTACGGTGCATTGTATCTAGTATTCACAAATTAAATGAAACTCACCCTTTTTTTTGTATAAAGTTGTCGATCAAAACCAACTTATTATTAAAAATAAATAAAAGATTACAAAAAGAGAACAAGGTGGAAAGTCCAAACAAAAGGAAGAACCATCTAAAGAAGAAAAAAACTGACCAAGAGAAGGGATAGACAATAGAAAATTCAGTTAAAACCAAATCTTTGTAGAACAATCTCTAAAGTTAACCTCATTAAAAAACCTTATTGGAAAAACTCATTGGGAAAAACTAGTGTTCCAAAACTCGCTACTCGTTACTTGACCGGCGAGATAGCGAGCAACGAGTACTCAGCAACTCGAAGAGTACTCGGTTTGACCATTGGTCAATGGTCAAACCGTTGACCAATGGTCAAACCAGGTCAAACCTGTAAAAAATCAAATTAAAATTTTTTATATGATCAAAATACAATCATATGACCACAAAACACCATCAAACCTATCTCATACAATCTTCAAAGTCACTTTAACATAATTACATAATTACAAATACTAGATATGTAACACCCCTAATTTTATACGCATGAATATTACTGTTATTATCCTTATTATATTAGTATTATGATTAATTAAATTTGATAAATAAACGTAGATTAAGTGAGTATATATAGATTGTAAGCCCCAAGTTTATTTTGAGTTTCCCAATAATAGTCTCTAAGTGATATTTTGGGACCCTAAATGATTAAGGAAAGTATCTGAAGAATGTAGTAAGCTCTTAGATATTGATTGAACCTAATTGGAGGATAAATAGGAGGGTAAAATGGCGAATGACCTTAAGAGATTATTAAAGTGATAAGGGATTAAATTGAGTATAAGTTTTAATATTTGTGGTCAAAATAGAATTGAGTTAAAAATTAAGGGAGAGATCAATATTTTTTTAGGACGTGACCATTATTTTTAAAATTGATTGGGGAGAAAAATAGAAGCCAAAAACTTGTTTTGACTCACAAAATTGAGATTGAGTCGGTCGCCAAACCAAAGAAGAAGAAAGAAGAAGAGAAGAAAAGAAAGAAGAAAAAGAAGAGAATGAGAAGAAGAAGCTGCCGACCAGCCACCAATGACGGAAGATGATGACAGACGGCGACGTTGGCTGTGACGGTGACGGAGACGGATGGAGCGATGGATGAGGCAGAGACTGACGGCAGTGACGAGCAGAATCGTAGACGAACTGCAGAACAGGAGGAACCGAGGAAGAATGAAGAGAAGAACTGCCGAGTTGGGTCGAGTTAAGGCCGAGTTGGGCCGATTTTTGACTCTGACAGATTTGTACTGCCGATTAAGCTATTCTCGGATCGGCAACCGGCCCAGCGACGATTCCTCGGTGAGAAATCGGCCAACTCGGTCGACTTTTTATTCCATGGGAAAAACTCGACAAGGAAAAAAGAGTGTGTCTATCCCTCTAAGTCAAAGCTAACAAAATTTTTGTTTTTGGCTACCTTGGTTGAGGTGATGTGTGGGCCCATGGACAATATTTTTTAGACACCTATATAATGAGGCTTGTTCTGATAATGTTGTTCAAAAGCTTCCAATTAACAGAATTGTTATATGGGTTGCTCCTTTTGTAGGGCCCTTCAAACTTGATGTTGATGTAGTGTTGAATTTGAAAGAAAGGAATTAGAAATAGTTACGATGCGATTTTTACTACGACGGCTTAGGTATTCGAGCAAGTTTTTTGGTGTAAAAATGGCAGAGGCAAAAGCAATTTTAGAAGGTCTTCAAATTGTTGATATCTAATAAAAAGAATAGATTTCATTCAAACTTTGATTCAAAGAAAAAGAATTGAGCTTAGCCTCCTCGCTCGTGAAATGACTCTACTGCAATGGAAAGTAGAAGGTCCTGATTTATAGTGATAGCTGATCTTTGGCTCATAGGAGCAATCCTCCTTTGATAGGTTTGACTATTGTCAATACAATTAACTTAATTCTTTATAATGCTATTTAAGGATAATATCGATTTTTTTTTTTGGAAAAAAACAATTAATGATTTGGGGTGTACAGACAACATTATTTTATTTTATTTTTTGAAGAAGTGTACATACAACTATGGAGGGGTGGAAATATCGCAATTCTTTCTCTATTAACACATAAATTGGCTATCTAGATTTTATTGACTAATGGACTCAATTAGCATGCCTTGAAAGTTCTTTAGTAATAGTTTTCAAAAAAAAAAAAGAGAAAGTTCCTTATTAATAATTTTCTTTCTTTATAAAACAATTGGGCTTAACTTAGATTTTTTTATATGAGTAATGCTATAGACTTTTCAAATATTTTACTCAAATTCATATTCAAATAATGTGGTATGTGAGTTGTCAAGATTTTGTAAATCATAAGATGATATGATAATTAATAAGTTTTTGATAATTCACATGTTATATCATTTGAGTATGAATTTGAAAAAAAATATTTGGAAAACCTAATATTACTTTTTTATATTATTGGGTCTAGCTTTTAAATATTAAAATGAGTGGCGATATTTCCACCCCTCATAAATTGTATGTACACCCCATTCATCAATATACTTCTTCAAAATTATGAAAAGTCTATAGTTTATAAATAAACTCCATTTAATATCAATATTGCCATTTTTTTATTATTTTTATACTATATTTTTGTAAGTACAATCCATAATACTTGTTTTATTATCTGATTAATTTTTTCCAAACTTTTGAGATATTTTCCCTAACAAACAAGGCAAGTAGATTATGATTTTCTTCTAATAATAATTAATTTAAAACTTATCATTTTACAATCAATTTCTTGAGAAAATTTTAAATAATTCTTCACACTTTATAATTAATTTGTGTTCTTTTTTTTTTAAAAAAAAAAAATTGATATTTGAAGAAAAGAGTTAATTTAGAGAAGTTAGAATTTAAAAATGTATGCTTTCAAAAAAGAAAAGAAAAAGAATTTGAAAAGGTATAAAGAGTTTTATATTGATTTAATTTTTTATTGGATTTAATTTTTAAAGTTATATGATAGTATTCAAACAAGTTTCTTGTTATTTGGTCAAGATGTAATTTTTTTATCACGGTTCAATATATGTATTGTATTATGAAGAAAAGATGTTTGAATTGATTGATGATTTTTTATGAAGTATTTTGTATAAAACAAACATCTTGATATATGTTCTTATTTTTTGCTTTCAAATATGTTTTCCTTTTTTATTTTTTTTCTTTTTAACTAAATACATTATAATTCAAATTTATTTTTAATATTCTGTAATTAATTTATTTCCTTAAAAATTGTTTAATATTTGAAATTAGTATTTCAAAATCATTCTCAATATTCTATAATTAATTTTTTTCCATAAATATTGTTTGATGTTTAAAATTAATAACTAAAAGAAAAGTTGAGAGTTTGACAAAATAAAAAAGTTTTATCATATACATGGGGAAGTAATTAATATTTATAGGTGTAGTTACAAATTATTTACCCTTTTTAGTAATTTTCTTTAAGGATAATATTGGATTTTTAGAAATAGACCATATTAGGGTGTACATACAATATTTTAGGGGTGTAAATATCATTACTCTATTAAAATCAACCATAACCATTTAATTGAGCCCAATACATGACATTTCCATACACACAAATTTGGATCTTTAACTTTTAAATCCTTTAGATACAAATTTTGTGACAGGACCCACCCTGCCTTTCCCTTTACGAGGTCCAGGTGCCCGTCTAGCACACCCACGAAATCTCTTTGGATTTTATTCCACTACATCAAGTCGGGAATCTATAACAACATGATATAATTGAATTATTTCACAATCAAAACAACTTTAACAAAACATGGTAAAAATATAATTTTGCACTCACTATTTTTGATCACTTGGTGGCTAATCAATCCTTCCCTTTTTCTTGACTTTTAGACTTCAATTTGGTCACCTATAATTCATCATTTCAAGCCCAAAAATCCATTAATAACATGTCTATTCCACAATTAAAATAAATTCACATTTCCTTAACTAAACTTCAATTACATCAAAACTAATTCCATTACTAATTCATCCAACACTTTCGAATTTCTATTTCTTTCCATTCCATTGGTGTTTATTCAATACCAAACACATTCAAACACTTTAATATCCTATAGAATCACATGAATTAATTAAAATTCAAGGTGCCCTTCAACCTAACAAAAATTAAATTTCATACCAATTCATCAATTGAATTAAAACTCATTCCATCAATTGTCTCTATACCAATTAATTCATCAACCAAAACCCTTAAACACATTAAAATCCAACACCCACACTCGGCACCCATTCTTGCCATCCACTACCTCCACACACACATAATCATTCATTTCATTTTTCTTCAATTTAATCACACAAATCACTACTTATTCAACTCATCTAACATTCAATAAACTAAAATCAATCAAACCCATCAATTATCATCATCATCCATTCAATCCCTAACCTTCAACACACTAACAAAATCCAACCAAACTCATATCACATTCTAATTCAATTCTAAGCTTAAAATCATGATAAACAACCTTCAAATAACTCACAAACAACATCAACTCATCCATCAACCACCATCTTCAACAAAACCCATAAAAACTCATCAAAAACTCTATCAATTTAACTATAAATTCAACCAACTAACTTACCTTGTTTGCCTTGATGATTCTTGGAGCTAAGAGGATGAAAAGCTTGAGAGAATTCACCCCAAACCAGTAGCTCACACCTCTCCTTTCTCGGCTACACACACACGGCTCACACCTCTTTTTTCTCTTTTCGGTTTGTTGCTTCTCCTTTGCTTACACAACCACTTTGGTTTCTTTTTTTGATTTGGTCGGTCAACACCCCTTTCTATAGCTCTTTTACAATCTCATCTTGCCCCTTTAATATTTTAAAAATCACACATGAGCCCTAATGAGTTGTTTTAATCCAATTGGTCCATAATCTTTCATAATTATCCATTCAATTATCTTTAATCTCATTCTAATTAATCTCAACCACTAAATTTAGTCAAAAGATGACTATTAGGTGTTAATCCACCATTTGTCCATCAATAATCACATGGATTGTGTTTTTAGAATGAGTTTAATATCATAAAATTTCATTTATACCCTTAACATTAAAATTAATACACTATGAAATAAATTCCAAATTAATTCTATGATCACTCATTCATCAAATTGACTTTACAATGCTCTAATTAGGTCTCTTAGGACTCAATCCATGGCTTCAAAAAAATTCAAATGGAGTTTAAGTCAACAGTATTCACAATCCTGTTCGTAAGAGCGTTTTCGTCGTGCAACTTTTGGAACCTTCAGAAACTACCCAAACAGACTAATTTTTACTTCGTTTCAGTTTTATTGGGTCCTACTAACGATTCTAAATATTTTTTATTTGCTGGGGTCTGTCTCAAAATTTTACTATTTATTATATACTATTCACCTGGAGATACTATTCACTCGAAAATATTACTATTCATCCTTAAATTCACTGTTAATCATAAAATGAAATTTTGGGGTCCTACAATTCACCCCCCTTTATTAAAATTTCGTTCTCGAAATTTAGATAATATATAAAACTTAAATCACATACCGGTTCAGAATAGGTAAGGGTACCGTCGTCTCATCTGTTCTTCATACTCCCATATTGCTTTCTCCACCGTATGATTGCTCCACAGAACTTTAACCAATGAAATGACCTTGTTGCGCAGAAGCTGTTCTCTTCTGTCTAAAATTTGTACAGACTGTTCTTCATAAGTCAGATTTTCTCTTAATTCTATTGGTTGCTCTCTTAATACATGTGAAGGATCTGCTATGTGCTTGCGGAGCATGGAAACATGGAATGCATCATGTATATTGGCCAATGATGGTGGCAAGTTCAGTCCGTATGCCACTTCCCCAACTTTCTCTATAATCTCATATGGCCTAATATATCGTGGGCTCAATTTCACACGTTTACCAAACTCTTTCCATGGCGACACTTTAAAGAACATTCTGTCGCTTACTTGAAATTCTAGGTCTTTTCTTCTATTGTCTGTATAACTTTTTTATTTGTCATTGGCTACTTTCAACCTGTCCTTGATAGTTTTGATCTTCTCTGAGGTAATCTGGACAAGCTCTGGATCTATTAGTTTCCTCTCACCTACCTCATCTCAGCACACTAGTGTCCTACATTCTCTCTCATACAGTGCTTTATACGGTGTCATACCAATGCTGGACTGATAGCCATTATTATAAACAAACTCTATCAGTGGTAGGTGAGTATTCCAACTTCCCTTAAATTCAATAACACAAGCTCTAATCATATCCTTTAAAGTCTGAATGGTGCGCTCCGATTAACCATCTATCTGACGATAGAGCACTATACTGAAATTCAATTTAGTGCCTAGAGCTTTATGAAGATTGGGCCAGAATCAGGAAGTGAATCTGAGATCTCTATTAGATACTATAGAAACGAGTGTACCATATAGCCTCACTATCTCATCAATGTACAACCGAGCCAATCTTTCCAAAGAATAATTGTCTTGATAGGTAGGAAATGGGTGGACTTCATCAATTTGTCAACAATTACCTAGATCGCGTCATGGCTACTGTGGGTGCGTGGAAGTCCTACCACAAAATCCATAGTGATTTTCTCCAATTTCTATTCAAGTGTAGATGGTGGCTGCAGTAACCCTGTCGGTTTCTAATGTTTCGTTTTTACCTGTTGGTAGGTGAGGCATCTAGAGGCAAACTCTGCAATGTCCCTTTTCATCCCTTTCCACCAGTAGTGTTCTTTCAGGATGTGGTACATTTTGGTGCTTCTCGGATGCATTGCATAGGCTGATGAATAGGCTTCTTCCATAATCTCTTTATTCAAATCAGCTACATCCGGAATACATAACTTGTTGCCCATCACTAATGTCTCATCATCCCTCAGTGAGAAGTTTATTGGTGGGTCAGATCCAATCTTATTCTTCAGTTCCATCAGATACGAATCCTAAGGCTCTAACTCTCGGATTCTATCAATTAAAATGGGGCACACATGAAAAGTGGCTAATAATGCCCCAGAATCAGTCATCTCCAACTGTACCCCTAAAGCTCTCAATTTAACTAATAGTGGGAGGTATACAGCCGTCAGACGTGAGATGGAACATGTGAGTTTCCTGCTTAGTACATCAGCGACCGCATTGACTTTCCCGGGATGGTATTTGATGGTATAGTCATAATCCTTAAGGAGCTTCATGCATCTCCTCTGTCTCATATTTAATTCTTTTTGGGAGAACAGATATTGCAGACTCTTGTGGTCGGTAAAAATCCTGCAAGGGACTCCATATAAGTAATGTCTCCAGATTCTCAAAGCAAACACCACTGCAGCCAAGTCTAGGTCGTGTATGAGATAATTCTGCTCATGCTTCTTTAACTCTCTAGAAGCATAAGCAGCCACTCTGTCATTCTGCATCAGCACACAACCTAGGCCTTGCCTCGAGGCATCACTGTATACTATAAATTCGTCCCTGCCAGTAGGAATGGTGAGAACAAAAGCCGTAGTCAGTCTTTTCTTCAATTCATCAAAGCTTTGCTAACATTGATATGACCATACAAATTTTTCTTCCTTTTTGGTCAGCCTGATCAATGGAGTAACAATCCTTGAAAATCCCTCTACAAATTTTCTGTAATGACTAGCTAAACCCAGGAAACTTTTGACTTCTGTAACATTGGTGGGCTGTCTCCAGTTCACTATTGCCTCAATCTTTTGGGGATCAACTGAAATTCCCTCTGCTGACACCACATGCCCGAAAAATGCCACATGATCTAGCCAAAATTGACATTTACTTAGTTTTGCATATAATTGATGTTCCCTAAGAGTCTATAGCTCAATCCTCAAGTGATCTTCATGTTCTTCCTTACTGTTTGAGTACATTAGGATGTCATCGATAAATACTATCACAAATTTATCCAGATAAGACTTGAAAGCCCTATTCATCAAGTCCATGAACGCTGTAGGGGCATTGGTTAACCCAAATGGCATGACAAGAAATTCATAATGCCTGTATCGTGTTCTGAAGGCAGTCTTAGGAACATAATCTCTTTTGATCTTCAACTGGTGATAGCCGAACCTCAGATCTATTTTGGAGAACACCCTGGACCTCTATAATTGATCAAATTGATCATCAATCTTAGGAAGGGGGTACTGATTTCGTACCGTTACCTTATTAAGCTGTCTGTAATCTATACATAACTTCAAACTGTCATCCTTCTTCTTGACAAACAGTACTGGGGCTCCCCATAGTGAGATACTTGGCTTAACAAACCCTTTACTTACTAGCTCCTCCATCTATACTTTCAATTCCTTTAACTCTAAAGGAGTCATCCTGTAGAGTGCTTTAGATATAAGTTGTGTCACATGAACCAATTCTATTTCAAATTCAATCTCCCGGTAGGGTGGCAAACCAGATAGATCATTTGGGAACACATTTGGGAAGTCTGTGACTACAGGAATATCTTCTAATCTCACTTCAGTCTTTTTTGCTTCAATAGCATATACTAGATACCTTTGATGTGCTTTCCTTAGCATCTTCTAGGCTATATCACAGTCATCAAACTATTAGCCAATAACTTCCATACCCCTCGAAAAATCACATCAGACTCTCCATCTCTAACAAATCTTACTTCCTTATGGAAACAATCATTTGTGGTGTGATGTTTGGACAACCAGTCCATTCCAAATATCACGTCAAAGTCTCTAATGTCTAGTAAAATCAGATCTGTCGGGAATTCCTGACCTTCTATGACCACTTGACAAGCCATATATACTTTATCTGCCAACAGTATGTCCCCCACAAGAAGTGATACCCTCAAATTATAGTCTATTGGTTCTGGTTTTCCATCGATGGTCTAAGAAAAGTGTGTAGATATAAAAGAGTAGGTGGCACCTAGATCTATCAGACTAAATGCATCTCAGCTAAAAACGAAAATAATACCTGTAACCACCTTAGGAGCTGCCTCTGCCTCCTGTTGGGTAATTGCAAACACCTAGGCCTGTGTACGAGGCCTCCTTGGCTCACCCTTGGATGATCCTCCTAGGCATGAACCTCCCCTAAGCTGATTGGTACCAGCAAGCCCTCCTGTTTGTGTGACTCTCTCCCTACCTCGGCTCTCATTGGTCTGTATAGTAGCTACAGTCAGTGGCCCTGATTGATCTGCTAGAGCTGGCTGTGGGCAGTCTTTCACAAAATAACCTTCCTGCTTATATTTGAAACATCTGAATCTCTCTTTGTAGCACTCACCTGCATGTGGCTTGCCATATGTCTTATAAGCGGGTCTACTCTGCCAGCTGCCTCTGTGGCCTTTATAACCAGTTGGTGCTATCACGAAGCTTGGCTTGATTGTGCCCCGCGATTCTGCTGATGACTATTGGACCTTGCTGATCTATCTTCTGATCTAGTGTGCTTGTTGGGTCCCCCTAAGTAACTACTTGACCAGCTGCGCTTCTGGCCCTGCTTTGGTTTCAGCTTCAGAATGGCCTCCACACTCTTTTCCACCTTGATGGCTGTTTCCACTAGCTCTCCATACCATGGGTGGGGCATAGCTGACACGTAGGCCCTGATTTTTGGATTTAAGCCCACTATGAATCTCTTTGTCTTCTGCTCTTCATTATCAGCTACAAACAGGACCATCCGGATCAGTTCTAAAAATCTCTTCTCATAATCTATACCAGATATCGGTCTCTGCTTTAATCTGAAAAATTCTTCAACTTCCATGTCATTGTTGCTCTTGGGGTAAAACTTTTCTAACAATTCTCTCTTTAACACTACCTAAGTCACCCCATCTGGATTCAGCCTGTGTAAGGATCTCCACTAGTCATTCGCTCTATCTTTCAGCATGAAGGTGGAGAAAGTGACCATTTGATTGTCTTTACACCCCATAACCAAAAAAATCTCTTATGTGGTCTCCATCTAAGACCAAACACGATCAGTATCCCATATACCATCATATGACTTAATGCCCAATTTCCTGATGCGCTCTATAGATACTCCAGCCTCCCACGGCTGTTGAGGAAATGTCGCCGCTAGTACCTGAGCCATTTGCTCTACATTAACCTCTGCTCTAACTAGCTCTGGCGACTAGGATGGTCCTGCTGGAGGGTGCTTTGTAGGTATATTAGCAGATTCATCTATTCTCTCTGCTGCAGCTATAGGGACCTCGGCCGCTTCCCTCATTTTAGCTGGGCGACCTCTTTTACGCATGGTTCTATAAATTTTTCGTCACAAACTTGGTTATGCAATGCACAATTGATGTAATAAAATTATTATTGAAAATTCAGTCAAATACAGAAAGTCATTTAATAACTAACATTAAAGCCATTTTAAAAAATAGACAACAGATCAGACAATATCCGGGCTCTAATACCAACCTTAACGGGACCCACTCTACCTTCCACTTTACGGGGCCCAGATGCCCGCCTGGCACCCCACGGAATCCCTCTAGAGTCTATTCCACTTCATTCAACCGGGAATTCGAAGAGCAAAGCATAGAACTGAAAATCATAAGAATTCAGAGAAACTTAAAATTTATTAAAATTTATCTTCTATAGTTTAAAATTTCTTAAAACTTTTGGCAGAGTTTTCTCTGTTTTTCGGGATTGCCAAAATTTGCAAAATAAACTTGCAAATCAAAATTTACAATTCTAAAGTTTCACACATTTTCTCAACTTTCCAATTAGACCTCAAGTCCATTTCAATGACAATCCCTAACCAGAATTTCTAAGAAAATAAAATTAAATCAGTTTAGTATCAAATTTGAAAAGAATTTCATATAATTTCAAAACCACAAATGGATTTCCAGAATCATACAAATAATGGTCACACATACTGGGCGGGACGAACCACTATCCCTAGCACTAGTGATAGCCATCAGTGTTTCACGCCCACCGTCCTTCACACTTTCTGGCATATAAAGAAGACGTCCCACTAACGTGCTGTGGATTAAATCCATAGTGCAAGCGCGAAGTGAAATAATATCCCTCGCGTATATTTGGCAACGCGACTTGACTGACAGACTCAATTTCCCTCAGAGTTAATGACATTCCATCCTAGGTCTTGCCATACACATAGGGATATTCTGATCGGGTCTAAACAGATAAATATTTTCAGATACCGTAAATTTCATAACAGATAGTGTAATCCTTTAGGTCTGAAAATCTAATAACTTCTTTATGCCATTCATAATTAAATTGCATTTATTTCACTTGCTCACAAAAACCATATGTCATTTTGAATGGCAGATAATTCACATTTCATTGCATATATTTTTCATGCAAAAACCATAACACATTCAAATTAAAATGGACCATTTAAATCACTTATTAGTTTCCATAACAACATGAAATAATTGAATTATTTCACAATCAAAACAACTTTAACATAACATGGTAAAAATATAATTTTGCACTCACTATTTTTGATCACTTGGTGGCTAATCAATCCTCCACTTTTTCTTGACTTTTGGACTTCAATTTGGTCACCTATAATTCACCATTTCGAGCCCAAAAATCCATCAATAACATGTCTATTCCATAATTAAAATAAATTCACATTTCCTTAACTAAGCTTCAATTACATCAACACTGATTCCATTACTAATTCATCCAACACTTTCTAATTTCCATTTCTTTCCATTCCATTGGTGTTTATTCAAACCAAACACATTCAAACACTTTAATATCCTATAGAATCACATGAATTAAATAAAATTCAAGGTGCCCATTAAACTAACAAAAATTAAATTTCATACCAATTCATCCATTTAATTAAAACTCATTCCATCAATTGTCTCCATAACAATTAATTCATCAACCAAAACCCTTAAACACATTAAAATCCAACACCCACACTCGGCACCCTTTCTTGCCATCCACTACTTCCACACATACATAATCATTCATTTCATTTTTCTTCAATTTAATCACACAAATCACTACTTATTCAACTCATCTAACATTCAATAAACTAAAATCAATTAAACCCATCAATTATCATCATCATCCATTAACCCCTAACATTCAATACACTAACAAAATCCAACCAAACTCATATCACATTCTAATTCAATTCTAAGCTCAAAATCATGATAAACAACCTTCAAATAACTCACAAACAACATCAACTCATCCATCAACCACCATCTTCAACAAAACCCATAAAAACTCATCAAAAACTCTATCAATTTAACTATAAATTCAACCAAGTAACTTACCTTATTTTCCTTGATGATTCTTGGAGCTAAGAGGATGAAAAGCTTGAGAGAATTCACCCCAAACCAGCAGCTCACACCTCTCCTTTCTCGGCTGCACACACACGGCTCATACCTCTTTTTTCTCTTTTCAGTTTCTTGCTTCTACTTTGCTTGCACTACCACTTTGGTTTCTTTCTTTGATTTGGTTGGTCAACACCCTTTTTTATAGCTCTTTTACAATCTCATCTTGCCCCTTTAACATTTTAAAAATCACACATAAGCACTAATGAGTTGTTTTAATCCAATTGGTCCATAATCTTTCATAATTATCCATTCAATTATCTTTAATCTCATTCTAATTAATCTCAACCACAAATTTAATCAAAAGATGACTATTAGGAGTTAATCTACCATTGGTCCGTCAATAATCACATGGATTATGCTTTTAGAATGAGTTTCATGTCATAAAATTTCATTTATACCCTTAACATTAAAAATTAATACAATTCACTCTGAAATAAATTCCAAATTAATTCTATGATCACTCATTCATCAAATTGACTTTACAATACTTTAATTAGGTCTCATTGGACTCAATCCATGGCTTCAAAAAAAATTCAAACAGAGTTTAGGTCAACAACATTCACAATCCTTTTCGTAAGGGCGTTTTCATCGGGTAATTTTCGGAATCTTCAGAAACTATTCAAACGGACTCATTTTTACTCTGTTTCAGTTTTATTGGGTCATACTAACCATTCTAAATATTTTCGATTTTCTGAGGTCCGTCTCAAAATTTCACTATTCATCAGTACTATTCATCCAAAGACATTATTCACCCGAAAATATTACTATTCATCTGTAAATTCACTATTAATCATAAAATGAAAGTTTGGGATCCTACATTTTGATCTAACCAATTTAACATGTGTGAGGGGTATTACAACTAGTTATATTGTTTAGGTATGAATTTAGACAAAATTTTTAGAAAGTCTAACATTATTTGATGGCTAATTTCTAGATGTGTGTTGAGTTCACACGACACACACATACACAAGAAACCCGTGCAAGTATACACGGTCCATAAGTAATATAATGATGAGTAAGATATCATTTCCACGAGAATTGGGCCAACTTATCAAGTACTAAAATTATTTCAAAACTAACCTATTCAAACTACAGGAAACGAAAAATGAACTTACGAACACTAAATCAAAATTAAAAACTAAAAATACAGACTTAAACTAATGAGGTAGGAGCTCTAAGATTGCAACTTCACCTCACTAATTCACCCAACCTAATCATCTACCATTTTCACTCTATTTCTATCTAATCCTTAGTTGAGTAATACCTATTTATCCACATGCCTCTTTCGATAGTCTAATGGACATGCTCAAGCTCACCTAATCCATTGTATTCCTATATGGATCAACTAAGTTTAGTTCATTAAGTTTAGATTACTCAATAATGATTGCACGAGCAATGCAAGTATATTCTTATCCCATGCTACTCATATCACTTTAATTAGAGTCTAAACTCATACATTCATTTTTAAAGTTCAATATGGTTACTAAATCTCTTAATTAGTGATCAATTAACTTCGTAGCATTAAGTACAATTAAAGTAAAATATTATAATAGAGAAATCAAGCTTCAAAGATAAATGATAAGTCAAGCTACATAGTTTGGTTACATTACAATCCTAGACAACAAATTCGTTCATAAATGTAAGGGCAAAATCAACCATACAGTGCACTATCAACATATTTCAATAATAAACACAAATAAAAGAGAGAAAGTAAAGCTTATGGGGTTAGTGTGAAGCTTGCTTCTTTCCAAGAGTGGCTCTCATTCCCTCTCAAGATAAAACTTCCTCCCTAACTCTTCTCTTTGTTGGATGGTGTAAAGATGAAGTGATTTTGCTCTATTAGCTTGGAAATGGTGGAACTTTGTTGTTGAAGTCTTAGGGGCTGCTCCTCCCTCCAAAAGCTTTTCTCATTTCATGGTTCAAGGCCCTTTTTATATGCTAAGGAAGTTAGGGCACAAAAATGACGGTGAAAGGTCGAAAATATCCTTGTTGGAAGTGTTTTGCATGATCTTGACAGTGTGGCGCTTAGTGGCGCTCTTATTGGTGAGGAAGCATGGAGCTAGTCGCAATTTGGATAGCAAATGATGCTTTTTGGTGTGCTTCTTGGTGTATAAGTGCACTTAGGTGATAGGCGCGCTTGTTGGCGTGTGAGCACACTCACTAGCTCTGACTTTTGCTCACTAAAATGGTTATATCTTTTGCTATGGACCTCCGATTATGAACCGTTAGCTGCTATAAAAACTAGACATTCGTATCTTTAATTTGATAAGTTGTAGCTCACATAACTCAAACAGATGACTCCAAACGTGCTCTCACAAGTCAACCTATCTTTTATGCCTAAAAATCCATGAATATGTCACTTTTTTCACAACACCCAAACCTAACATTTTTTTTACTTGATTTCATATTGAATCCTTTCTAATTAAACATACATATTATTTAGAGACTTATTTCCTAAAAAACACATAAAAAACACTCGAGAACATGAATAAAGATATAGATTCGGACGTCTAAATTTTCACTAATAGTGTCCTTATCAAATACCCCAAAACCTAATTTTTGCTCGTCCTCGAGTAAAGCAAAACTAAAACATAAAACAAGGAAATGAGACACATTTATTCAACCACTTCCATAGGTCATCATGATGGCATTTAGCATATTCCACAAGCTGTTAAACGCCTAGGTGTCAAGGTTTCAAAAATCATTAATCGCTAATCGACCGGCGAGACAGTGGTTAGCGATTTATCGGTTAGTTGGCGATTAATCGGTGAGTACTGTTTTGAGGAAAAATTATTATTTTTTAAAATCTGAGAATGGAAATTGATATTATTTTAAACATCAAGGGTTAAAACTCAAATAATATTGTAATTTTATCAAACTTTAGTGGACTTTGTGTAATTTTTTATTATATATATGAACTTACACAACCCTATTCAGATATCTGCCGCCTCTCTCTCTCTTACAGCCATCATCCCTCTCTTTGCCAACTGCTGACCACACCCTCCTCCATTCTCTCTCTTTCTCCTCTTTCCCTCCCTTATCGGCCTCGTTAAGGAATGCCTCATCCACCCCCACCTGACGCCCCTCCTCTGCTTCCAGTAGAACCAGAGCCAAAGAAGCAGAAGCTTGATGATAGTGTGCTTATTCTTGAAGATCAATTCCTCGCACAACATCCAATATGGATTTTTAACATTTGTTTCTTCCCTTATTGTAGTAGATTTTTTACATTTGCTTTTTCTTTTAGTTGATGACAGTATGTTGAAGAAGGAAATCTTAAAGGGCAAGTTTTGGAGATTGTTGTGTAGTTTTTATCTAATTTGTCATTTTTTTTAATATTTTTATGTTGATTTAGACTAAGTTTTCCAGATTCGAGATGTAGTTGATTCGACCGATTTGGGTCGATTTAGCCTAATATTTGGTTGACTCGGACGATTATTTAGTCTACCGATTTTGGCCACTGATTTGGTCCTTGTCGAACCGGCAAGGTGTCGGTTAGCATTTTATCGTCAGAAAATCGCTGATTTCGGTGATTTTTAGAACAATGCTAAGCATCTCTAGTGGAGGAGTTGTGTCTTCTAAGGGTTTTAAACTCTATGATACCCATAAACGGACTTGTGTGAGAAAAGGGAAAAACGAAATGATGTAGCTTAAATGAAACCCAAAGACAAATGCCAACTAATCCACAAAGTAATGGTCACAACATTACCCAAACAATCATGCACATCATGCAAAAAGCCTAGACCAAAACTCAAGATGTTATGGACCAACAACAACCATGCAATCAAAATGCCTATGATATAATTCGCCTGGACTTTAAAACTCATAAGGTTTCTCTCTTTGGAGCTGTTGGAACCTAGGTGAAAACACTCTCACAAGCATACGCAATTTAGAAGTTATGCATAAGAAAATTTCAAGAGATTAATTGTGTATGAATATAAATTGTAGAAAGATGCTCATAAGCATGCAAAGGACCTCATGAATGGATATTAGAGCTCAAGAACATATTAAGCATTGTTCGTCATCACAAGTGAGTCTAACTTCTCAAGATATCAACTAGGGCTTTTCTTTAGGTTGTAACGTGGCCTAGGGTGAATGAGTTAAAGAAAGAAAGGATAAGTAGTTCAAAAAATGAACCTAGGATCACATTAAGAGATTAAATGATATATTCGTTAAGGCAAAAATCTTTTTTGATTCATTTTCACACTTTTAGGGTTTTTTTTTTTCCCCATCATTCACAACTACTTTTTCTTTGAATTTTTCTTTTCATTTTTGTTTTTCTTTCTTTCTTTTGCTTTCTTTTATTTTTTTATTTTTTTATTTTTATTTTTTTATGATTGCTTATTTACTTTTGATTTTTCATTTATTTTTATTTTTTTTTCTTGAATTTAGCAAGCACATATCACATTCACCAACTTACTTACTTTTCATACTTCTTTTCATTTTGCTGTCTAACTTTGTCTCTAATGAATGTCAAGCTTTAAAGGGTAGGACAATACTCGTTTTGAGCTTGGAATGAGAAATTATAAGTCATGAACGAAAATTAGGCTTATTATGTGTTTGGTTTAAAATTTATCTATTGGAGCACACATACAAGGGTAAGGAAGTGTTTGAGTCATTTACTAGCTTTAAGTGCACAATGCCTAGTATCACATTTCAAAATTTGTCTAACTCACAAGCAAATCAAGTAATTTATTTTATGCAAGACATATTATCAAAATCCAATGCAAACCTAAATGAGATCAATCTACTCAATTTGAAGAACAAGAAGAGTGTTTAAGATTTGAATGAAAATAACCCTCAAAATGAAATGTTATGGCTCAATGATTCACTTGGGAAATCTCTATTATTAATCATGGCACTTCTTAGTAAGTCATTATCACCAGCACATCTCAAGCCTAGTTGAGCAAACAAACACAAACATGCAAAGCTCCTTAAAGCAACGTTTTACTCACTACCCATGACTATCACTAATAAAATCTTAAGTGTTTCATAGGAGTTACAACAAATCAACATGTACAAAGTTGCACAAAATAACTCTAAACTATGAAATGCAAAATAAGATAAAAACTACGTGTATATACAACCTAAACCAAGTTTTAATCCTACAAAGAAAGAAAACATGAAACAACTTCGAGATTCAAAGCCCCTCAACCTACTTTTAACTATAAGCCATGGAAAATGAGGGAATAGTTAAGAAACTTCCCTAGTAGATCGAGGTTCGGCGACTTTGAAATCTCGAGCATTCCTTATTCTTCCTTCGGATACCTCTACAAAGCAAAAACAAAGCAAAATCAAACAAACAATTACAAAAGTAGCACACATTAAAACAAAATAAACTAATTAAAGGTAAGAAAACTTGGGTTGCCTCCCAAGAAGCGTTATTTTATAGTCTTAACTCGACTTTTTCCCCACTTTATCAACCCGGTTTCCACGGGTAGGTCTTTATCCAAATGAATGGTTTTCTTTGTCCATGTTTTAATTTATCCTAAGAGATTCTATCTCGGGCATTGAAGATTTGCCCTTGTTAGTATGATGGAGGATGAACTGTAAAACCCAAAATTTTATGAATAGTATTTTCGGATGAATAGTATTCATGTGAATAGTAATTTTTCTAGAAAGCGGACCCTATAAATCAAAAGCTTCGGAATGAGTGCTAGAGTTTGATGAAACTAGAATGGAGTAAAAATGAGTCCTGTTCAAATCGTTTTCAAGAGCTCCGTAAGTTATTTACAAAAATACGCTTACGGACGGAAATATGGATATTATCAATCGAAACTCCGTTTGAATTTTTTGAAGCATGGGATTGAGTGTTAGGGCACTCAATTAGAGTATTACATGATCAATTTGATGATTAAGTGACCATGAAATATGTTTGTAATTATTTAGTTATAAATAGAGATAATTTTGAATCCAACCGGAATTTTGAAAAGATTTTCGGATTCAAAAAATATTGAAAGGAGTCTAAATGGGTATTAAGATACTCAAGAGATAAATCAGAAACCCAAATGACCCTTTCGAAAGAATTTGGATTGAAATGAAATAAATCTGGAAATCATCGGAGACGATTTAGTGATTTATGGAGAGCCAGAAAGGGGTATAGAATGACTTTTAAGAGTCGCCAATACTACTTGGAGTATGTATAAAGTTTGAATATAAGCCCCAGAGAATTCTGGAAGGATTTGAAAAAAGTGCTGGAAGCTGAATCCGGGCGTTTCGAAAAATTTGAATGGCTAAAGATAAGAAAAGATAGATATGTGGGGCAAGGCACCATAGGAGAGTGACAAGTGGTGCTAGTGGATAAGGATGAGGACACTTGTTAAGTATTCCATGGAGGGCATTTTTATAGTTTTAACAAACTTTAGGGGTCATATTGATATTATAGCATTTTTAAGGGTTAAAATGGTAATTTTGCTGAACTTATATATATTTGGAACTAGGAATTAGACCAAACCAAAGGCTAGTCGTGCAGTAGTAGAAAGAAATGGAAAAAAATAGAACGAGGAAGAGAAAAACAGAGAGAAAAGGGAAAGAGAAGAAGAAAAAGGAAAAGTCCTGAGTTTCCAAGCTATTTCGCCTTCCGTTCGCATTCAAAATTAGCATCACACGTCCAAGATCAAGTGAGGATTTAGGTAAGTGGTTTTTAATGGATTTTATTGTTAGTTTAATAATGAAATTGTGGGTTTTTATCAAGATAATGTTGTAACGAGTAATAAATGAGATTATTGACATGGATTAGAGTCGATTTTCATCAATTTGAGTTTAAATATAAAAGTTTTTGGTGTAACATACATGGGTGACGAAAATTAATGAGTTAGGGTTAGGGTTTTATAGTATATTATATGGAATTTAATTGATTTTGATTTTAAAACTTTGGGTGATTAAGTGGTGATTAAATGAAGCATTTGGGTGTGATTATTGGATTTAGAATGAGGAGAATGCATGAGTTGTGTATATATTAGTATGTGAACAAAGTGAGAATTTATTGTCGTTTTTCTAATTGAGTATAATTGGTTAGTTGATTGATTTTGAATGATTATGAAAGAATTTTAGATGAAATTGATATGATTATAATTGAAGAAAATAAAAAGAATGAGTAGTTGGGTTATATACTAGTAAGTGGTTAATATGAGAACTATGGTGTAACTGAATTATTTTAATGCATGGATGAATTTATATGAGATTTTATATTAGCTTGAGATGATTTGTTAGAAGAGAAATCAAATGTATGATGAATAAGATTGCATATTAGTATATGGTCAAATTATATATATGTATGTGTTGTGTTGGTTTTGATGCTTGAATGAGTTGTATGATGTGTTTGATATGAAATAGAAGTGATTGGAATAAAAAGAATTAAAGAAATGATGATTTGGTGTGAGTTTGAATTTTTATTAGTATAAGGGTGAATGTCAACCCTCAATCTCAATTACGGTTTCCCTAATGACAGTATGTAGGCCATGATTTGAAGTATTATATGACTACTAAAATATGGGAATAATGTAAAGATATTTTAGAGATAAATTGAGCCTACGGTAGAGTGATTTTCAAAGAAGGGCATTATGGTCATTTTACCATGAGAGACTTTAGAGATTGATACAGATCAGAACAAGATACGAATGCCCTAAAGCAGTTTGGAGTCAATTAAATCCCACTAATCGGAGTTAAACAAGTGACGTCAAAATTTGAAAATTTGGATTTCGAAATAACCGAAAGCGATCAGTTAGAAATTTGGTGATTCTAGAATGCCTTAGGGTCCCAAGTGAAACAATTGATACAATGTAAACCCTTGAATTTTTTTTTTTTTTTTTTTTTTTTTATGGTTTCTCCAATAATAGTCCTTAAGCAATGATTTGAGACCCTAAATGAGCAATAAAGGTGTTTAAGGTTGTAGAGAACCTTTAAAGATTTATTTAAACCTAATTGGAGAATAATTAGAAGGGTAAAATGGTAAATGACATTAAGTAATTATAAGTGTGACATAGGGACTAAAATAAAAACAAGACTTAATATTTGGGATCAAGTTAGAATTAAGCTAAAGTTCAAGGTTGAAAATGAAATTTTTCAGGTACAAGATGGTCATTTTCAAGAAAGTTGGACAATAAAATGTGAAGTTTTTCATCCATTTACACAAAATGAAGCCATTTCGTTCAAAACAAGAGCAGAATCGTGACAACACAGAGAAGAGCCAAGAGAGAGAGCGAGAGAGGAAGAGTGCTCGGCCAAGTGGGAGAAGAAGAGGATTAAGTGGGTTCAAGCCATTTTTGAGCCTCCCATCAAACCTTCAAGCCTTCCTAAGCTAGAAAATCAAACTAGAATCAAGAACAAGAAGCAAAAAGGGGAAACCAAAGAGAGAAGAGAGTTGGTTCGACCATGTGAGGGATATGGGATGTAACGCCTCAATCCGGACCGCCACTAGGCTCCTATCCGAAGGGTACGTCCGGGCACCCCAACGAATCCCTCTAACCCCATCTTGATGGGGAAGAAGGCATTCGAGGAGCGAACCCTCTAAACTAAAAACTTAACTTTAGCGGAAACTAAATCTTTTAAATCTTAAAGTTTAAATGGTTTGAGTTGGGTTGATACTATTCATTTGGTCATTTTTAAAACTAAAAATCGGCAGAATAACGGCTGCAATTTGGATAAACCAAAAACCTGAAAATCAATTTGAACACTTCAAACTATAATCACAATCCAACCCAACTTCTCACAATCAGTTTATCAACATAATCACAAAAATTTAAAACCTTCAAAGACAAGATATAAACATGTAATTTTAAATCTAGTAAGCTTGATTTTTCAAGCACAAAATGATACACTTTCACACAACTTTAAAGGTATAACTCTTTTTATACAAAATGCACAAACATTTGCAAAATACAAAAGACACAGAATATGCATATTACATTCTTCAAGAAGCAAATGTCAACACTTGCGCTCACTTGATTATGGAGGAGGGAGGCTTCACTAATCTTCACCCACACGAGCACCTAAGGAGGTTTTAAAAACAATTTGAAGAGTGAGCTATAAAGCTCAGTGAGTGCAATAGTTTATAAACTTAATTTTACTTTATGAAAACTTCCTCCTTAGAAAACTTTAATAAAAGTTTCTATTTCTTAAAAAATTTAAAGCTTAAATCTCATTCAATTGCATAACATTAATATAAACAATTTATAATAAACTTGTAAAGCATAAATCTGAACATACTTAAATAACTGAACTTTATAAAAGCAACATTCGTAACCCTAATCTCTTGACTACACGGCGACTTAGCTAAGGCCATAGGTGTGGTAGGTCACAAGGCAATGTATCTAACATCTACCGCAACCAACTCTCTGAGACCTCTTAGCAACTACGTGCAGAATGCTGCATCGCTAATCGTAGTGCGAGGCCATATCCCACAAAGTAGGGGCGACACACTCACTCATAACTCTAACCATATAGTTAGTGACTCATTTCCCCCAACCCTTGCCTTACTAAGTGGGATATACCGTACGGGTCTGAACTCGATAAACTGGTGGGTACTTATGGCCTTTGAAAACTTGTTTTTCTCTAATGCTATGCTTACAAATCTTTATAATTGGTGCACAAGCACAAAAGCTTTAACTTGAAAGCTTTAAACTTGAGTCATTGGACTCGTTTACTTTATAAATACAATACATGTATTTAAATACAAGAACTTATACATGTATTTCTTCTTCTTCGCGTTTTCACGAGAACTGGTCTGGTTCTGTTTTTATTTTTTTTGAAAGTCAACCATCATCTTTTGGCTTCTAATTTCCGCCTCAAAACTCTCAATAATTCCACTTACACCCTAGAAAATCTCATTCTCCTCCCTTGACTTTTAGCTTAATATTACTATAACCACAATTTTAAATTTTATTTTCAACTTAGTCCCTTATTTCCTTAAAATTTTACTCGATTTCATTTACCATTTTATCTTTCCGTTTAATCTCCAATTGAATTTAAATCAATCCCTATGGGTTCATTATGACCTTAACTCTTTCCATAAACCATTTAGGGTCTCAAATCACTACTTAGGGACTATTCTTGAGTAATCGGTACAATATAAAAATAGAGGGTTTACATGGGAGATCAAGTGATTCCACCCCATTTTCGAGCTTCCAAGCAAGTCTTCAAGCTCACCTAAGTTAGAGAACCAAGTCAGAACAAGATCCAAGTGAAAAGAAGGTTATATTTTTTCATTTCGAAATTGTTCATTTGATGTTTGTGTTGGTGTTTTTGGTTGGAAGGTGATGTAGGTGTTTGTGTGTAATGTGAGGTGAGGTTTAGTGACAAAAAATAAGAGTAAATCATGTAGAGCCATTTAAGTGTGAGATGTTAAGGTTGTGTTGGAGAAACCCTAAGTATGATTTGAGTTTGGTTTTAATTGAAATAAGTTGTAGACAAAGTGTTTGATTAAATGTTTGAGTGAATTTGACAATGAAAATTTTGTAAACCCCAACTTGAAATGAGTTAGGATTTTAGAGGCCATAGTTGGTAATGTGTGAATGTGGTGAGATATTGGAGATATTAAGCATGATTCTATGTTGAATTAAGGTTGATTAAGTGTTAAATCAACTTAGAATTCAAAGAGAATTGCATAGAAACAATGTAGTTAGTTTTCACTCGATAAAGGGCATTTTCGGTTTTCATGAAATGCCACTCTTTATATGCATTCTAATGACATAGATGAGTGTTATTAAGCATATTTGAGTTAGTGGTGAAGAGAATTGAGTTTAGAAATCAAAAGTGTAAAAGTTGCCTTGAAAAAGTGATGAAAAAGTGAGGTTTTTCCTAGGTTTCGCCACTCAATAGTTGGAATTTTTTATAAACACTTTACGGGTGATCTAAATGTGAGTTAGGGAGATGAATGGAGCAAGAATGAAGTGAGCAGCCCTAGGTTGGGCTGTGAACAATACTCAACCAAAAGGGGTGGAAAAACATGATTTTTCGTTTCAAGCTCCAGAAAATTATTTCGGGTATATGGGGATGTTCCTAGGTGAAAATAGATAAGGTTCATGGAAAGAAATTGGAATTTTAGAGCTTCAGTTAAGTAGAAATCAAGTAGAGAAGTTTTTCAGTGAAAAGTGCCCTTTTATGGGTTAATTGAGTTAGAAGCTTTTTAAAGAGTTTTGTGAAATTGAATTTAGCCTAAGTTAGAATATGTTGTGTAGGTGACAAAGAAGCAAGGGAAACAAGTGAAGGCCATTGAGGTTCAGTGGCAAACTTTTGAATAGGTGAGTGCTAAACCTTATTTTATAATGTTTGTAACTTGTTTTACAAACATTTTTAGTTTAATTGAAAAGTTATGTTTGAAAAGTTGTTATATGAGTTTATATTTTGAAATGAGAATGTTACTTATTGTATTGATTTCTATTACATGAGAACTATAGCTTTGATGTTTTATAAACTCAAAGTTTGAGTATAAATGAGTTGTAAATTTCAATGCGAGTTTTAGAAAGCTTTGAAAGGTTTATGTTTGAATCTCTACTATATGAGTTTATGTTTTAAAATAAGTATCTTGCTTATTTTATTATATTGCTAATTCATGAGAATAAATTTTTGAAGTTTATAAGCATAAAGTCTACGCATAAGCGATTTACAATTCAAAGTTTAAGTTTTGAAAAGTTTTACGAGAAATTTAGCTTCAAGCTCTATTTTGAGTTTTAAAAAAAGAATTAGTGTGTATCGCACTCAGAGAAAGAGTTTTGCAATTATTACACCTAGAGAAGAGATTTAGCATTTTACACCGAGCAAAAGAAAGAATTTATGCTTTATGCGCTAAGAAAAGAAAAGCTTTTAAAGGTCAAAAAGTACACCCTCAGAGAAAGCAAGTTAGACCTTGCCGGTATATCTCGCACTAGTTTGGCAAGTCTTAGGAATGGGTGGGGAGGGGGGGATGCGTCACTAACTTGGGGGAAAGAGTTCGAGTCTATCGTGTCACTTCTACTTGTGTGGGATATTATCTCGCGCTACGGTTAGCGATATAGAAAATTCTACACGTAGTTGCCAAGATGTCTAAGAGACTGAGTCACGGTTGGTGTCAGTTCAAAATTGTCACGTGATTCGCAACAACTGAGCGGCATAGTTAGTCGTCGAGTGGCCAGAGTTTTTAGGGGTACTAATGGTGCTTGAGAAAGAAATGAGTTTTAAAGATGAAAAACATTTCATTGATTTGCTTTGTATGCATTTTTAAGTTATAAAGCTTTATATTAAGATTTTATGCAAGCATACTGTTGGATTATTGGGTTGTTGGGTCGGGTCCACCCAAGATGACCCAAACCCATGACCCGATCCAAATCTATTTAAATTGGATAAGATAGAATAATCGCTTGGTGGTTACTGGCGGTTATCAGAAAATAACCGCCACCTCTATAAATACTTGAGGTATTTCATTTGTTGAATAATGATGGAAAATCAATTCTAGAAACTTTACATACACATCATACTACACATATGAGAGAAAAGAGAAAACAAATGACAAGACAAATTACACTGTGATTTGAGGTTCCTTTTCGACTATGTGATTGGAATCCGACTAGTTGAACAATCCAAGATAATTTCTGCTGCTGTAGAAACGGGTACGCTTTCGGTTTCCGTTTTATTTCTATTGAATTTATATAATGCTATGAATTCTTTCATTGGTATTAGAGTGCTGTTAGGATTGTTTGCTGGTACTAATATATGATCAATTGCCATGAAATTCATTTATTTTTCCATATTGAAAACCTAAGAAATAGATGTATGAAATCCGAATAGGCATTAACATCATTTTATGTTTTTCTTCTTCGTGTGATTATTACACCATTAGATAAGGCTCGAAAATATCTTTCCAACGGTATATTACAAGCCCGATTTGGATTAGAATCGAAGGAGAAAAACAATTTCCAATCAAAATGTAGAGAATCAAAATCTGAAAAACTAGTTTGAAAATAAAAAAAAAATGATTGAAGATCATGAATACCATTAGGACACTCTTAATTAAGGAGAGTGTGATTCACCTTAGCCTTAAATTGAACAATAAGGATATAAACGTAATGGGGATGAAATAAGAAAAACAATGAAGGTGGTCCGGTCATCGGACGGCATCGGCAAGGAGGTGCGTGCGTCACACACCCCATCTTGCCACGTGAAGCACTGGACCTCAGCCTCCAGCCACGCAAGCGCCATGCGAGCGACATACATGTGCAACGACAACTGTAGCTCCACATGGCGAACCTTGCCTGGCTGAATGATAACGCGTGGACAATTGTATATGCGACACGTGGTGAATCGTGCACTGTTAAGATCTGGACGCGTGGAAAGCTGCTGTTGTGACATGTGTGGCTAGCAGAACGTGCCACGTGGTACCCTGTGCGCACGACACGTGTCTTCGATGAACTGTAGGGAGACGCATGGCCGAATCGCAACGCGAGACATGTCACTAACGAAGATGTGTAACGCTGGAGGGCGACACGTGTTTAAATGACGTCAGCATGAGGCGCATCTGACGAGCGGGCCACGCGTGACAATGGATGCTGGCACGTGGCGGGTGTTTCCGGCGTGTGAATGGCACGCACACCGTGAATGGCCGCCGTCGGCGAGATTTTCGACGAAAAAAAAATAATATTTTTTTCTATTTTTGCTCCTCTTCTCATCCCGATTAATTATTCGCTTGAATTATGAGCGAAATTATATTATTTTTGTTGATTTCACTCTATAGGGAGTTAATTTTAAAAATATTTTAGTTTTTAAATTAAATTTTATTTAATCTAAAATTAATCATGCATGTATTTATTTAGTTTTAGGTTATGCCATGCAATTTTATAGGGACTAGGTCAACTCATTTTGACGATGAGTTATCTGATTATATGATTATGATCATTGTCCTATCAGATAACGAGGAGATTACTGATATCTCAAATATTGACCAGTACCTTAAGATTATATAAATCTCAGATGATTAGTATAATCTTGAGATCTTAAAAGTCTCAGACAATAAAATATAAGAGATCATAAAGATCTTTAATTAAGAGATGTCTGAGAATATAAATATCTCAAATTATACTATTTAAATTATGGGTTTCGTAAAATTTTTAGAGAATGATATTAGGATTGCTTTGCGCAAAACACTTACATATATGATTTAGTGAATATTTGGAAGTTGGATAATGATGGGTAGCTTGACTATTTTTTCGATTCGTGTCCAAAGATTCTTTTATCATATCTATAAGTGTATAGTTGCTGCAATATTTTTAGTGAAATGATATTGGATATGCTAGTATAGACGTAAATAGATATAAATCAAAAGTCTCTAAGTAGAATAAATGTCATTTAATGACATGACATGTGCTTCGAAAAACATAGTTACTGAACTGAATAAATGTATTTGAAATTGTAAAATTCAGTATATCCTAGAGGAGTAAGAAGTCCTCGAAACTCTAACCAATACTATGGTCAAACCCAAACATAGTACTTTTGCTTAACATAGAAAAAATGTTGAGGCATATCAGGCATTTTAAGATAAAGAACAATATTGTTCGTATAACGATGTTGTCTTGCATGGTTGATGACCACATATGTGCGTACGAAGAATATAGATGACACTAGACATTTGGTTGACTTTGAAGACAAATGTGGTGGGACATCAGTCGCTAAACTAAGGAGATTCACAATCAAGTTTGATACTTATAAAAAATGTTGGGATTATAACCTAATGCAGTATCTGTGAGATAAGTCAAACATGATACATGAGTTGAAATCCGTAGGTTATGCCTTAACTAGTGAGAAGTAAGTACAAGTGGTAATCTGATCCCTCCCAAATAATTGGAAAAACATAATAAATCAACATGACCAACAATGATAGCATCATGTCGTTTGATGATATCTCATGTCATGTTAAACTCGAAGATGAGTGCCTAGAGGGGACTAATACTTCAAGTTAGCTTTATTTGGTTAAGTCTAATATGCATAAAGGTTTAGGCCACAAGCCCAAGAAATGAGGAAAGAATATAAGTTGGAAGAAAGGGAAAGAGAATCCCAAATCCAACATGGATGAGATTGGAAAACACAAAAAGGTTAAACATGGTAATGTAAGGGAGGACAAGAGTTAGTTAAAGTATTTCAATTGTGGCAAGATGGGTCATTTCACTCGTGAATGCACTAAGCATAAGAAAGAGACTTAAGAGCCATGACTTACGTAACTAGAGACAGATGAGCATTTGTAGAGTACCATTGGATCAGCCGAGGAGCAAAATGAATCTACATAGGGAACAACTTAAAAGAGATTGGCACCTGCAAAGTGATTCTATGAGGTGGCCAAGTGTTTTATCTCCATGATATCCTGTATGCTCTAAAGATTCAACTGAATCTTGTCTCTGTAATTGTCCTTCTAGGTTTAGGATATAATTTAACTTTTCATAGCAACTGTTTGAGGATTTATCTAAATTCAGTGAGATTAGGCATCGAATATCTGATGGATGGTTTTATCGTATTAAATACCCAATTTAATGGTACTATTAATGCAATGATTGTTTTTCATTAATCACTTTTACTGATGTTGCCAATATTGATGTTCATACTTGGCATGCTAGACTAAGGCATATGGGCCAGAATCGAATGAATAGGTTGCCCAAAGAGGAATTTTTAAGATTTTCCCAATACGATAGATTTGCCTTTATGTGAAAGTTGTCTAGTAGAAAAACAACTAGAAAACCATTTGGAAAAGGAATTGAGACTGAGAATCAATTATAGTTAATTCATTCTGATATCTGTGGACCAATAAATGTGAGAGCTAGAAATTATAGCAATCATAGATGATTACATGTTTTGGTCATATATATCTGATCTCCTATAAATCTAAAGTATTAGATTACTTTAGAATGTATCTAAACTTAGGTGGAGAATCAGTTAAATAGAATTGTTAAGGTCTTGCGGACTGACCGAGGATAAGATATCTTTCTGAATAATTTGAGACATTATGTCATGAGAAAAGTATTGATATACAGTTGACTATTCCTAGGATTCCGTAACAAAATAGTGTAGCGGAAAGAATGAATAAAACATTACTAGAGATTATAAGATCTATGATGACACAAGCAAAACCTCCTAGTATCTTACTGGGGAGATACGTTATTAATGGTTGCTTATATTCTGAATAAGGTCTCTACCAAATCAGTAACTTCCATGCCCTATGAATTATAGATAGGTAGGAAACCTGAACTTACTTATATACGACCTTAAGGGTGTGCAGGATATGTATATGATTTTTTTAATAAATATGAAAAGTTAGGGTGCTAGAGGAAATAAGTGTATCTTTATAAGATACTCCGAACACTTAAAGGGATATGTACTCATAGGAGAAAACTCAAATGGAAGCATTACTGAATTAGAGTCACTAGATGTGAACTTCTTAAAGAAAGAATTTTCTAGCAGAGGTGAGATTCAAAAAAGAATTTCAATGTTATGAGTTGAACGATTCGGATGATGTTCCATATTCGAACACTCAACTAGAGGAAGATAGAGAATTGTTTAAATACTCTATTCCTAGTGGGAGTGACAGAGCTATTGGAATAGCTTATTCATCCGCTTCCAGTGGGAGCGAAGGGACTAACAAGTTAGTGCCCTCAAATAAATCAACTCGTAGAAGTAACTGCAAGGTTATTCCTCATCGTCAATTTGAGATTAAGGAGAAACTTTTATGCTTGCTTCACATAATTAGTGATGAGCCAAAGAATGTGAATGAGGCTCTCAATTCACCTGCTAGAGATTTTTAGATTAAAGCCATACAATAAGAGATAGAGTCAATAGGGTATAACCATGTCTGGGATTTGGTTAAATTATCGTCTGATCGGAAATCCATTGAAACAAATGGGTTCTCCACATCAAGTATAAGGAAAACAACTCAATAGAGAGATATAAGACGAGGTTAGTAGCAAAAGGACATACTCAAAAGAAAAGTATAGACTATGAAGAAACCCTTTTTCCTTATGGTAAGGTTTGTTTCCATCCGCCTTATATTAGCTATCGTCACATACATGAACCTGAAATTGCATCAGATCGATGTAAAAACAACATTTATCAATGGAGAACTAGAGGAAGAAATTTATGTGGAGCAGCCCGTGAATTTTGTTTCAAAAAAGGTCAAGAGCTGAAAGTATGTAAGCTCATAAGATTGATCTATGGCTTGAAACAATTCTCTAGACAATGGTACCTCCATTTCCATGAGACGATCATATCCTATGGATTTCAGATGACCAAAGAGGATCATTGTATTTATATTAAGCTGGTAAAAGATAAGTTAATAATACTATCTTTACACGTGGACAATATTTTATTGGCCGAAAATGACAATGAGTTTAAGGTAACCATAAAGTGATGGTTATCTTCAACTTTCGAGATAAAAGATATGAGAGAGGTTACCTATATTTTAAGAGTTAAAAATCAATAGAGATTGTTTAAAGAGAATTCTGGCTTCGTCGCAAGAGCCATACATCAAAAGATTCTCGAATGATTCTATATGGCTGATTGTAAGCCTATGGGTACTCTCATCTAAAAAGGGTCAAACTCTTTATTATGAAATATGCTCCAAGACTCCATAAAAGCGTGAAAGAATTTTAGAAATGGACTGCTGATTACTCCCTATGTCACCAAGATGACAACATGCGTCTTGTTGGGTATACAAACGCTGATAAGGGAGCTAATTTGATTAAGCAAAAACCTGCATCTGGTTATGCATTTTCTGCTCAACCAATGTGCTATCTCCTTGGAGTAACAAGAAGCTATCATGCATTATGCTGTTCACCATGGAAGCTGTATTCATAACATGTTCAGCTGTAGTTTAGGAAACAGTCTGGCTCAAGAGATTTTTAAAGAATCTGAATTCGAAATTACTGTGGAAAAAGTCAGTTACTGTATACTGTGATAGGTAGACATCAATTGTCTATATTGAAGATACGAAATATCGCAATAAATCGAAGCACATAAAGACTAAGTACAATTTCGTTAGGGATATAATGACGAAAAGAATATAACAATTTAGTATGTATCTACACATGAGATGTATTGGATCCACTCACAAAAGCAGTGACAAGAGATATTTATATCATATACTAGGTCTTTGAGTTTGTGTAGATTGTGATGCTATAATTGTTACATTAAGTTATATCTATTTTATGATTAGATACGTCATTTTGGTTATATAAAGCTAGCACATATTCATTTCACATTGATTATATATGAAAGTATGTCGTCAAGTTTTAAGATTGGTATTCTTACACGTACAATCGTCTTAGTTGCTAGGAGAGAAAGCTAAGATGAGACACATATATTTTTAGAGGATAAAATAAATAATTATTCTCTTAAGGGCTTGAAATATATGAAATGTCGCCTTGACTCTAGTCAAGATAAGGTTCTACCTAAAATTAATTATTGAACCGCTTATGATGTATCCACACCATCATGAGAACCTGATTAAGCCAAATGTGAGTTTCTCGATAATAGATGTCAGAAACGGCAAGCTTTGGAACTTAGGTTAAGTGCTAGAAAAGCGTTTGAACTAAGATCTGTACAGTGAATAATCTCAATATAAAAGACATACGTGTCCTTATTAAAAGATAAGATTCACTGTAACATGCGTTTTGTACCGCGTGTGCTTATCGTGACCGACATGGAAAATGAATGAATTTATCCCTAATTTCTCATTGTGTAAGTTCCATTGAAGTTTATATAAAACTTCTATCTATGTCCTCAATGACTGTTCACTTTGTTTCAAAGTAATGAGGTGATGTTTGTATCATTAGTGTGTCTTCTATGACTATGATAATGCGGCCTATGGGACATTACTATGATGTCAGTCATTTTTATTGACCGAGAGACGAAAGTGAGATAGTAAGATTTAATGAATTTTATTATGTTCCTATAGTTACTTGTCGTGACAATTTCAATTTGGAATTGCAATTGTGATTATATGGAATATTGGAGAATCGAGCATGTTAAGGGATTAAATATGCTCGAGCAAATAAAATTCTATTAAATCTCTAGGACATAATAATGAACAAATTTACAATCTCTTGTATAGCAGTACAATTGAGATTTGAGAGACAAGCCACATTGCATATATTATTGTTCATAGGTCACACGGTGTATTTGCCTGTATGAATGTCTGTACTCCTTATCATAAAGGGGTCACTAGTGTTTTCTCTGTGAGTTCTATTTGGCTTATCTTGTGTGAGTGGGAGATGTTGGATTATTGGGTTGTTGGGTCGGGTCCACCCAAGATGACCCAAACCCATGACCCGATCCAAATCTATTTGAATTGGATAAGATCGAATAACTGCTTGGCGATTACTGGCGGTTATCAGAAATTAACCGCCACCTCTATAAATACTTGAGGTATTTCATTTGTTGAATGATGATGGAAAATCAATTCCAGAAACTTTACATACACATCATACTACACATATGAGAGAAAAGAGAAAACAAATGACAAGACAAATTACACTGTGATTTGAGGTTCCTTTCTGACTATGTGATAGGAATCCGACCTGTTGAACAATCCAGGATCAAGGTAATTTCTGCTGCGTAGAAACGGATACGCTTTCGATTTCCGTTTTATTTTTATTGAATTTATATAATGCTATGAATTCTTTCATATACTTTTGATATACGCGAGCTATATGAGTTTCAAATTTAAAGAAAGTTTAGAAAACAGTTTATTGCAAACCTTTATTATGGTTTTATATGCATTTTATGTTATAAAATTTTTGTTATACAAGCATGAGTTTATAACTTTTAAATATAAGTTATTTTAGATTACAAGATTTTATGTTTGAGATTCAATAAATAGAAATTGAGTTTTATAAAAGATTTTCAGGAGGTATTTTAGAAAACAAGATTTCAATTATAAAAAATAAATACACTCACTAAGTTTTCAAGCTCATAGTTCTCTGTTTTCTCTTTAAAAACCTCCTCAGGTATCAGCGCGAGTGACTAGGATACGAAATCTCCTTAGCAATATTAGGTGGACGCAACTTGGCTAGCTTCTGAAATCAAATCATATGTTTTGCATATTTTGTAGTTTATTTGAAACTTTGAAGATTATGTTTTAAATTTGTGAATCAAGTTGTAAAGTTGTAAATTATATGTAAATCTTATGCGTGTTTGAGGAGTAAATTTTCTTTTAAATCAAATGAGATATTTGAAAAGTGATATTTGAGAAATGAGTTTGAAATGCATGTTTGAGGTCTTTATGGCAAAAGAAGTTTGGGTTGGAATTGAAAAATAGTTGAAGTGTTTTGTTTTCCTCTCAGGTTACTTTAGCAATGTCGAAAAAGCGACTATTATACTACCGAATTTTTGTTTGAAATGATATATAAAATCGAAAAATTTCGATTTCCATTTGAGTTTTAAAACGAAACCAACGCGACGAGTTTAGAAAATTAAAGTCAAAGTTAGGGTTCGCTCTGCGGGTATCGCTTAGCTCGACAAGTAGAGTTTATAAGAGATCCATTGGGGTGCCTGGCGAGTCCCTTCTAGATAAGAGTTTAGAGAGATCCAGATAAAAGTTTTTAATTGAATCTATAGAGTTGATGATGTTAAGTGGTGTTTTTGTGTGATTTATGGTGAATGAAGATCAATGGAATGAAAATAAATGAAATTGGTTGAGATTAGTGTGAAAGTGATTAATTGTATGGAAAATGAAATTCTATTAGAATAGGGTGTATTTGTGTATTGGGTGGATACGCAGATGGTTGTTGTGGTTTTATGACATTTCAAATGAAGTTGAAAGTATGTCAAGTATATGGAAACTATGGTGCATGACTTGTTGAAATTGTATTGAGTGTAAGTTGATGTATGTTTGAGTATTAGATGAGTGTTGAATGAGTTTAAAATGAAAATGGTGGTTAGAATGTTAGTTTGGAAAAATATGTTAAGAATAGGATATCGTTGTGCATAGCATGTAAAAATTTAATTAAGTTGTTAGCTTGGTATGTATATGAATTTCAAATACATACCAAATAGATTAGTTGAAATTGATCCAAATAGATTAGTTGTAATAGATTTTGTAGGGGGGAGGTGAAAGCAAGAACAGAGTCTTTAAGAGATTGTTCAAGTGGGGGAAAAGAAAGTAGTGAGTGGAAAGTTTTAGTTTATTTCAATTTAATTTCTTATTAAGCTTTTATAATATATTACAGTGAGTTGAGAATTTTTAAAGTTTATGAGCTTTATTTGATGATAATTAATTATTACAAAACTTATTTCAATTGTAAGTTATGATATTGAATGGACTAAATTTTTAGTATGTTATTAGCATGATTTTTATGATGTATGTGAGCTTTTATTTTTACGTTATAAACGTATTTGATTTAGTAGTAAAGCAAATTATCAAGTTTTAGGCTTTTGCCTTAAAAAGATTATGATTTTATTATATTTTCAAATGAAAGAGAATAATTTTAGCATTTCAAAAAACAAAAGAAAGTTTTCAAAGGCCAATGGACCACTCAAGATAGAAATATGGAATTGATGGTAAAAGATAGAAAAAAAAAGTTAAAGACCTGGCCATAAAGTCCTATGTGTGTGTGACAAGTATTAGGGGCATGTCACTAGCATGGGGGGAATGAATGACTCGTTCCACCCAAAGTTATCAGAGTTGGGGTTGAGTCTATAGAGTCACCTCCACACATGTAGGGTGATATTTCACACTACTTATGTGATGTAGCATTCCGCTTTGTGGTGGTGGGAGGTCTTTTGGAGTCATGGTGAGCGACGCTAGTTTAGTCGCCACGTGACATTACATTGCGCAGCGCTAGTTTAGTCGGCAAGTGACTAGATTTCACTCACATCGTACAGCACTAGTTTAGTCGTCACGTGAGTTTATAGCTTCCTTGGTTCCAATTGGTGCAATTTTTTTTAAAAAAAAAAGTCAAACAAAAGAATTTATAGATTTTAAAGTTTGATGAGAATTTAGTAATTTATACTTTGTGTATTTTCTAGCTATTATGAGTAAAGTTTTTATAGTTTATATTTGACACAAATATATAAAGTTGATTTCATTTTTATTAAATTATAGATTTTATGATCCGAGAAAAAAATAGAATGTTTCAGTATAGAAAATTTATTTGAAATGAAAAGATTTAGAAAGACATGAATTTAAATGATTATTGAAGATTTTATGATTTATTCTAGTAGATTATATCTTTTATATATTCAACAATCGATATGTACTTTTATAATGTTTTTTTTTTTTCCTATGCATATGAGTTTCATGAATTTATTTAAGAAGATATATGATTTTAGCAAGTTATTTAGAAATTTCATTTAAATTTTTGGGAGGTATTTTAGAAAAAAAAAAAATTAGTAGAGAAAGATTTTTTATCACTCACTGAGCTCCATTAGCTCGTCTTTTCCATTTTGATCTTGAAAAACCTCCCCAGGTGCAGGATCAAGTAACCGCAGTGCCAGATCTCTTACACAGGACTAGGTGGGCCAACTTTGACATGATTCTTATTGAGATATTATGTTTTATGAATGATATACTTTCAAAGAATTTTGATGTATATATATTGTAAATAATGTTTTAGAATTTATATCGAAATTTTAGTCTCAGTAAAATGATTTTGAGTTTATAACAATTAAAAATATGTTTGTGGTTGGATTGTGGAAAATAAATTTAGGGCCTGAGGCCTAGAAGTTGAGACGGATGTGTTATAGAAGTGTATAAATTATTTTTCAAACTTTTGCAGGGTAGCATGTTTAGAAAACAACCGTTATGCTAATGAATTTTTATAAAACTGTTTTGTAGAAGTGTTAGATTTAAAAAGAAAAATTTTCCCTATGTTTCCGCTGTTCATATTAAAGTTTAAAAAAGTTATAGAAAAGGTAGACGGCTTAACTTCACGTGAACTTCGCAGCCGGATTAGATATCCGTCGAAGGATTACCGTGAGGTTGTCGGCAGGTCGCCTAAGGAATAGGGTTGTCATGAACTTCCAAGATCACTTTCCCTGTAATGCCCCACATCGGCCTCACAACAAGCCTCTCCTAGTTGTGGCATTTCTATGGTCTTAAGTACCTTGCAAGTCACATTTTCATTTTGAACCCTCATTGTGTGTTTACCATGTTGCCCAATCAACTCATTCTCAATTAATTCTCTCTTTCGGTTGAGAGTCCTATCCACCAACTTTCTTATAACAGAGGTCGGCTCCAATACCCCCAAATCGAATTTCTTTAAAATGATTAGCTGTGAACCAACTGGTGTATTCTCAATTTGATATGGCTTCTCGGGTTCTTCTTCTTGTCTAGGGATCTTTTCAACTTCATCCTCTTCATCTTTGACCAACCCATTATCAATAAAAGGTTTCCATGCAAAGATAATCTCTTCTTCACTCATATTCAACCATTTGCCTTTGTTCATGATACTTTCATGGCATTGCTCCTTCTCTTCATCCTTAGAGATGCTTTACCCACTCTTTTGAACTGCTTCTTGTTGATCATCATTAAGTGCGCTAGCAATCTGAAACAACTGAGCTTGTATAACCTGCTAGCGTTACATTGATGCCAATTGTCCTTGCATTAAATCCTATTGCCTTTGCATTGAATCATCAGTCCGAGACAAGTAATGCATCAATACCTCTTCAAGTGAGGGCTTAGTCTCTTATGGAGGAATATAAGGCTGTTGATGTTAGTCTTGAAAAGTAGGTGGAAACGATGAATACATGTATGAAGCTTGAGCTAGATCTTCGCCCTATATGAAACTTGATTGACCATTCCACCCACTCTTATTGTATCCCGTAAATGGGTCTTGGAAGGAGTTCATTCACTTTCATTGAATCAGTAGTAGTTCCTGTAATCTATTCCTCCAAAAATGAACAATAAAAATTCAAAAACAAAATTAAAAGGAAATAGGAAAAAAATGTTTGAATTAGGAAAATCTTGATTAGATTAGTATCAACAAAAATTGGCACTCAATCCCTGGTAACGACGTCAAAAATTTGATGGCTAATTTTTAGGCACATGTCGAATTCACACGATACACACATAAGAAACCCATGCAAGTATACACGATCCAAAAGTAATACAATGATGAGTAAGATATCGTTCCCACGAGAATTGAGACAACTTGTCAAGTACTAAAATTATTTCAAAACTAACCTATTCAAACTACTGAAAATAAGAAATGAACTTACGAACACTAAACTAAAATTAACAACTAAAAATAAAAGACTAAACTAATGGGGTAGGAACTCTAGGATTGCAATTTCACCTCACTAATTCACCCAACTTAATCATCTACCATTTTCACTCTATCTCCATCTAATCCTCGATCGAGTAATGCCTAATTTATGCACACGTTTTTTTCGATAATCTAGTGGATATGCTCAAGCTCACCTAATCCATTGTATTCCTATATGGATAAACTAAGTTGAGTTTATTAAGTTTAGATTACTCAATAATGATTGTACAAGCAACACAATTATATTTCTATCCCAGGCTACTCATATCACTTTAATTGGAGTCTAAACACATACATTCACTTTCCAAGTTTAATATAGTTACTAAATCTCCTAATTAGTGATCAATTAATTTCGGAGCATTAAGTACAATTAAATTAAAAGATTATATTGGAGAAATCAAACTTAAAAGATAAATAATAAGTCAAGCTACATAGTTTGGTTATATTGCAATCCTATGCACTATCAACATATTTCAACAATAAAACACAAATAAAAAAGAGAAAGTAAAACTTATGGGGTTGGCGTGAAGCTTGCTCCTTTCCAAAAGGGCTCTCATTCCCTCTCAAGATAAAACTTCCTCCCTAGCTCTTCTTTTTGTTGGATGGTGTAAAGATGGAGTGATTTTGCTCCCTTAGCTTGGAAATGGTGGAACTTTGTTGTTGAAGCTTTAAGGGCTGCTCCCCAGTCCAAAACCTTTTCTCATTTCATGTTTCAAGGCCCTTTTTATATGCTAAGGAAGTTAGGGCACAGAAATGATGGCGAATAGGTCGAAAATATCCTTGTTGGAAGTGTTTTGCATGATCTTAACCGTGTAGCGCTTAGTGGCACACTTATTGGTGAGGAAGCATGGAGCTAGGTGTGATTTGGATAGCAAGTGATGCTCCTTGGTGTGCTTCTTGGTGTGTGAGTGCGCTTGGGTGATGGGCGTGCTTGTTCGAATGTGAGCGCGCTGGTGAGCACACTAGCTCTGACCTTTGCTCACTAAAATGGTCACATCTTTTGCTACAAACCTCTGATTAATGAACCATTAGTTGCTATGGAAACTAAACATCTGTTGGTTTAATTTGATAGGTTGTAGCTCACATAACACAAATGGATGGCTCCACATGAGCTCTCACAAATCAACCTATCTTTTATGCCTGAAAATTTATGATGCCACTTTTTTCACAGCACCCAAACCCAACATTTTTTTTTACTTGATTTCATGTTGAATCATTTCTAATTAAGCGTACACATCATTTAGAGATTTATTCCCTACAAAAGACTAAAAAACACATAAAAAACACTCGAGAACAACAACAATGATATAGATTTGGAGGCTTAAATTTTCAATAAAAATGCCCTTATCATTATTTTTTTATTATTCTAACTTATTCTTATTTCAAAAACTTCCTTCTAAATCCACTGCCTTTCATCACAAATGATTCATTTCATGAGTAGGGTGTTCTAAGCACAACTCTTTATTCCATAAGTTCAATTTAATAATAAGGAAATATGGTAGATAGTAAAATAGCTATAAATAACTAAATTAGTTTTTTATTTTTTATTTTTAATTGAGTTACATTTACAAATAAAATTTGCTTTATAAAATTTCTAGCTATTTGGCTTTTCTTGTTGTAGTGAAGTCATTTTATAATATACTGACGTGGAGCAAACCTTGCTTGTTAACTTCCTTGGAACTTGACAATCTGTATCTTGCATAGACCAAGCAAAGAAGAGCGAGAGTGATCTTGACACTGATGTGGTGTCGATCGAAGACATTCTAATATTCAAGTTAGTAAACTGATCAAATAAGAGAGCAAGGAAAGGCAATAAATGGAAAGTGTTGATCAGTAGGGGTCAATGGGTGATTGACCGATGTTGGCAACAACTTGAGGTGTTGGCGTAGTCGGCATGTAGCATAGTCATTAGCCTAAGGCAGCCATCTGGCGTGGAAAAGAAATCGTCCTAAAAAAGGGCAGAGACAGGAGACCGTCATGGTCTAACTTGTGGGCAAATTGGAATGTGGTCTCGAGGAGAATTCTAGTGAGGCATCTATAAGTGAGAGCTTTTTTGTATATATATTATGTGTATTACCACTGAGCTGAGAGCTCTTTACATAGGCAAGGGGATCCTCAGTTTTAGGGCTATTTCCTTGTTTGATCATACTAGGAAGATTGTGTTTCAAAGGATCTAAGAGATCTCAGGCTGATCCCTAGATTCTTAGTTTTGAATAGCTAGTTTCCCATTCTGATTCTACTTTTATTACTTTATTAAAGAATCCTAATTGAGAATAAAGTCGTTATGTCATGAATGGACTAGAAAGCTAGGCTCTTGAGCCTAATTTATAGGCCTTATAGGATGGGCTTGGTGTTGGACCATCGACCAAACCATGGGCTGACCCATAAGAGTAGTTTGGACCTAGTCTAATAGGCTGAAATTGAGGGTTGGGTCATTCAGACTACTGGGTCAACTGACCCATGAAGCCCTGGGCTTTAACTGATCCATCTCACCTTGGGATATCCAATTGACACATAAGCCTAGGTCTGTAGGCCACCAGAGTCAGATGGGCTTGCTTTGGGCTTCGTTAATGGACCTTTAGGCCTAAATCTTGGGCTGAGATTTTTGACCACTACACTTATCAAAGAGGTAGGTACATAGTTTTAGTCGGTAGTGGTGGGCAACTATCGTTGATTAATCAAACAATGTTTGTATGCTTGAAATCAAAGCAAATATTTCATATAATATTTACTTTGTAGGTGTTTCCCCCTAAACATACATATGATTTGGTTAGCTATGTAAAGATATTAATTATCTTCATGAATTTATATGCCACATTTATAGTTATGGATAAAATATTTTCAATTTCAATTGTGCTCTGAATCCAAATATAATCCTGATAGCATGAGGCCTAATAAAAGAAATTTTAAATCATTAAACCAATAAACGTTGTTTCAGTAAACAGTAGGGATGCCAAAAATCCTTAATTCGATCCAAATCGATAGGGCCATGATCTGTGTGGGACGAATTTAGGGCTTTGAAATTGGATTTCCAATCAGATTTGGATCAAAACTTTTTTACCCGATTTTACATCATGTTGGATTGAAGTCAAACACTTTTTACTCGATCTGACCATTCAAACCTGATTCGGTTACCTTTTTTTATTATATTTTTGTTGCGCACTAACATTACTTTTAGAGTTAAATAGATAATACCCCCTTGAGGTTAAGTCAAATACAAGCACGTGAACATTTTCGTTTTTATAACACCATACCCCCCAATTAACAGTGAACGTTAGATGTCGTTAGAGATGAGAAGGGTAAAACGATAACTTTATACTTATTTAAAAAATAAAAATAAAAATTTATATTTTAAATTTCTTAAAAAATAATTTTTACAATTTTCTAAAAATAAAAACAATAGATCTCCACCGTCCATCTTTGATAGATGGTGAAGATCAATGAAATTAAAAATATATGAAAAAAGAAAAAAAAATCAAAACCATCTTCATCGTGTACATTGTCACAACCAAAAGCATCATCTTCATCATCATAACCAAGTCAAAACCATCTTCTCCATCATCTTTATCATCATATCCAAACCAAAACTCTCCATCTTCTCTCTCTCTGTACTTTCTTTATTATCTCTCCCCAACCAAATTTCTGGGTTTCCATTGAACTCGAAACCCAAAAATTCTAGGTTTCCAGTAGTCAGAAATTCTGGGTTTCCATTCGATTGGAAACCTAGAAATTCGGTTTCCATTTTGAATGGAAACCCAATTTCTAGTCATCTTCCAATCTCCCATGGAAACCCATACCATCATCAATCTCTCAATCTCCCAATCCATCATAAAAAACCATAATCAATCTAACAAACCATCACAAAAAAAAAAAAAAAAAAAAAAAAAAAAAAAAAAAAACCATCATCAATCTCTCAAACCATCATCAGTCTCCTAAACCATCATCAATCATCAGACAAACATCATCAATCCAAAATAAAAGAAAAAAAAATTAGGGAGAAGAAGAGACGGTGGTGTCGAGAGGAAGAGAGATGGAGAAGGAGAAGGAAAAGTTTTGCAAGCTTGATGATGGAGAAGGAGAAGGAGAAATTTTACAAGCTTGATGGTGGAGAAGGAGAAGAAGAAGTTTTACGAGAGATGGAGAAAGAGAAGTTTTATGAGCTTGATGTCTAGATGTGTTTGATTGGAGATGGATGGGTTAGGCTTGATTGCATATGAATATGGGTATGGATGGCTTTGGTTGGAGGTCAATGGGTAGGGATGCTTGGTCTCTAGATTTTGATTGGAGGAGGGAAAATTGTTTTTATTTAAAAAAAAAAAAAATCTTTTTAAATTTTTAATGATGTGTGGACATCATTTTAATTTTTTTAAAGAAAATTATTGATTTTTTTTAATTTTTATTTTCTTTTTCAAATTAATCTTTACCATCCATCTTAAGATGGACGATAGAAATAGTAATGGAAAAAATTCTCATTTAATTTTCTAATTTTTCTTTAATTTTTAGAATTTTTTTTTTTAAATTGATCTCCGTTGTCCATCTTAAAATGAACAGTAGAGATTTGATTAAAAAATTTGTTAAATTTATCTTAAAGTTTTTTAAAAAATAAAAATTATAAAATTGAGAGTATATTATAAAAATGAAAATGTTCACGCACCTGTGTTTGACTTAGCCTTAAGGGGATATCGTGTATTTAACTTTTATTTTTGTTAGCATTACTATAGTTTAGTTTTAAGTATTGTGTATAATTATTTTATTATAGAACTCTGTTATATATTAATTATTATTTTAGTATATGTAATGAAACTATACTACCTGATAGTTATTATTTTAGTGTTTCTAGTTAATGTTGACCACCATCCTGCCAGTATTTTATAATTATTTGCAAGACCGCAGACCTGGGTCAAGTCTCCCACCATTGTTTATTGATTTTTAATTAAGTGATGACTTTATTTGTGAAGACTTTGAGAGTTTGCTCCACGCTTAGGTTGCCGTGTGCAATGGAGTACCCAAGTGTGTGTACTTTTTGACTTACATTGTGTTTAATGGACTCAAGTGGCCCTACTCGAACATTTTGTATAGGACCACTCTAGTACATTGTGTGAGTAATTTTTGACTTACATTGTGTGTAATGGACTCAAGTGGCCCTACTCGAACATTTTGCATAGGACCACTCTAGTACATTGTGTGAGTAATTTTTGACTTACATTGTGTGTAACGGACTCAAGTGTTCCTACTGGATCAGGAGACCTTGACCCAACTTAAGCGTGGAGCAAACTCTCAAAGTCTTCACGAATAAAGTCATCACTTGATTGAAAATCAATAAACAATGGTTGGAGACTTGACCCAGGTCTGCGGTCTTGCAAATAATTATAAAAAAACTGGTAGGATTTTGGTTATATATACAGAGAAAACTTTGTAAATTATCATTACAACATACAAACCACAAACCATGGCAAGAAAATTAAACTTGCAAAACGCACTCTCCCCTGTTTTTCTTGTCCTGTTTCTTAACATAGTTGCTTCGCTACCAAGTGCTGCTTTTGGTTCTGCTGAAGAGGCAAACGCTCTTCTCAAATGGAAAGCTAGCTTAGCAAACCAAACACAGTCTCAGCTATTTTCATGGACTCTGCTTTCTCATAATGCCTCCACCTCCAAGCCAAGCACGAGTCCATGCACTTGGTATGGAATCTCATGCAACTCCGCTGGAAGCGTCAGCAAAATAAACATTACTAGTTTCGGTTTGAATGGTACGCTCTATGAGTTTGCATTTTCATCTTTTCCTAATCTTGCCTATGTTGATCTTGCTATAAATTCACTCTATGGTATCATTCCATCTCAAATCGTGAACCTTTCTAAACTCATTTATCTTGATCTGTCCACTAATAAGTTCTTCGGACAAATCCCACCTAGAAATTTGTCTCCTCACAAATCTTCAGGTCTTACACCTTGTTGAAAATCAGTTAAATGGCTCAATTCCTTATGACATAGGTCGTTTAAGATCTTTAAAAGACCTTGCATTGTATCGTAACCTCCTTAATGGTCCAATTCCTGCTTCTCTTGGTAATATTAGGAGCCTAACTTATTTGTATCTCTATAACAATTCTCTTTCAGGCTTTATTCCTCCAGAATTAGGAAATCTACAAAATTTGAATGAACTTTACATAGATACCAACAATCTCACTGGTCCAATTCCTTCCACTTTCGGAAAGTTGAGAAATCTAAAGGTCTTGAATGCATTCCAAAATAATCTTTGTGGTCCAATTCCTCACGAAATAGGAAATTTGAAGTCTCTTGTCCAATTAAATCTTTATTTGAACAATCTTTCTGGTTCAATTCCAATATCATTAGGTCATTTGAGGAGCCTCACTACTCTTCTACTATATCAAAATCAACTTTCAGGCCCCATTCCTGAAGAGTTAGGAAATTTGATAGCTCTAACCGATCTAGAGTTGAGCCAAAATCAATTGAACGGCTCAATCCCTATTTCCCTTGGTAATTTAGTCAATTTAGAATTTCTGTATCTTCGTCACAACAAACTTTCTGGTTCCATTCCTTCAGAGTTAGAAAATCTTGTGAATTTGACAGAATTGGAACTAGACGAGAACCAATTTATTGGTTTTCTGCCCCAAAATATCTGCCGCGGTGGATCACTCCAAAGGTTTACGGTAAACAAAAACCATCTCACAGGTCCAATACCAAGAAGCTTGAAAAACTGCTCAAGCTTGGTTAGAGTTCGCCTGAATGAAAACCAATTCACGGGGAATTTAGCTGAAAACTTTGGTGTCTATCCAAATCTGACATTCATGCATTTAAGCCACAACAAGTTTCATGGTGAAATTTCATCTAATTGGTTCAGGTGTCCAAAATTAGTTGACTTAGACATTGCAGGGAACAATATTACTGGAGGCATACCACCCGAAATTGGGAAGGCAACTCAGCTACAAGCACTGGATCTTTCTGCGAATCATTTCGTTGGGGAGATTCCAAAGGAATTGGGAAAGTTGACTTTAATGTCTAAGCTCAACTTGAGTAATAATCAACTTTCAGGTGGAATACCTCCAGAATTTGGGTCACTGATTGATCTCGAGCGTTTGGACCTATCAAAAAACAATCTGAGCCGGTCAATTCAACATTTGGGAAAGTGCACCAAGCTGAACTACTTGGATTTGAGCAACAACAAATTCAATGAAGAAATTCCACGTCAGTTGGAGAAATTAGATCATTTGTCCCAGCTAGATTTGAGCAATAACTTTCTCAAAGGAAATATACCATCAATATTCAGCCATATGGAGAGCCTGGAAATGCTAAATCTGTCACACAATCGTCTTTCTGGTTCAATTCCTAAAAGTTTTGAAGATACAAACAGCTTGAAATTTGTTGACATATCTTACAATGATTTGCAGGGACCCCTTCCCAACAACAAAGCATTTCAAAATGCTTCAATTGAAGCCTTAAAGGGGAACAGGGGTTTGTGTGGCAACGTTACAGGACTACCACCATGTCCATCCGCTTCTTTTGTCAGATATGAACATAACTCGCGGAAGAGTCAGAAATTGGTGTTTTCAATTATTTTCCCTCTTTTAGGAGTTCTTCTACTTTTGTTTATGTTCTTTGGAATCTACTTCATTTTATATAAAAGGAAGAAAGATCCCTCAACGGAACACAGTGAAAAGTTGATCTCCATTTCAGATTTCGATGGAAGAATTTTGTATACGGACATCATAAAAGCAACGAATGATTTTGATGCAGCTTATTGCATTGGAGAGGGAGGATATGGAAGTGTCTACAAGACTAAGCTGCCATCAGGTAGCATAGTAGCTGTGAAGAAACTCCATGCTCTTCCTCATGGTGAAAAGACTTTTCAAAAGGAGTTTCTGAATGAGATAAAGACATTAACAGAAATCCGACACCGAAATATTGTGAAGCTTTATGGCTTTTGCTCAAATGCAGCAGCATTCATTTTTGGTTTATGAGTATCTTGAAAAGGGTAGCTTGGCGACAATTCTGATGGAAGAAGAGAAAGCTAAAGAACTGGATTGGTCTAAGCGGTTGAATATAGTTAGAAGCGTGGCTCATGCCTTGTCTTACATGCATCATAATTGCTCACCCCCAATCGTTCATCGAGATATATCAAGTAAAAATATTTTGCTGGATCAAGAGTATCATGCTCATGTATCGGATTTCGGCACTGCCAAGCTTCTAAAGCTAGACTCCTCCAATTTGACTGAGCCTGCTGGGACTTATGGATACATGGCACCAGGTGATATGACATTACTATTCTTTTAATTTACGATGTTTTTTATTTTTAGCATAAATTTTAGGCCATATACTACATTGTGCTTAGATGATTAATAATTTTCTGTTTCTTTTAGAGCTTGCATACACAATGAAAGTATCAGAAAAATGTGATGTCTACAGTTTTGGAGTATTGACATTGGAAGTGATAAAAGGAAAGCATTCAGGCGATCTCATCCAATCTTTGTCATCTCCACCAGCTTTGGAGAACATGATCCTGAAAGATGTTTTGGACCAACGCCTACCAATTCCTGCATCTGAAGTACAGGACGAAGTAATAAAAATGCTAGACATTGCGATTGCTTGCTTGCATGCCAGTCCACAATCTAGGCCAAGTATGGACATGATTACTTTGTTGCTATCAGCCTAATCAACAACAAATTCACAAAATGAGATAATTGTGTAGAAGGCTATCATGCAAGTCTTGAAGAAAAGTTATTTAAAAGCTATGCGTAGTTGTGTACTATATTGCAGTGCCTGAAGTATTAATATTTTTTACTCTCTTTTAAGCATCTACATGTGTGTAGTCAGTTTTCAAGTGCTCATGCAATAAAGTGTAAAACAGATTATTTCTTTACTTAATTGGATATATCAGATCTCAAACATATTTAGTAAAGATCTATACACTAGTATTACAAAGAAAAATTTCATTGAGATACACGACGAACACAAACGGACTTTAGTAGTGTGGCGGATAAATTAAAAAAAAAAAAAAGACTATAAATAATCAAAATTATGAAATTATTACTAATTAATTTAATGGGTTTTTGATGAAAAAATTTTCTAGATTCGTTATTGTGTGGTTAAATGGCAAAATAATAATAATAAGGGCAAATTGCACAAACCTCCCCTGAGGTTTGATGAAATTGCACAAATATTACGATGTTTGGGTAACTTACACCGACACTACCTAAGGTTTCAAAAACTCTGCACAAACCTCCCCTGCCGTCAGTCAACAATGGTTAAATCCTTACGGTCAACGGTTAAAAGTATAAAAAGACTAAAATACCCTTCAATAAATTTAAAATTAATATATTATACATTTTTTAATTTAATTTAAAAATAAAACAAAAAAAATTAAAAAAAAAAAAAAAAAACTGGTCTCCATGAGAGACCAGATCTGGTCTCCCATGGAGACCGACCGTCTCCATTGCTGGAGACGGCGACGTCTCCAGCGATGGAGACGGCATCTCCATCGCTGGTCGAGACCAGCGATGGATGTCTCCATCACTAGAGATCCATCGCTGGAGATTACTCCAACGATGACCATCGCTGGTCTCGACCAGCGATGGAGATCCATCGCTAAAGATTACTCCAGCAATGGACGTCGTCTCCATCGTTGGTCTCAGCGATGGACTCCATCGCTGGAGTAATCTCCAGCGATGACCATCGCTGGTCTCGCCTAGTGATGGATCTACTAGAGATGGAGATCCATCGCTGGAGACCAACGATGGAGACGTCCATCGCTAGAGATTACTCCAGCGATGGATCTCCATCGTTGGTCGAGACCAACGATGGAGACGTCCATCGCTGGCGATTACTCCAGCGATGGATCTCTATCGCTGGTCGAGACCAACGATGGAAATCATGGCTCCATCGCTGGTCTCGACCAGCGATGGAGACGTCCATCGCTGGTAGAGACCAACGAGATCACCGTCTCCATCGCTGGAGACGCCGCCGTCTCCAGCGAGATCGCCGTCTCCATCGTTGGAGACGCTGCCGTCTCCAGCGATGGAGACCAATTTTTCTTTTTTTTTTTTTTGTTTAATATTTTCAATTTTCATGACTTTGATATATTTTTGTTTGATTTGGTTGTTTGATGATGATAATTGATTTGGTTGGTTTGATGATGATGAATGATTTGATGATTTTCATAAAAGTAGAAGATGGAGATGAGGGAGGAAGAAGAAGAAGATGGTGGTTTGGTTTTTTTTTTTTAATATAATATTTTTAATTAAAATATTTATTATATGTGAATTGACCATTTTACCCTTCAAAATTTTGATTTAGCCGTGGTTGATTAACGGTTGACTGACGACAGAGGAGGTTTGTGCAGAGTTTTTGAAACCTCAGGTAGTGCTCGTGCGAGTTACCCAAACATCGTAATATTTATGCAATTTCGTTAAACCTCAGGGGAGGTTTGTGCAATTTGCCCTAATAATAATAATCCAATGGAACTTGTATTTGTATACCAACATGATAGTTGTTGAGCTTACCGAGTGATAATCACCAAAAATACATCAATAGCTTGGTGTATCTAATAATATCATGTCATATAATATGGGTAATTAAATAATTATAATTTTTTTTTCACATTTATTTTTTTTATCATTATTGTAACATGTCTAGTATAATAGACATAATGAAGTATTTGTTATGAAATAAAGCAAGTTCACCATGTTATGATATAAAGCTTAAAAGCAAGGAGTTAGAATATTAATGGAAGTATAATAGATAAAAGAAAAACACAAGAGAATGAGAGAATAACTTTCTTATTCCCTTTCACTTTCTTATCAAAGATATCTCCTTAAATCCTCTATTTATAGGCATAAAGGTAATGTCGAAGGGCAAATGATATTTAGTCACTATTTAAGGAGAACATAATGATAGAGATTATGGGATATAAAAGGGTGAATATCAAAGGGTGGCATCCATTAATTTACAACACTCCCCCTTGGATGTCCACCATATAAAGAATATGCCTTGTGAAAACCTTACTAGGAAAAACTCTATGGAAAAAATCTTAGTAAAGGGAAAAATAAGTACATTATTCTTGTAGGATTTGTGTTTAGAACTGCCTTATTAAAAATCTTACCAGGAAAACCCAATGAAAAAAACCTTGGCTAAGGGAAAAAGAGTACATCATGTAAAAGTCTCCCCTTCATGTCAACACATCTTTTTTTAGCAATTTCAACAAAAATCTCTGAGTCGAAGCAAATAATATCCTTTGAGATTCTTGTACGTGTCCAAATACTACCTTATTAAAAACCTCGCCAGTAAAACCCAATAGGACAAAACCTAATCAAGGAAAAAGAGTGCAACACATAATGCCTAAAATTAAAAAATATTTTTTGCCCTGAAAAATATACAACTATCACTTGTCGCTTGAAGATATCAAAAATATATTTGATTTCATTTTAGTGTCTTCGAGTTGGTTTAGAATTAAACTTTATCAAAAGATTTACTAAAAATGCAATATCTAGTCTTGTACATTGTGATAAATATAATAAAGCACCAATGGGATTAAGATATGGTACTTGTGGATCAAGTATCTTTCTTTGAGTCCAAAAAATAAATATCATAGGAATATGTAAGGAATATGCCTTATTCATGTTGATCCTTTTTAGAATCTTTTCAACATAAACTGATTGATAGACTAGTATTCCCTCAAATTTGTTCTCGATCTTCAGGCCGAGACAATATCTTATTTTTCTAAAATCTTGCATCTCAAATTCTCTTTTCAAATATCTAGCAATTCTTAGGAGCTGTTCAGGAGTTCCAATTAAATTCATGATATTGATATAAATGCTACAATTGCAAATCCATATTTTGATTTCTTTATGAATATACATGAACATATAGGATCATTAACATATCATTTCTTTATGAGATATTCACTTAGATTATCATACTACATTCGTCCAGATTGCTTTAGGCCATATATAGATTGATGTAACTTTATTGAATAAAAGTTACAAGAATTCAAATTATATGCTACTGACATTTTAAATCATTCAAGGATTTTCATGTATATATAGGTATTTAATGACCCATATAAATATGTCATTATCACAGCCTTTAGGCACATTTCAAGTCTTTTGAAAATTGCCAAACTAATTAAAAATCGAAACGTGATCGTATCCATCGCAGGTGAATACGTTTAATTTTATTACGTTTTTGAATAAATACTCATCTATATCCAACGAGTTTGACGTCTTCAGGCATCTGGACTATTGGTCCAAATACATCACGTTTGGCTAATGAAGTCAATTCTACTTGAATTGCTTCATTCCACTTAGGCCAATCCTGACTTTTTCCACATTTATTGATACTAAATGGTTCATGATAATCATTTATAATCTCAATAGATATTGCATATGCAAATAAATTGTCAATGATTATTTTATCATGACTCCACAATTCTCCAAGGAAATTTATGTATGTCCAAGATTATGTATCTCTTCAAGAGATTGTACTACTTCTAAAGTACTCCTTTGCAAAGGCTATTAATTCTCATCACAAAAAATTAACTATGAGACAATTTACTTTCACATTATCAATATTGGGTTTCTAGAATAAACTCTTTGAGATACAATTATATCTCACTATCTCAATTTTCATATGAGTAATTATCTTGATAAAAACATATGACTTCTTCAAGCGTTCACATGATAAGTTTAATACAACTTCATGAATATAGCTCTGCTTTTGTTTTGATCAATAATTTTTATGAAACATTTATCCATAATACGTTATTCAATATCCTCATCATTTTTTAGTAAATATATAGAGCAATAAAATAGGAGATCTCAATTTTCTTTAAGTTTTCGGTACACATGCCTCTTCAAGGGCTACTGTAAACTTTCACATCTGCTTAAGGCAAACTATATTATAGTTTAGATACATGAACTTTTCTATATGCAATTAAGATACTTTTTGTGAGTATCATAGGGGGTGATTATATTTTTGGATAAAACCCTTTTTTTTTTTTGTTTTTGGATAGAAAAACAGGGCAAAACACCCAAACTCAAATTTTACACAATCAAGGAAAACTCACCCCTACAGCATCATCAAATAACGCATGACAAATACCATTAGAAAGAGACTGAAACACATGCAAACCAATGAGGAAAGTCATCACAAAATTCGCTAGAGCATCTGCACATCAATTCGATTCCCTTGGTGATAAATATGTCAAATATGGATTTCCTAGTCACGATCAAGCATACGTTGAATATCACGCACTATACTAAATTAGCATTCCTATAATCAACATGTCCAGTGATAAAGTTGACCACACATAAACTATCAACCTCCAAGATGGCTTTCCTAACATTCATACTCCAACCTAATTATAAAACTTACCATCCCCATAACTCAGCAGCTATTAGCGTACAAACCCTAATTGTAAACCCTCATTCACATACATGACTAGATAGATAAAAGTAGCTAAGTTAAGTCGAGAGCATAGAGTGAGATAAGCAAATCTTTTAAGAGTTCAATAAAGAGATGAAAGAGATTAAGAAACAAGTGACTAATGCCAAATTCAAGTCTTTAAATTGTGTAGAGAACTTGATAAAAGTCATGGAATATGATTTTAGAACAAGTTTCAAGAAGGGGCATTTTAGTCATTTCCATTGGAGTTAAGTAGAATAAAATAATTTTTCAAAGAAGCATTAAAGACCAAATTATGAAGGACCAAGAGTTTTAATGGCCAAGTGAGATTTTAAAAAGTTTGGGACATTAGTGTAAATATGGAAATTGGTCAAACAAGTCAAGAGAAGCTTTTTATATAATTTACACTTAGCTATTTCAAGAGAAACAAGAAGCATACGGGAACAAAGGAAACCAAAGAGAAAATCAAAGGCAAGTTACACCAAAGACAAGGAAGAGAGGAGACCAAAGGTGATCAAGCAATCTAGCCTTCCAAGTGACTAAGTAAGCATCATCCAATCTCAACCAACACTCCAAGAGTGAAACTCAAGCATAAAAGAGGTTGGTTATCCATTTTTGAGCTAGTTACTTATGCATTAAGCATGCTTATATATTGATTTTAAGTTGATTATTTGAGTTAGTTTTGATAAAAAAAATTGATGTGGGTTTTGATCTAGAGTTTATATTGAGGTCATAAGTGATCTTTTGGGAATCATTTGTGATGAACTAAATGAATATTTAAGTGTTAGGGTTATGTATGGTGAAACCCTAAAAGTGTGTTAAAAATCTTAGATTAAGTTAAGTTTAGTGTATTAGGTGTTTGTGTAAATGCTTAAGTGAGATGAACCATTGTTTTTCTTAAAAGATTGAAGTGTCATGAGATAGTGAATTTGTGTGTGATTCACGGCCAAGCCTATGGTGTATTATCATCTTCAAGTGTTGATCCATTTAAGGCTTGAATCATGCTTGAATCATGATAGGAAAACAAGTCAAGAAGCTAGAAACCACAAACACACACAATGGTCTTTAGTCACCCTATAGAGCAAAGTGAAGGGCATTGAAAGTCTATAAGCAATGCTATTTCTCTTCAACTTTATTTTATTATGTTTGACCATAAATGAGTGTATAAGAGTTAGAGAAGCCTTAAGAAACAAGAATGGAAGTTAGATAACCAATGTGGTGAAAAAACCCCTTAAAAAGTTATCATAAAGTGGTGTTTTTGGCCTAAAACACCTATCAAACGATATCGAAATTCGACAAAATTTTATGAGTGGCCACATTGGAAGATAAGAAGAGTGTAAGAGAAAGAATTAGAGTAAAAGCATGCACGGTTTGGGCTGTGTATTACATTTGGGTTAAGGGGTCTAAAATGACCATTTTGAGTTCCAAGCTTCAATTTATGATAGGAAGCGTATGGAGACATTCCTTGGTATATATAAGAATGATTCATGCAAGAAAATTACGAATTTGGAGCATGGATCAAAGAGAAATTGAAAGGAGAAGCTACTAGTGTAGAGAGAATTTTATAGAGTTAGTATAGTTAGGTGCATCTTAGTGCATCTTTGCATTGTCTATTGAGCACATTCTGAGTGTGCTTATCATGTGTAGGTGAGGAGCATCCGACCGGATCATGAGAGGGCTTTTGAAGCTCATCTGAGTTAAGCCCAAGCTTAAGGTAAGTGCACTTTCAAAGAGTTTTCTAAGTGATTTTATGCTTTTGCATTGATAAGCTATATTTTATGCTTTTGCATGTATAAGTTCTTCTATTCAAATGCATGTCTTGTATTTGTAAAGTAAACGAGTCCAAGGACTCAAGTTTAAAGCTTTCAAGTTAAAGCTTTTGTGCTTGTGTACCAAGTATAAAGATTTGTAAGACATAGTATTAGAGAAAAACAAGTTTTCAAATGCCATAAGTACCCACCAATTTATTGAGTTCGGCCCATACGGTATATCCCACTTAGTAAGGCAAGGGTTGGGGGGAACGAGTCACTAACTGTGTGGTTAGAGTTATGAGTGAGTGTGTCGCTCCTACTTTGTGGGATATGGTCTCACACTACGGTTAGCGATGTAGAATTCCACACGTAGTTGCTGAGAGGTCTCAGAGAGTTGGTTGCGATGGATGCCAGATACATCGCCTTGTGACCTACCACACCTACAGCCTTATTTAAGTCGTCGTGTGGTCAAGAGATTAGGATTACGAATTGTGCTTTTATAAAGTTCAGTTATCTTTAAGCATGTTTAGATTTATGCTTTACAAGTTTATTATAAGTTGTTTATATTAATGCTATGCAATTAAATGAGATTTATGCTTTAAATGTCTTTTAAGAAGTAGAAACTTTTATTAAATTTTTCTAAGGATGAAGTTTTCAGAAAGTAGAGTTAAGTTTATAAACTATTGCACTCACTGAGTTTTATAGCTCACTCTTCAAATTGTTTTTAAAACCTCCTCAGGTACTCATGTGGGTGAAGACCAATGAAGACTCCCTCCTCCGTATTCAAGTGGGTGCAAGTGTTGACATTTGCTTATTGAAGAATGTAATATGCATATTTTATGTCTTTTGTATATTGCATATGTTTGTACATTTTGTATAAAAAGAGTTATATCTTTTGAGTTGTGTAAAAGTGCACCTTTTCGTGCTTGTAAAAATCAAGTTTGTTGGATATAAAAGTGCATGTTTATATCTTGTCCTTGAAGATTTCAAATTTTTGTGTTTATGTTGATAAACTTGATTGCGATAAGTTAGGTTGGATTGTGATTATAGTTCAAAGTGTCCAATTGCTTTTCAGGTTTTGGGTTTATCCAAATTGCAACCGTTATACTGCTGGTTTTGAGCCTTAAAAATGACCAAATGAATAGTGTCAAACCAACCCAAACTAGTTCAACTTTAAGGTTTAAAAGATTGAGCTTCCGCACAAGTTAAGTTTCAAGTGAAGAGGGTTCACTCCTCGAACGCCTTCTTCCCCATCAAGATGGACTTAGAAAGATTCGTTGGGGTGCTCGGGCATATCCTCCGAATAGGAGCCTAGTGGCGGCCCAGATCGAGGCGTCTCACTAATATTCATCAAAAAACATTTCACCAAATCACCTTTATCATCTCGAATTATACCTTCTGCATAAGCCATAGAAGAAGAATGTTTAACAGTTCCATCAACATTAAGTTTAAAGAATCTTTGTAGAAGGAAGGTCCACCCAATTAATCTTTCTTGTTTTTGTAAATCGTTTCTATGTAAATCCATATGCAGCCATCTAACATTTAAAATGTCTTTCACACGAACCATAATGGTTGCCATCGAACTTTGCCTTTGTTAAGAATTGGTTTTGAAAATGTTCTGCTTGTGTCATTACCATAAGCACCAACAGGTCACCCCAAAGACAAGAGGCCAGTTGACATTTCGATCTCCCCCAAAAATCTTACCACTTTGAAACCGGAATCAAATGCATCCACACTCTTCTAGCCTCTCCACAATCCCATAGAACATGATCTAATTCCTCAAGCCTCTCAAAGCATTGTTGACAAACTACATCATCTGTCATTCCTCCATATTTCCTCTCTACATTTGTAAGAAGTTTCCGATGATAAACTAACCACAAAAATAACTTCATTCTTTCATAACTTTGCCAACTCCAAATATATTTCCAAATTTCATTACTCTTTTCTTCTTTTCTTGTGACGCCGAAATACAAGCACAAGCTGAAGCAATGGTGAATTGTCCTGACTTCAAGCTTCCCGAATACATTACATCTTCACCCTCATTCCTCCTCAATGGCTTGACAGAAGCTAAAATAAATAGGATGTTATTGGAACCCATACATGAAAATCATTCCATCTCCATTCTCCATTACCATTAACATAATCCTTCACATTTTTTATTAACTCACTATGTGATAAAAAAACATTGTAGCACTCTAAAAGTGACTTTCCCAACCCCAACCAATCATTTAACCATGACTTAAATTTACTACCATCTCCAACTGCTGAACTACCCCTCTTTAAAACAAAATGCTAAACCTGTTTCACTCTTCTCCATGTAAAGGAGATAACCTTTTCTGAATAGGTTGTAGAGTCTCTATCATCCTCTCACATATACTTATTCCAAACTACCTGAGCCCAAAAAGCCTTATTTTTTGCATTAAACCCTACGCCAGCTTCATTAAAAAAGTTTGAATCATATATTTTGCCTTTCGAACACCTAACCTACCATAACATTTCTTGTTCCAAACCCTTTCCTGGTTCACCAAGTTTATCTTTCTGTGTAAGACCCCAATCTAAGTGGACCCAAGGGATTAATTGAAATTTAGTTTATTATTATTAATTTGGTCCACTTTAAGTTTTAGAAATAAATGGATATTTGGATAAATATTCAATTGGGGGACATTTTTAAAAGAATTTAAGAAAGTTGAGTGTAAAAGGAAAAAGATCATACAAAAAGTTGGGGATAAAATGTAAAAAGGCAAGTCAAAAAGTGTAGACAATTGGTATTGAGCAACCTTGCATGGATAGAAAAAGTGAGAATGAAATAAGGATAAAGACAAAGAAAGCAAAAGAGACAAAATTGGTGGTAGAGATAAGATGAGAACAAGTGAGGTGGTTAGAATATTATCTATATGTTTTGATACATGAGAGAGTGAGGTGATGTAGTATCTTATTTATGTGTGTATATATTTATGAACATTGAACGACCACAAACACACAAACTAGATGAGCAAAATAAGGAAAAAAAAAAAAACACAGAAAAGAAAGAAGAAGAAGAGAGAGAAGAAAAATATAAGAAAATTTTCATATGATTTATCTAAATATTTTGGTGTCCGATTTATCCGAATAAATGATTTTTTATTTCACTAAGGTTTGAAATCTAGAAAATTAGTTAATTTTCTCATAAGTTCTAAATTGAGTTTTCTGTGATTTTAGGATGGATCTAGGATAAAGCGAAATCATATGGGAATTCATTTTAAACCTAGAAATAAGTAAAAGAGTTATGTGAGTGGATAATTTTATTTTAATTAAATTGATTGAATTATGTTTATTTATATTTCAATTTTATTATTTATTGGAAATAAATTATTTGTTTAGTTAATTGATTTTATAGATTATAAATTATGTTTTATGGTTGAAATGAAAATTTATTGTGTATCAATAAATATGCATATGTATTAGGTTTTTCAATCAGAATTTTATGTTTTTAACTTGAATTTATTATAAGAAATGTTTTGAATATTTTTAGTAACATTATGTTAATATTTTCAAAAAAAAAATATTTGTTATATTTTAATTTAAATATTTGTAAGACCTAAATCCAAGTGGACCAAAAAGATTAATTGAAATTTAGTTTATTGTTATTAATTTCGTCCAATTTAAGTTTTAAAAATAAATGGATATTTAGATAAATATTCAGTTGGGGGATATTTTTAAAAGAAATTAACAAAGTTGGGTGCAAAAGGTGGGACGCAAAATGAAAATTTACAAATTAAAAGATTGGGACAAATTGTGATCATGCATGGAGAAGGGAAAAGTGACAAAATTGCATATATTTTATTTTAAAAAAATGGACAAGTGTCATGAGATGGTGGATGGTTATTAAAATTGTAACAATTTTTTAATAAATAAATTGGATTAGCATGAGATAAGAATGAAATAAGAGGAGGACATATGGCATCACAAACAAAAATTTGTGTTAAAATAAATGAGACGCATGGAACCAGCTAGAAGCCAAAAAAGAAAAAAAAGAAGAAAGAAAAAAAGAGAGAGAGAGTCGTGTAGCATAAGAAAAACAGACGAAAGAAAGTCGTGAGAGAAGAGAAAAGAAAAGAGAAGAACAAGAAAAAAAAGAAGAAAAAAAGATAGAAGGAAAATAGGAGAAAATTTCCATATAGCTCATCTGAATATTTTGGTGTCCAATTTATCCAAATAAGTAATTTTTATTTCTATTAGATTTGGAATCTTGAAAACTAGTTAACTTTTCTATAAGTTCTAAATTGAGTTTATATGATTTTAGGATTGATCCAGGATGATAAGAAATCAGATATAAACTCATTTTAGACTCAGAAATAAGAAAAAAGTTATATGAGTGGATAGTTTTATTTAAATTAAATTGATTGAATTATGTTTATTTATATTTTAGTTTTTATTATTTATTGGAAATAAAGTATTTGTTTAGTTAATTGATTTTATAGATTACGGATTATGTTTTATGATTGAAATGAAAATTTATTATGAATTCGTATTTATATATACTTATCAGAAATCCCAGTAAGAATTTAATGTTTTCAGTTTGAGTTGTTATTAGAAAAGTTTCAGAATATTTCAAATAATATGATTTTATGTTTTAAGAAAGAATATTGATTTTTGTTTTGAGAAAAATAGTATCCCGAATTATATGGATATTCAGAAAAGATTTGAGAATAGAAAATAAAAATGTTTTCAAAACACTAAGGTTGTACGTTCCCCTCTAACAGTTAGATAGACTATATATGTGTGAGTCCCACATTCGTCTAACATGTGTATGACAGATGTTGGAAAAGTCATTGAGTTGTCGAGAGAGTCATTGAGTCATCCAGTACGTGTATGACAAATGTTATCCCTCGTTCTACGTGTGTATTGATTATCTTCACCACGTATGACAGATTTCCCTGGGTACTAGTTGATGTAGATTTTCATATTACAAATATTATATATGGAGATTGATCAGTATAAAAAGAGATTTACAGAAAGATGTTTTCAAAAAATTTTTACAGACTATAGATTTTTGGATTTTATATTATTAAAGTTACAAAAATGATTTATATAGAAATTTTAAGTTTTACTATAAGATCAGATTTAAATTTAGTTTTATTGTCTCAAATATAAATTTATATGAATCATTGTGAAGTATTTATTGTTACCAGAAATATATTATGTTTTATTTACAAATATTTTTTAAAAAGCTATATTCACTCATTGGGCGTTAGTACTCACTCTTTTACAAAAACCATTTTTTTCAGGTATCTGCTGCAAATTTGTGTAGATTATTACAGATTGTCAAAAGGGCCACATGGTGATGACAAATGCATTAATAATATTTTTAAGTAGAAACATTTTTATATCAATGTATATTATTTTTAATTAACTAGATTTTTTAAATGCATTTACAGAATAGTTTTATAGATGAAATATCTTTTTCAGATATTTTGCGAATATTCTATTTATTCAATACATGGGTCCAACACAAGAAATGTACAGATTTTTGAATTGTTCAATTTATATTTTGACCAAATTGATCATCAAATTTAAGATGATTATTTTAAAGGATTTTTAGTAAACCCAGATTTTAATCAGAAAGACCCCGGTTTTCACAGGATTCTCCCGGACTCGAGAGAAGAGTCGGGATGTGCCCTTTCAAGTTGATATCAGAGCTATGGTTTTAGATTCTGAAGACATTTTCTTGTCACAAAGCATTCAATTTTTATTTTGCTAAAAATAAAGTTATAGTTTTATCATGCATAGTTATGGCCAATCTCGCACGAAACCTGTGGAAGATTTGGGTTAGCATCGATAGTTTATAGTTGATAGATTAAGCTGAATTGATTTTGACATGAATAGAAAGTATATGTTGTATGATAGTAATAAGAGATTCATCAGATTGTTTAGTATTCTGAATGTTTGGATAAGCAATTATTGGAGTATTTATATTGTGGTGATAAATATATTGATTGTGTAGTTAGTGAATATGCCTAGAAGTTATGGTTGTTCATTACATTTGAATTACTTGCGGATTAAGAGTACATATGAATAATTGGTGATTGAGTTTTGATGTGTTTAGATTATATGATTTTATGTTTTGATCAATTTGAATAAATATGGTGTTATTTTGTTTGATTACTATTTAGCTTAAAGGATAGAGTTTGGGAATGTTGACAATTTGAAACATAAAAGTTTGTGGAATCCATTGGAAGGATAATATGTAAGTGAAGTAGATCCTATGTGATTCAAGTCCTTGGTGTTTAGATAACCTTTTGATTGACGGATATGGTGAGATTAAGTTGTTATATATGGATATAATTTCCTATTTTTGAACACAGATGAAATTTAAGGGTTTAAGCATTCCTTGTAAAGGTTTTGGGAGTTAAATGTTAATCATTGTATAATATTTTGCTTTTAAGTTTTAATTTGAAATCTATTTGTGATTATAAGGTAATTTATGGATTCATACGAGGTTATGATTTGAATGTAATTTTGATGGATTTTAATCAAGTTTAGTTGTTAAAAATATTTTTGGTGGAATTTTATTGTTATTCGTGATGAATATGATATAGCTCTTATTTATGCTTGTGTTAGTACATTGATTGATTTTAATTATTGAATATTGGTTGCTTCAAATTTCTTAAGGTTTAATTTGATTTATTATTTTATTTTCATTTTGGTGAAAATGGTGGTAAAATTCTGAGGAAATTTTGATGAAGAATGTTTAATTCATTATGGAGAATTGTAATATTAAGAGAGGTGATCATGTGTATAATTATTAGTCTCTTACAATCAACTAAGGCTAAGGTATCTTTTAACAAGGATTGTTCTCGATATAGTTGAATTTGGAGCGTTTCCATGTAGATGTTTATGATTTATAATATTGGATGATGATATGAATTATATACGATGTTTTTGAATATTTATGACTTGGAGTTTTTAGATGATTGAAATTCCTGAGTATCGAATAAGGTTCTAAATTGACTCTTGAAATGTGAGTAAAATTGTATAATGGTTTTGTGGTGCTATTAATGGGATGAGTAAGGTATTATTGATTGAATATTAGAATTGCACAGTGGAAGTGTGGTGTTTAACCTTTTATTTGAAAAAAAAAATCATATTTATTAGGTTTGAAATTGAGTACTTGAATTTTGAGATTATTTAATGAGATTTATATGAATGTGATATGACATTGATGTCATAGGATGTGATCATGAACGATTTCTTTCTTTCCAAAGAGTATGGATAGAAAATGATAAAAAGGAGTAAATAATTATTAATTGGTGTATATTGATTCATTATTTTAAAACTGCATGAAGTATAAACGTTAAATAGAATGATTTATTAAGTTTTGTTCATTATTGCAAGTGATAAAAAGGAAAATAATTATTATTTAGAATAGTGCAAGTGTAATTATCCATAAGTGTACAAGTTTGGTAGTATTCTAACCACCTCACTTGTTCTCATTTTATCTCTACCACCATATTTGTCTCTTTTGCATTCTTTGTTCTTATCTTTATTTTATTGTCACTTTTTCTTTCCATGCACGGTCTCTCATTTCCAATTGTCTACACTTTTTGACTTGTTTTTTTACATTTTACCCCCACCTTTTTGTATGATCCTTTTCCTTTTACACCTAACTTTTTAAAATTCTTTTAAAAATATCCCCCAATTGAATATTTATTCAAATACTCATTTGTTTCTAAAACTTAAACCGGACCAAATTAATAAGAATAAACTAAATTTCAATTAATCTTTTGGGTCTATTTGGATTGGAGTCTTACAAATCATCCTCCTGTTAGGAAATTGGTAAAAATAAAAGTGGAGTCAATCCCACATCGGAAACAAAAGACAAAAATAAAAGTGGAGTCAATCTCATATCTGAAACAAAATAAGAAAGAATGAGTTTTGAAGGCTATAAAATGAGCCCAAGCTTTTGAGCTTCAAATCACCCCAATCAAAGACACTTTAAGCATTGTTTTTTACTCTACTTAAATTCCTTTCTTATTATTATTATTTTAGACTGTATGAAGGTGTGAGTTGATGTATGCTTTGGAGGGGTCGTAGGATGTGAGAGAATAGTATATGTGATTGTAACAATTTTTCACATAGTAATTTCTTTTTTAGGGCCGTGGTTTTTTCTTTTGTTTTGGAGTTTTCCACATAAATTCTTGTATTGTGGTGATTATTATTAATTTTTATTTTATTTCTCTATTATTTTTGATATTCTTATACGAGGCAAGTTTTTTTTAAGAAGAGGTTTTTGGAGGCAAATTTTCCCAACAAGTGGTATCAGAGTCTGGTTGCCTAGTTGGTAAGGTATCAGATGCTTTAGAAAATTCTTAGTATGTTCAGTGGTTGCAGCATTATCTGATCTTCCACATGAGAAAAGAATTGTTCTTGGTTGCTGAAATAAGTGTAGGTAATGTGAAAGTACATGTCTAGGGAAGGTTCTGGCTAGGAAAGACTTGATATTTAACTGTATCCATTGTAACTGACATCTCTTTCCTAGGAACTTACCTAGTGTATTGTTCACGGACTACGAGTGCACTATTCCAGTATACAGTTATGTCAAAGTTTTCAAGCCCTAAGAGGTTTGATGTGGAGAAATTTGATGGAAAGATCAATTTTGGCTTATGGCAAGTGCAAGTCAAAGATGTGCTGATACAATCCAGGTTAGACAAGGCATTAGAGAAGAAATCAAGCTCTGTTCTCAACAAAGATTCTAGCAAAGATAAAGCTTCTGGCAAGCCTAGTATAAACAATGAAGCTTGGGAAGATCTAGATTGGAGAGCTGCAAGTGCAATTCGCCTGTGTTTGGCTAAGAATGTTCTTACAAACATGCATGGAATATCAATAGCCAAGGAACTCTAGGAGAAACTTGAAGAGTTGTATCAGGCAAAGGGTATCTCAAATCGGTTGTACCTAAAGGAACAATTTCATACTCTACGTATGGATTAAGGTATGAAAATCTTAGATCACTTGAGTGTTCTCAATGGTATTGTTTCTGAACCGAAGGCTATTGAAGTTAAAATTGAAGATGAGGATAAAACATTAAGGCTCATCTTGTCTCTTCCAGCTTCTTATGAGCACATGAAACATATTTTGATGTATGGGAAAGAGACTCTAAAATTTGTAGAAAGTTACCGATAAATTCCTTTTTGAGGAGAGAATGCTGAAAAGTGGAAATCGCACTTCATCAGCAAATACAATATTGGTAACTAGAAATGAGAGCAACCAGAAGAAGAAAAACTCCGAGAAGAATATAATTTGCTGAGGGTGTGAACAATCTAGGTACATCAAGAAAAATTGTCAAAATGGAGCTGGTTCGGTAAAAAGCTCTGAGGTAGAAGCTAACAGTATCTCCCTTATGGGAGAAGGCGAATTTCCTTTAAGAAATGAGAATTACATCCTCATGGTATGTCCATGTTGCCATGGAAGATGATGTATTGTTAGCGTGGATCCACAATTGCATATGAGCATTGGTTTGGCATTGATGCAAGGTATGTGGTGGAATGTATGTCGATGGTTGATGAACTTCCGGTAAAGCCAAATGTGGAATTTGCACCATAAATTTTAAGCAGGTTTTTCGACATATACCGAAGTGAAATTCTTAAAATATGATAATTCTAAGTGAGTGTACTCTTTTATGGTGAAGTATGATAGTTTTCTGAGTTGAGAATTATGATTGTTGGTATAGACAATGATTGCACCGTAGTTGCAGCGAATGTTTCTTTTATTTAGCCAATGTGGAGTTTGTTAGGAAATTGGCAAAAATAAAAGTGGAGCTAATCCCACATCGGAAACAAAAGGCAAAAATAAAAGTGGAGTCAATCCCACATCTGAAAAAAAAAAACAAGGAAGAATGAGTTTGAATGCTATAAAAGGAGCCCAAGATTTTGGTTTCAAATCACCTCAGTTAAAGGCACTTTAAGCATTGTTTTTTACTCTACTTAAATTCATTTCTTGTTCTTAATATTTTAGATTGTAAGAATGTGTGAGTTGATATATGCTTTGGAGAGTGTGGATATATTGGGGTGGTAGGATGTGAGAGAATAGTCAATGTGATTGTAACAATTTTTCACATAGTGAATTTCTTTCTAAGGGCCGTAGTTTTTTCTTCTGATTTGGAGTTTTCCACGTAAATTCTTGTTTTGCGGTGATTGTTATTATTTTTTATTTTATTTCTCTATTATTTTTATATTCTTACAGAAGGTAAGTTTTTTTTAAGAAGAGGTTTTGGGAGACGAATTTTCCCAACACCTCCCTTATGAAATTTCATCCTCGAAATTTACGAATGGTCTTGACTTGAGGTCTCACTTTAATGTCATTGCTTTCATTTCCTCATTAATGAACATAATGATTCTATTCTTAATCATTCTCCAAATTTCTACATACATAAGATTGTATGTTCAACATATGTTTTGATACATGAAAGAATGAGGCGGTGTAGTATCTTATTTTTGTGTGTATATATTTATGAACATTAAACGGCAGGAAACACACAAATTGGATGAGCAGAATAAGGGGAAAAAAAAAACAAAAAAGAAAGAAGAAGAAAAAGAAGAAGAGAGAGAAGAAAAATATTTAGAAAATTTCTATATGGGTTATTCAAATATTTTGGTGTCCGATTTATACAAATAAATGATTTTTTATTTCATTGAGGTTTGGAATCTAGAAAATTAGTTAACTTTTTTACAAGTTTTAAATTAAGTTTTATGTGATTTTAGGGTAGATCCAAGATTTTGAGAAATTAGATGGGAACTCATTTTAGATCCAAAAATAAGCTAAGGAGTTATGTAAGTTGATAGTTTTATTTTAATTAAATTGATCGAATTATGTTTATTTATATTTCAGTTTTATTATTTATTAGAAATAAATTATTTGTTTAGTTAATTGATTTTATATATTATAAATTATATTTTATGGTTGAAATGAGAATTTATTGCGTATCAGTAAATGTACATATGTATTAGATTTTCTAATCGAAATTTTATGTTTTTAGCTTAAATTTATTATAAGAAATGTTTTGAATATTTTTAGCAATATTATGTTAATATTTTCAAGAAAGAATATTTGTTATGTTTTGATTTAAGTATTATTCATAATTATGTATGTTTACATATGAAAATCGTTTAAGATTTGAAAAGAAAATAAAAATATTTTTAGAACACCAAGGTTGTACCCTCCCATCTAACAATTAAACAGACTATACATATGTGAGACCTAGATTCGCTTAACACCTGTATGACAGATGTCAGAAGAGTCATTGAGTTATCAGGAGAGTCATTGAGTCGCCTAGCACGTGTATGACAAATGTTATCTCTCGCTCTGTGTGTGTTGAGTATCTCCACCACGTATGACAGATTTCCCTGGATACTAGTTGGTGTAGATTTTCATATTACCGATGTTATATACTGAGTTAGATTAGTAAAGAAAGAGGTTTACAGAAAACTAAATTTACAGAAAGAGATTTCTAAAACGGTTTTACAGATTATAGAATTTTAGATTTTATATTACAAAGGTTATAAAGATAATTTATATAGAAGTTTACAACATTACTACAAGATCAGATTTAAATTCAGTTTTATTGTTTTATATATAAATTTACATAAATCATTGAGAAACATTTATTATTATTTGAAATATGTTATGTTTTATTGCAGATCATCAGAAGTGCCACATGATGATGGACAATTGCATTTATATATATTATTTCTTTTATTTATCAGATTTCATAAATGTGTTTTCAGAATAGTTTTACACATAAAATATCATTTCCAAAGTATTTTATGAATATTTTATATATTCAGTAAATGAGTCCAACACGAGAAATGTATATAACTTTGACAAGTTCAAATTAACTTTATAAAGTGACTATAAGATTTATGATAGTTTTCTCAAAAGATTTTTGAAAACTTCAAGTTCTAATAAAAAAAGACCGTCAGTTTTCACGGGATTCTTTCCGGAATCAAGAGAGAAGTCAGGATAAGTCATTCATTCTGTTACCTGCATTAGAATGCCAAATGAATTTTCTCCTAATGCCATCGATACCTTGGCAAATATTTATGGGGAACAAAGTAGTTTGCATAACATAATTGAGGATAGAATTTAATACAAATTGAAAAAGAGTCAAACGACTTGCGAACGAGAGTTTGTTCCCATACCAATCTTAACTCTTTTTAGCATCTTTTTAACAATGAACTCATACGTACCTCTAGTCACCAAATCATGAATGGGTGGAACGCCTAAGTAATTACCCAAATCTGTCCGTAAAGAGATTCGTATATTGCTGCAAGGATTAGTAGCCATCTCCGTAGTAACATTTTTAGAGAAGAAAGCCATTGATTTAGTTCTATTAATTTTGTTACCAGAACTATGGTAGAATAACTCCATCATCTCCTTAAAGATATTTACTTGCTTTGCAGTAGCCTTACCAAACAAAATCAAGTCATTAGCAAAAAAATAAATGAGAAAGTATTGGCCCTCTCTTAATTAATGCAATCACCTCCCACTCCCCATTTTGCACTTGCAAGGTTAATGTATTGGGAGAGATGTTTCATACATAAAACAAAAATATAGAGACTAAGCGGGTCACCCTGTTTAACCCTCTAAGATGGCGTAATTAAAGGACTCAAAAGCTTTACCATTCCATGAAATTTGCATCGTAGAAGAAGTAAGACACTTCATAATAACATTAACCATTAACCATACCACTTGGTAAACTAACATAAAAAAGAGTATCCAAAATAAAATCCCATCCCAAATAATCATACGCCTTCTTAAGATCAACTTTGATTTCCATGTATCCCTCATGCCCCTTTTTAATCTTCATAGAATGCATCACTTCTAGAGTAATCACAATGTTATCAACTATATGTCACCTTGACACAAAACTTGATTGAGATGTAGAAACAATTTTATTCATAATCATTTTCAAACGATTAACAACCATTTTGGTAATCACCTTGTATATAATATTGCATAAACTAATCGGTCTTAGTTGATGGAAACTCTTTGGCTTTTCCACTTTTGGAATTAGAACAATGAGTATTCGACACAACTCCTGCTTTATAGAACCGTCTTCAAAAATTGAATTAACCAAATTAACAAAGAGTCCCCCATAATATTCCAATGTTTTTGAAAAAACATGGCTTGTATGCCATCCACCCCTAGAGCTTTTAAAGGTGCCATGTCAAAAACAGCTTTTCGAATCTCCTCCTTACTAACCCGACTAGCTAGCATCTTAAGCTCATTTCTTGAAAGTTGAGGGAACAAGCAACGTATAGGAAAGGTAGGTCGTTGGTTCTCCTCTTCTTATTGTAACATCTTATAAAACTTTCTCACCTCCCTCTGCAAGATGTCATCATTACAGCACCAATCACCCACCTCCCTCTGCAAGATGTAAGCATCTTATGAGTCATTAAAGCACATTGGATGCCACTTATCATCCTCGTCACTAAAGGAATATATGCTCCTTTGACGAAAATGATAAGGAAAGAAGAGAAGGTTGTATGGTTAGATGAGGGCCAGTGCAATTTTGTTGAGTTGAAGATGAAATTGACCTTGGCGCTTGTATTTACCATTCCATCATGAAAATGATAAGTTTATAGTTTATTGTGATGCCTTCGAACAAGGTCTAGGGTGTATGATGATGCAGAAAGATAGAGTGATAGATTATCTATCGTGGCAGTAGTGTTTACTTTAAGGATATGCAGACATTATCTATATGAAGTACCATGTAGGATCTTTATAGGTCATAAGAGCTTACAATATCTGTTTACACAGAATAAGCTCAATATTAGATGGAGAATATAGATAAAGCACATACAAGATTATGACTACACTATTGAGTATCACCCTGGAAAAGCGAATGTGGTAATGGATGCATTAAGTTGTAAGTTCAACGGTTTATTAGCCCAATTGAAGGCAGAGTATTGCCTATGTTATTAAGGTTGACATCCATGGGTATTAAAGTGGAGATGACAGACTTAGAAGCTTTATTAGTAACATTACATGTTCATCCAGTGATTAATAGATTAAGTAAGAGAACCTCAGACCCAAGATCCATAATTGATGAAACTAAGAAATAAGATAAAATCTGGACAACAGAGTAATTTCTCAGTAAGAGATGATGGAAACATGAGGAACAGATGCGTGCCCAACATTCATATTTATTTGAGATATGTAGGTGATTTAAATTTCAAGGACGAAATTTTTATAAGGAGTGGAGAAAATGTAAACTCTCGATTCTAATTTCGATGGTTTGGTTGGAAATTTATATGGGTTTTTATGTATGATTGAAGTTGAGTTTTATGAGACTAAAAGTAAAATAAGTGTAAACTACATGGAAATCATTAAGCTTGCTATGTTAGGGTTTTGTTGGAAGAAACACTAAGTTTGATTGAGTTTGTTTTAAGTGAATTTTGGTGTAGACTAAGTGTTTGATAAAATGCCTAAGTGACTTAGTTTGGAAAAATGGAATGAAATGAATTGATTATATGTTTGGCCATATAAGGCCATAGTAAGGGAAGTATGATATCAAAGCCATTTCATGTTTTTAAGCATAATTCGATGTTAAATTCATGCTAGAGAAATCTATGATAAGCTTATGGAAGTATTAGAAGTTAAGTTAGATAACATTCTAACTTGTAACCCATATAAAGGGCATTGATGAGTATTATGCAATACCACTTCATGTATGTGTTTTAATGCATTAAATGAGTAGGTTTGAGTATATATGGCATTAAGAAAAAGAGAATTAAGATTTAGAATGAAAAATGTGAAAGTTGCCTTGAAAAAGTGGTGAAAAAGTGGGGTTTTTCTTAGGTTTCGCCACTTGATAGTTGAAATTTTTCAGAAGCGCTTTATGGGTGATCTAAGTGCAAGTTAGAGAGATAAATGGAGCATGATTTGAGGAAAGAAAATCAATGGGTTGGCCTCTAGTAACTATTCAGCCAAGGGGGGTATGATTTTGTCACTTTTCGTTTCGAGCTTCGAATAATGATTTAGAATATATAAAGGTGTTCCTAGTTGAGAATAAGTAGGATTCATGCAAATAAAATAGAATTTTAAAGCTTCGATTAAGTTGAAATTGAGAAGGGAAGTATGTAGGCAACATAGTGTTCAAATGAATTAATTGAGTTATAAGCAATGTAATGAGTTTTGTATGGTTAAGTTTAGCTTATTCTAAGCGAGAATGTGATGTGTAGGTGAAGGAGAAGCAAGCGGAGCCGAAGAAGGCCATTGGAGCCCACTTAAGGAAACTTGAATTCAAGGTGAGTGCTACACTTGTTTCAAAGTGTTTGAAATTAGATTTTTAAAAGTTATAAGAAAATTATATTGTGAGTACTAAATTAAATTTTACAAAGTTTGTTGTTTATGAGTAAAATTTATAAGAAGAGTTTTTATTATGTTAGCTTTAAACTCGAAATGAGTATCTTTATTGATATTATGTTTTGTATGAAAAAGTTTAACATTTATGAATTCATATGACAAACCCCTTTCTTTAGGCGATCTGTCGGCACCCTATGAAGACCCTCCAGCTAGCCCTTACGCTCAGCTAAAGGATTCCCGCAGAGCTAGGCCATGTTCTTTCTAAAACCTTTTCGAAAATAGCGGAAACGCGGGGAAATTTTTCGTTTTTATTTCAAACCTTTACAAAACATTTTATAAAAATTTGGACAACATTCCGTTTGTTTTTCGAACTTTGCCACTCTGCAAATTATAAAATTCAACACTTCTAAAATCTCACAAAATAATTTCCTCAAACTACAGAATCTCAAGCTCTCATTTTTATCAATCCACAAGCAACCACAAACATGCATACAGTTTAGAAAAATATATTAAATTGAATTCATAAGTCATGCATAATTAATTTCAATTCATTCCAATAAAACAACCAACTAAATTTTTAGAACCTATTTCCAAAAGCTTTAAAAGTTCATATGCATATCTTTATTTACATATCCCAAAAATTTATACAAAAAGTCCCACATTTCAAAATAACAGCACAGTCTGCTCGACTCTTCTAATCACGATCCGGAAGTTCCTGCTATTGAAGTGTTTGTACCTATACCTGGGCCTAAGGAGGTTTTTATTTACAAAAATATAAAATATAATGAGCTTGATAACCCAGTGAATGTCATATAATTTCCATTTAAATCTAGCTTATCAAATAGCCTCCCAAAAATCTTTTAAAACATTTATGCATAATAAAATACCATGATTGAATAATTGACAGAGCTGAAATTCATCATCCATTTAAAAATAATAGATATCAATCGGAATTTAATAAAATTCATGCCAAATAAATAACATTTAAATCCATAGGTTACATGGTTTCCATTTCTATCAAAACCTTTTCATAATGGTGGCAACAATAACTTTAAAAGAATTTATAAATACAAATAGGCCAACCATTAGTAGCTTGCATAACATGGTACCCTAAAAGTAGAGCGGAATTCTACATCGCTCAGGCCATCACGGAATTCCACGTCGTTCAAGCCATCTATCCAGTTTTTACGTAGTGGAATTCCACGTCGCTACGGAGCGGAATTCTACATCGCTCGGGTGGAAGCTAGCTAACAATATACCTCTTGCATGCATTGGGCGACTCACAAGACTAAACAGACATGGTCCCACCCACTGTTAGTGACAGACTCTCCCAACACAGTCAATGCACGCTTAAAGTACTCAACCCAAACTGGAGTATATAACATACAATCAGGTGTACCACTGGTTTTCAATTTTCTTTTAATTTTAAATTTCTTTTCGCATTAAATCACATTTCATATAAATCATTTCCATAATCCATGCAACAATTTCAATTTAGAATTCATTTGATATTCTTAACAACATGATAAATTTGGCATGCATTTAAAATTAATCATAGTAAAAACATTTTTATAAAAACACTCACTTGGTCCTAAAGCTTCGTATATGGAAACTTAGGGGTCGTGTCGTGCTCCGCTCACTTCCTCCTCACCTATACATCATATATATACATAAATTTATATTTGCGTCAACTTCTGGAAATTCAAAATAACTAAAATTACATAATCACCCCTAAGTGACCCGTTTTACTCATAAACTTTCGTATTTCGTTCCTTTATCGATTCTAAATTCCAAAGTAAGTTTTCTTTGTCTGAAACCTATGTACTATCACTTAGGGTCGTTCTGGCACTAACGGACTCACGTTCGGAGGTCCGAAATGAAAATTATTCGGTTTCAACTCCTTTTTGCCGAACTTATTCCCTAATCCAATCGGGTGTTTTACTTGGTTTCCTAAGCTCCATATAAACAATAATTCATTTAGATTTCAACTCATTTTTATTTTTTTCAAAAACCAACCAACAAACAAATCGAAATAAAGTTCATTTCAAATCAACTTAATCACTAACAAAATCATCAACGTCAAGCTTAAACAAGTCACCCCTTTCCTTTTCGTGTTGACTTCATTTTGAGGTTGATTTTGGGGTGGTTTTGGACTGGTTTTCTTCCTCCCGTTTTCTTTTTCGACCAACCTCCTTCTTCCTCAACCAGACCTCCTTTTGCATTACTATTTCGAGTCGGGTTTGAACTGAAAATGGCATTGATTTTGGTGACGACGGTGGCTGGTTCGGTGAGCATGGAAGACTGGTTGTCCTCTCCTCCTTCTCCTCTTCCTCTCCCGCTTTCTACCTCGCACGATCTGTTGCAGTTCTGGTCTAGCTTGGCTGGTCGGTCGACGAGCTGGATTTGGCGAGCTTCTTAGCTAGACGAGCTAGATCAATGAGCTTAGCGTTGGGTTCAGATGGCCGGAGTAGCTCGATTGAGACGGCAGCTCGGCGTTGTCTTTTCTGCACGATTTCTGCTCCGATTCAAGACAAGCTCTGATGCGAACCCCGTATATATTGATACGACACCCACGATCAAATTGAAACACAACCCCAAGAAAGATAATTCAGATTTAAAGAAAATCTTTGACCCGTTAATTAGCGAATCAAGAACCAAAGATATAACGACGCCACTCCCAAGAAAGAGATGAGAATGTGGGAGATAAGTCAAGGTTGATAAATCAAGAAAAAATCTTGATGCAATTCTCAAAGTTCACAAAAAAACAATGAAGAAAAGTTAAAACTTTATTTCATCAACAACTGATTGAAAATTTAGGTTTAATGAGTCTTATATAGGCATACAATCCTAAACCTTATTGGAAACTAAATAAAACCATATTTTTAATTGACTTTGACTTTGACTCTTTCCTAAACACACCCATATTGGGCTTTTTTAATGACTCAGCCTCCTAATTAAAACTTAATAAATTAAACTAAATTAAAAACAATCTCATAATACAAATAAGGCCCAATGTAAATCAATTAAATAAATAACAGCTCAATTGCATTATAATCGACACCCAAGCCTCAAGATTTCTTCAAGATTGATGTTCTTGAACTTGTTCTTGAACTTGAATAATATTTTGAAGTCTTGATGCTCCTTCCAAGCTGTCCAAATCATGTTGTGTAAAACTCTTGGCCCAAATATCTTGAACGAGCCCATTTAAAGCTTCCTTCAACCTTTTAGCTCAAGCCCTCATCATAATTCTTCTAAATCAGAACCTACATCAAAATCAAAAGGAGAAAGATCAGAAACATTAAAAGTAGCACTAACATTATACTCACCTGGCAAGTCTATCTTGTACGCATTGTCATTGATACGTTCAAGCACTTGGAATGGACCATCTCCACGCGGCTGCAACTTCGATTTCCATTGAACAGGAAACCTCTCCTTGCACATATGCACCCAAACCCAATCTCCCGGTTCAAACACAATTCTCTTTCGCCCCTTGTTAGCTTGAGTAGCATATTGCTCAATTTGCCTCTCGATATGTTGCCTAACTCTCTCATGCAATTGCTTAACAACTTCAGCTTTCTTCTTACCATCCAAATTAGCTCGTTCCTCCATAGGTAAAGGTATCAAATCCAAAGGAGTAAGTGGATTGAACCCATACACAACTTCGAATGGTGAACAACCAGTAGTTGAATGCACACTTCTGTTGTAAGCAAACTCGACATGTGGTAAGCAATCTTCCTAATTCTTCAAATTCTTTTGGATAATAGAATGCAACAAAGCACCTAAAGTTCTATTAACCACCTCCGTTTGTCCATCAGTTTGCAGATGACAAGCAGTAGAAAACAATAACTTTGTTCTTAGCTTCCCCCACAAAGTCCTCCAAAAATGGCTTTAAAACTTTGCATCTCGATTTGAAACAATGCTCTTCGGCACTCCATGAAGTCGAAAAATCTCTTTGAAGAATAAGTCAGCAACACGTGTGGCGTCATCTATCTTATGACATGGTATGAAATGAGCCATCTTCGAGAACCTGTCAGCCACAACAAACACTGAATCTCGGCCCTTTCTGGACCTAGGTAAACCTAATACAAAATCCATTGAAATATCAATCCAAGGTTCACTAGGTATGGGCAAAAGTGTATACAAACCATGGGGTAAAACTTTAGACTTATGTTTCCTACATGTTTTGCACTTTTCACACATTCTCTCAACATCTCTCTTCATGTGTGGCCAAAGAAATGCTCATCTAACACATTCAAAGTCTTTCTAACACCAAAATGTCCCACAAACCTCCCCCATTTGCTTCTCTAACTAGCAACTCTCTTATAGACCCTTGAGGAATGCACAATCTACTCTCCCTAAACAAATACTCCTCATGTCTATAAAATTTACCAAATGCACCTTTCTCACAAGCAACATACACAGAAGCAAAATCAAGATCATTCACATACAAGTCTCTAATATACTCAAACCCTAATAATCTTGCATTCAAAGTAGAAATCAAAGTATACCTACGAGATAATGCATCAGCTACAACATTTTCTTTTCCCTGTTTATACTTGATCACATAAGGAAATGTTTCTATGAACTCTACCCACTTAGCATGCCTCCGACTCAACTTACCTTGTCCTTTCAAATGCTTCAAGGACTCATGGTCAATATGGATTACAAACTCCTTAGGCCACAAATAACGTTGCCAATTTTCTAAGGCCTTGACTAAAGCATACAACTCTTTGTCATAAGTAGGATAATTCAATGATGCTCCACTCAATTTCTCACTAAAATAAGCTATAGGACGCCTATCTTGGATAAGAACAACCCCTATACCTATTCCCGATGCATCACACTCAATCTCAAATGTCTTAGAGAAATCAGGTAATGCAAGCAATGGTGCAGAACATATTTTATCCTTAATCAAATCAAATGCATGATGTTGCTCACTTTCCTATTTAAAACCCACCCTCTTTTTCACAATCTTAGTTAATCGTGCAGCTATGGTGCTAAAGTCTTTAACAAATCTCCTATAAAAACTAGCTAACCCATGAAAGCTACGCATTTCACTAACATTCCTAGGTCGAGGCCACTCCCTAATAGCCTTAACCTTCTCCTCATCTATTTTTATCCCTTCTATCGTAACAACATAGCCCAAAAATACAATCTTATCAGTGCAAAATGAACACTTTTTCAAATTAGCATACAATTTTTCTTTTCTTAACACATCAAGCACACAATGCAAATGCCTAACATGTTCATCTGTGCTCTTGTTGTACACTAATATATCATCAAAGTAGACCACAACAAATTTTCCAATGAAAGAACGCAAAACATGATTCATTAATCTCATGAAAGTACTAGGTGCATTAGTTAAACCAAAAGGCATGACTAACCACTCATACAAACCATGTTTCGTTTTAAATGTAGTTTTCCATTCATCTCCTTCTTTCATTCTAATTTGATGATATCCACTTTTAAGATCAATCTTAGAAAACACACAAGATCCATACAATTCATCCAACATGTCATCTAATCTAGGTATGGGATGTCGATACGTAACTGTAATTTTGTTGACATCTCTGCAATCGATGCACATACTCCAAGTCCCATCCTTCTTAGGCACAAGTATTACTAGTACGGCACATGGACTCATGCTCTTCCTCACATACCCTTTCTTCATCAACTCTTCAACCTGCCTTTGAAGCTCCTTTGTCTCCTCAGGATTACTTCTATATGCGGGTCGATTTGGAATTGTAGCTCCAGGTATAAAGTCAATTTGATGTTTTATTCCCCTCTTCGATGGCAATCCATCCGGTATCTCCTTAGGGAATACATCCTTAAAATCCTGCAAAAGAGTTGTAACAATACTAGACAAAGACAAATCAAAGTCAGAGTTAGAAAAATAAGTATCTTTGTACAAAAGTACAAACATTTGTTGCTTGGCTAGAAAAGCAAACCTCACATCGCTCCTTTTGGCATAGACACTCATTTTCTTTTTCTCACTTTTCTTCCTCTCATTCTCTCGTTTACACTTGAGTGTTTTGTCACTCTTTCTCTCACACTCAACTCCTTTTCTCTCGACCTCACTAGTGTTTAAACTCTCAGCCTCTCTTTTTCTCTCGCTCTCTTTCTTTTGCTCACTTTCTCTTATTCTTACTTGATCTTTATACACCTGTCTAGGTGATAATGGTACAAGAGTGATTGTTCGCCCATTCATGGTAAAAGAATATATATTCTTAAATCCATCATGTATTACTCTCCTATCATATTGCCATGGACGACCCAAAAGCAAGTGTCCCGCGTGCATAGGTAGAACATCACATAACACCTTATCCTTGTACCTACCAATAGCAAAGGATATTAGCACCTGTTTTCTCACCTTAACTTCTCCACAATCGTTCAACCACTGTAACTTATATGACTTAGGATGTTTTGAAGTAGGTAAACTCAATTTCTCCACTAATTCAGTATTAGTAACGTTGGTGTAGCTACCCCCATCAATGATCATACTACAAATCATATCCTTGATATGGCATCTAGTATGGAAAATATTATCACGTTGCACCTTATCATCTTCCTTTACTTGCATCCTTAAAGCACGTCTTGCCACTAGCAACTTTCCATCTGCGGGATACTCAATTTCAACATCACTAGTATCTTCCAACGGTGGCATCTCATCATCATCACTCTCCTCGTCGGTCTCTACATCTCTATCCTCTGTTAGAATCATGGTTCGCTTATTAGAACATTGCGAAGCTATGTGACCTCTTCCCAAACACCTGAAACATTTGATATCTCTATTTCTCCCCTGTGTTGCCTCTGCCTTGCCCTTATCATGGCTGCTATCTTTACCCTCCTTAGGCTTAGCACTTTCGACCTTAGGCTTTTGAGATGACTTATCTTCTTTTCTACTCCAATTCGACTTCCAAGTGGATGTGGAACCCGAATTTCTACCATATCGTGACATTGAACCCTTCCTTTTGAGTTGTTTCTCCACTTTCATAGCTATATGGACCAAGTCTTCAAGCTCCACATAATGTTGTAACTCAACAATGTTGATAATGTCTTCATTCAATCCTTGCATAAATTGTGCCATAGTAGCCTCTCTATCTTCCACAATATTGGCTCTAACCATAGTTATCTCCATCTCCTTGTAGTAGTCCTCCACATTTTTGGAGCCTTGGGTAAGGTTTTGCAATCGCCGATAAAGCTCCCTATAATATGACCTAGGAACAAACCGCTTCCTCATAACAGTTTTCATCTCACCCCAAGTGTTTATAGGATGTTCCTCGTTTCTCATCCTATCTTGCACTAGTTGTCCCCACCAAACGACGGCATAATCAACAAACTCGGCTACAGCTAACTTCACATTCTTCTCCTCGAAAAAGTTATGGCACTCAAAGACCAACTCTACTTGCTTCTCCCTCTCTAGATACACATCAAGATCAGCCTTCCCACGAAAAAAGGGTATCTTCATCTTAATGCTACTAAAATCCTTATCTAGTCTATCGGGCCTATCATCTCATCTTCCTCTCTCATTCACATCCCTATAGTACCTATTATCTCTATTAGCTCTACGACCACCTCTACCACCTCTAATTCTACCCCTATTAGCATTAATAGAAATGTCATCTCCTTCTAACTCTTCCCCATGTAAATCAGTCTCTAATTCATCATTGACACCATGTAATTTCGGAGTTCTCCTTTGCGGATCTCTATGTAATCTAGCTATGGCAGCATCTTGTCTATTCATTCGATCCCTAAAATCCATAAATACCATGTTCATCCTCTCAAATTGTTGTTGCATTGCCTTAAGCATGAACGATACATTTGTACTCTCTCCTCCTTCAACTTCTTTACCTTTATCTAACGACATGTTTGATACCTGAAAAGAATGTTAGTAAATAAAATAATTCACACACTCCCTCACATGTTTCACTCTAGTCCTCACATGTTTATCACTCGGCACTTTTGATTTAACTCAACACTCCATGTCCACACTCAAACTTTTCTCACCAAGTTCTTTATAGAACTAATCGATCACAACAAGTTCACCCTTGAATTAATCACCCCTGATAAATCCCAACAAAGAAAAGAATGCGCACAAGGAATACGAAAGAAATAAGGATCAACAATATCACACGAATGATGAATAACGGAAAACAATCTGATTTCAAGGAAGATTTGAAAACTGTATAGGACTTGAATTGCAATTAAGGAGAATCAATGTCAACTCACTTCAATCAAAACAATTTATGGCGTTCAATTCTCTTTTCTTTTTTTTTTTTCTTTTTTTTTAACTCAAACTAGAACGCACACAAAGTAAATTGAATGTAAATTGCAAATTTGAACCGCAAACAAAATATTGATATGAATCTTGAAATTACTGAAATTCAAGAATTCAACAAACCCTAGAATGCAATTTCAAGAACCTTGATTATTAAAGCAGCTCTTAGATCAGATTGACATAGATAATATTAATGGTGAACCAAGATGATTTGTGATGAATGAAAGAACCAAGACAATTGGTGTGCGGCTCATAGAATATATATAGGATTAATGTTTTGGCTTGCGGTCTTCAATAAAAAAAAGCAAGAATCTATTAATGTTGAATGTTTGTTCAGCACATGCAGTTTACAAAGAAGGTAATGCGTGCAGATTACAAGCAGAAAGAGACAAGATTATTGATGGTTTTTTTTTTTTTTTTTGTCGTGTGTAGTGCAAGACAAAGAAAACAATATTGATGTTGCAGCAAATAGACAAGAATCAGAAAATAAACAAAATAAATTGAAAAACCAAACCTAAATTAATTAACCAAAGCTCTGAGACCAACTGATGCGAACCCCGTATATATTGATACAATACCCACGATCAAATTGAAACACAACCCCAAGAAAAGATAATTCAGATTTTAAAGAAAATCTTTGACTTGTTGATTAGCGAATCAAGAACCAAAGATATAACGACGCCACGCCCAAGAAAAAGATGAGAATATGGGAGATAAGTCAAGGTTGATAAATCAAGAACAAATCTTGATGCAATTCTCAAAGTTCACAAAAGAACAATGAAAAAAAGTTAAAACTTCATTTCATCAACAACTGATTGAAAATTTAGGCTTAATAAGCCTTATATAGGCATACAATCCTAAACCTTATTGGAAACTAAATAAAACCCTATTTTAAATTGACTTTGACTCTTTGACTCTTTGACTCTTTGACTTTTTGACTTTGACTTTGACTCTTTCCTAAACACACCCATATTGGGCTTCTTTAATGACTTAGCCTCCTAATTAAAACTTAATAAATTAAACTAAATTAAAAACAATCTCATAATACAAATTAAGCCCAATGTAAATCAATTAAATAAATAACAGCCCAATTGCATTATAATCGACACCCAAGCCTCAAGATTTCTTCAAGATTGATGTTCTTGGACTTGTTCTTGAACTTGAATAATATTTTGAAGTCTTGATGTTCCCTCTAAGCTGTCCAAGTCATGTTGTGCAAGACTCTTAGTCCAAATATCTTGAACAAGCCCATTTAAAGCTTCATTCATCCTTTTAGCTCGAGCCCTCGTTATAGGTCCTCCATTGATGCTCAAAGGATCCATATGCTTGCTTCCTTGGTTTCCATCAAGCTCGGGTCATGCTTTGGGTCGTTTCTGTCGTCGTTCTGCTCGATCGGCAATCTGGCTCTGCGATGAGATCTGGTCGGTGAGCTTGGTCGGCCGACGTCAGTTCTTTCTTCTTCTTCTTCTTCTTCGTCTTCTTCTTCTTCTTCTTCTTCTTTTTCTTCTTTCTCTTCTTCTTTTCTCTTTTTCTTTTCTTCTTGCGCGACCGTGACTAGTTCTGCTCACTATTTTGTTTTGTGAGTGAATTTTTGCTTCATGCTTTCCTCCTCAATCAACTTTCAAAATGATGGTCTCATCCTGAGAAAATTTCAGTCTCCTCCATGAGCTTTTAAATCAATTCTAGTTTGACCACAATTATTAAAACTTATCTTCAATTTAGTCCCTAATCACACTTAATAATTACTCGATTTCGTTTACCATTTTACTCTTTTCATTTATTCTCCAATTGAATTTTAATAAATCTCTAAAGTTTCTCTACAACCTTAGGTGCTTTCATTGACCTTTTAGGGTCTCAATTCATTACCTAGGGACTATCATTAGGAAGATCATAAATAAGGAATCGCGGGTTTACATCATAAGTATGATTTTTATTTGGAGATGAAATACAAAGTTTTAAGTCTAAGTTTTGTTAGCCAATAAGGCTATAATTTATAAATATGCAAACAAAAGTAAGATTTATAGATTCAAAGGTTTGATACAAAAACAATGGGTATGTTGTTATGTGAAAATTTATAAGAAAAAATTTTATTATGTTAATTTTTAAATTTTGAAATAAGCCATTTTGTGCTTTACTAGTTTGAATGCTTTTGCATGATTAAGATAAGCCATTTTGTGCTTTTTGCACTAAGCCAAGGTATTTTGGTGCTTATGGCACTAGAAATGAGTTTTTATGTTTATTGCATTAAGAAAATGAGTTTTGGTGCTTTTTGCACTTAAAAAAATGAATTTTAGTGCTTAATGTACTCAGAATTAAGTTTTATGCTTATTGCACTCCAATAAGAGATTTTTGTACTTTTGCCCTAAGTAAGTGAAATAAAAAGAAGTTTTCAAAGGCCATAAGTATACCCATTATTATAAGATTAAGTTTTAGACTCAGCTGGTATATCTCATATTAGTATGACAAGTCCGGGGGGGATACATCACTAACTTGGGGGGAAATCGAGTCTGTCGTGTCGTCTCTACTGATATGGGATATTATCTTGTGTTATGGTTAACGATGTAGCATTCTGCACATAATTATGAGATGTCTTTGTAAGTACGTGTCACAGTTGGTGTTAGCTCAAAATCGCCACGTGACTCCACGTCGATTAACGTTCGCCTAACTATTGCATGGTTGTAAGTATTATGGGGTACGAATGGTGCTTTTAAAAAGTAAAGTAAGTATTTAAAGTATTAAAAGTAAAGAAAAGTATTTCCAGATTTTGCTATAAGGAATTTTAAGTGTTTAGCACTCTGTATGCTTTCCGATTTATAAGTTTTATATGCAGTTATGCAAATATGAGTTCTATAAATTCTCTACGTATATTTCGTATGGAAATAAATACGCTTTATATGAAGTTTTATGAATTTATGCGTTTTACAAGTTTTGGGCATATAGCTTTATATGGATATGAGTTTAAAATGTTATTCAATTTATAAGTTTGATATGAATTTTATGCACCTATACGTTTATAGTATTAATATGTATGCTTTGTGATTTGAATAAAATTTATGCTTTAAAAATTGTAAGTTATAATGAGTTTTTATGTATAAATAAGCTTTATATGCATTTTGATGCCCTTACAGGTTTTATAGTTTTATAAGCTTTATGTGAAGTTTTATGCTCCTATTTATTTTATAGATTTTGCACTTACACTTTATAATGAAATAAGATTTGAAACCTATGGGAAGTTTTAAGAAATAGAATTGTATTTTGAAAAGTTTTTAAGGAGGTATTTTAAGAAATAACACTTTTAGTTAAAAAGAAATATAAGCACTCATTGAGCTTCCAAAGCTCACAGTTTTTGTTTTTATGTTAAAAACCCCCTCAGGTATTAATGTCGGTGATCGAGATCAGAAGGCTCCTTCAGAAGAGTAAATGGGCGATGACGCGATAATGCTTCTGTATAAATACATTTTTGCATATTTTGTATTCAGAAGAAATCGTGTGTAAATATATGTTGAAGTTCTAAATGAGTGGTAAATAAGTTATGCATGAATTTGAAAAGTTTTAATCACTTTTAAAAAAATTTCGTAGGTTGCAAAGTATTTGATTTATGATTTTATGCTTTTGATTTTTAACGAAATGGATTTGTGATTTGACATATATGTTTGTGGCCAAAAGAAGTTGAGTTGAGTTTGAAAATAGTTGGAAGTGTAAAGTTTCTTTTCAGGTTATTTTGGCTAAGTTAAAAATGCAGTCGTTATACTGCCAGATTTTGTTTTATAAAATGATTTGGTTTTAAAAAAAGTTTTAAGGGTTCGCTCCGTGAATTTCTCCTAACCCGTCTAATAGGATTTAGGAGAGATTCGTTGGGGTGCTAGGTAGGGCCCTCCGGACATAAGTATAGAGGGATTCGAATTGAGTCCTGTCAAATTTGATGTAAAAACTACGACATTTTAAATTCAGCTTTCTATAGAGTGAAATAAATAAAATAATGTAATTCGGCTCACTATTAGAGCGAATAAATAATTTGGATAAAAAAAGATTCTTGTCAAAAACTTTTCCATAGATCACCATCGACGACGGCGAGTGGAAGTCATGCGCCAGCAAGTCCGACCACTCACTAGCTGGACCGACCATATGCAGCGCTATGGCTAGACGTGCCTCCAGGGGCGCGCTGACATCAATGGGAGACGAGTTGCCCTCTAAGCACAATACCTTCTTCGTCAACGACAAGCATCTCATGCACAAGATACCACCTTTCGCATTTTGATTGGGCCACATGTCTCATGATGCCATCCATACATCACACTATATCCAATCACTTGTTGTCATGTGTTAGCCAATGTGTCTCCTATGTGTCATCGTCATGTTATATTACGTGGTGCTTGTGTGGGCAGGCCTTTCCAGCCTTGCAGCACACGCCAGAAGGTCACATGCACTACATGCACCATGTTGTCAACATCGATTGGCAACTGGATCAATACCACATTCTTCAGAATTTCACCCTCTTTGATTCTTCAAAATTTCACCCTCTTTCTGTTTATGCCCTTAGTTTTTAATTTTTGTATGGGTTGTATCATAGTTGCCTAACATGAGAGTAAGATTAACAATTAAATCCCAAAATCAAAAGTAGGTTTATTCAACGAAACCAAAATTCGACCCCAAAATTATATCGATCCATTCTCCTTCAATTCTTAATGAAATTTTATGATTCAAAATTTTGTAAAATCATCTCGATGTCTAGTTTAATATGAAATTTGAATCATGCAAAATGGAGGTTTATGGAGTGAGAAATAATATGTACAAGCTTTGGGTATCAAATATCTATTTCTTAAGTTTCAACAAAAAATTGAAGTTTCATAGCATATTAATCATGTAATAGGTTTAATCAACTAGCAAACAACTCTAACATTGCTCTGATACCAATCAAAGAATTCATAGTAGTATACAAATTCTATAAAAATAGTAAAATGGAAATCAAAAGTATACCCGTTTCTATGTAACGGAAATTGCTTTAGATCCTGGATTGTTTAACTAGTTAGAGTTCGGCCACTAATTACAAGACTAAACCCTCAAATCATGATATAAGAACATTGTCATTGTTTTCTCTTTGTTTTCTCTTTTCTTTGTGTTCGCATGCATGTTGTAAATATATTTTCTCATCAACCAAAAACAATAAGACCATTGTCCTTTATATAGGCAACCAAAGTTGTAGTTATCATTGGATAACTCCCAATAACCACAAAATGGTTATTCGATCTAATCCAATCCAAATGGATTTGAATCGGGTCATGGGTTTGGGTCATCTTAGGTGGACCTGACCTAATACCCATTTAAGCTAACAATGACCCTAGAGATTAGCTCGCATTAATGTTATGCATAAAAATAGCATAGAGGCCTCAAGCCCAATAGAAGCTTGAAAGGCCCAAAAAGAGTACAAGCTCGGTCAGGCAATGCAACCATAAAGCCCAGAACAATTGCCATGTTAACACATGTCATGTCAGCAGAAGCATCACAAAAACCAAAAACCCAAGTAATAAAGCAATAGGTAATTCAAAACGAGAAGCTCGTAGAAGAGCATCTCGCTCCAGTAGTAGCTTGGATAGTAGAAAAATCAAGAAACTTCCTTATTTGCAAAGGATGTAGAAAAAAGGAAACAACTCCAAATAGAAAATTCCTAAAATTGCAGTTTGATTCAGTATCAACGTATTTAACGTAATGTGGTATAAAATAAGAAGGAAATCTTAGACTTTTTTATATTATGAAAATATAATTATATGTAAATAATAAAACTCTAACACTATATAAAGGGTTTGAATGAGTACAAAACATGACAACATACCACCTTATCAAAAATCTTGTCGTAACATAGTCATCTTCAGAAGCAATAATATAACCGTGGACGTAGACTTCATGACTTACAGCTAGACCACTTTAAAAACCTTGTGTCTTTCTCTTTCATCTTTTTGTTTGACCTCTATTTCACATCACCTTTTTAATTTTATTAATTCGCACAATTTGCATTAGATTGGTTGTTGGTTGATTTTATAAGTCAATAATTTGGATCATTGTTTTCAAAAAAATAAAAATGTTGTTTTGAGTCTGTAACTTAGTGTTTTGATTTGCATGTGTTTAAAGTTTAACTTTATAAGCTTGTCTTAATTTTTCTATTTTTTTTTTATTTGTTATTTTTTTATGGAGGAATGCAAATAGGTTCTTTATAGGCTGGGTTTTTCCATTGAAGAGGGATAATGTTGATCGTTCCTTGTCAAGAAACGAAAGGCAAGCACTCTTGTAGAGGCCCAGATCAAGACTCTCATGTTTCTTGCTTTTCAAGAAGCTTGACTATTTTCAATAGATAAGTATAGTCGTTGTTTTCCTCTTCATAATTCTCTTCCTGATGTTCTTGTTTGGCTCGGTGATGGACATATCAGATGATTCATTGCAAGAATCGAACAAATTAATGTAAATGCTTACTATTTTATGTAATTCAATTTATGGTAGTAGATATATATTTAATCATATCTTCAGGAAGAAAGAAATGGAGATAAGTAGAGATGTTAAGACAGAATAAGTTGTTCCTTCTGTGTAGTTGATTGATTGTGCACAGAAAGACATTTTTGTTGTTGGAATTCTAAGAAGCATTTTTTTTTTTTAAACCAGAGCTTCAGAAGAAATTAAAGGGGATAAGATAATATGTCCTTACTAGTCATTTTGTGTAGGGACATCTTTGTAATTAAAAGTTTTAAAAAATTATGGATGTACAAATCATATATATGGGTGGCGTCATATCTATGAGTAAGGAATCATAAATTTGAAATGAAAAAATATATATATCTTGAAAATTTGAAAAAAAATAAATAAAACTTCAAATATTCACCATCCATTTTAAAAATGGACATAGGAAATTTACTTTAAAATAAAAAAAATTAAAAAAAGAAAAAAGAGAGAGAGAGAGAGAAGAAGATGGTGGAACTCCAATGGATTTGAGATGAAATGGAGACCTAGCTTATGGATCTGCACCACTCTTTTTTTTTTTTTTAATTTCTTATGTAAATTTTTATCTTATATTTGCATCTTTGAGATAGTTAGTGAATTTTTTTAATTTATTTTATTTTAAAAATAAAAGTATTAAAAATGGGTGAAATGACAAAAATACCATTACAACCGATACGAGTCCACAGTCAATGGTCATTTTTATCAATCAAATCTAACAACAAAAGGGCTCATTATGAATTTTCAAATAAGGCAAATTACACAAACTCCAATGAGGTTTGATGAAATTATAAAAATAGTTGAGTTTATGGTCAAATGCCACAAACCACTCTTTGCATTTATAAAACTCAGCATAAATACCCCTTTCGTTAGTCAACCATTAGAGAACTATTGTTAAATTAGCACTATTAAGGGTAAAATGGTTCATCCATAAGTTATACATAATTTAATAATAAATTTATATATTTTAAATATATTATTTATTTAAAAATAATAAAAAGAATCAAAAATAACAAGTTAGAAAAATAAAATAATAAAAAATATAAAATCTGGATCGAGACTAGAGAGACCAATGGTCTTATTCGAGACCGTCCGGTCTCCAGTGGAGACCCGCTCGTCTCCACTGTTGGAGACCAAAGAGACCACCTGGGTCTTTAATGATGGAGACTCAATTTTCCTCTAGTTGTTGCCAATGGGATAAGATCTTATGCTCCAATCCCAATTAGCTGCCCCTCTCTCTGTTCCCCTCTCTCACATCTCCATCACACCTCTCTCTCCCCTCTTGTCTCTCTCACATGGTTGTCGCCCCTTCGGTTTGGTTGGTTTTGTGATTTGTTTGGTTGATTGTTGAAAATATTGGTGTTTGGTTTGGTTGATTGTTGAAGAAGATTGATGTTTGGTTTGTGAATGATTTGGTTGCTTGTTGAAGAAGATTGGTGTTTTGTTTGTGATTGGTTTGATTGATTATTGAAGAAGATTGGTGTTTGGTGAGATGAAGATTTAATAAACTTATGATATACTTGCTAATTTATTTTATTTTGTTTTGTTTTCATTTTAATGAACTAAAAATGGTGAGGAACGATTGTGTAATTTGTGTGGTTGATGTGAAAAGGATACGGGTGATGAATTGATAATGAACTATGGATTCTGGAGATGATTATGGATTTTGGAAATGATGTTGAACTATGGATTCTGGAGATGATGATGATGAACAGTTCTGGAGATGGGATATCTATGTTTAAAAAAAAAAATTGATACATTTTTTTATTATTTTTTTTAATTTCATTCTTGTAAATATTTAATCTCCACCATCCCTCACTCTTGATGGACAATGGAGATCCATCATTTTTTTTTATTAAATATCGATCCCAAAATTATAAGGGCATTTTAGTACATTAACATGATTTTTGCTTGACTGTTTGTTTGACTCAATTGCTTACTAACAACAGGAGGTATTGATGTTAAGTTTTATGAATGTCAAGAGAGGTTCCTGTCATTTCACCATAAACTCAACTATTGGTATAATTTCGTCAAACCTCATTGGAGGTTTGTGTAGTTTGCCCTTTCAAATAAGTGAATTTCAAGTGTAACTGAGCAAACTTTAGGTGGGCTCGGTATCATTTATGCCTTTTTTTTTTTTTTTGAGGTATCCCCATTTTGTTTTTGATGCGGTGATTATATATGTAAACTGATATTTTGCTTGAGAAAGTAATATTTCATTTAGAAATACACAACTTTACAGAAATTGGTTAACCAAAACCCTAAAACAGGGAAACTATACCGTATATGTACATGCACACCAAAACGTCAAAGAAAATGAAAAAGATCAAGACTTTGAAGCTACTGATGTTGATGGAGATTCATGAAGATATAACAGCCACGTAATGAATAGCTAATGTTTTATTTTCTTGAATCAATATGGATCCTGAAAAGGGCTTACCAAGTCTCTATCCGACGATGAGATCATTGAAACACATCCTGTCAATATTTTAAACAATAAAACTAATTAAAAACAATTTGATGTAAACAATGCCATATATGAGTTTATCTATGGTACACTTTAAGAGCAGTCATTCACTAGGGATGACAAAAATTTCCGATCTAACCCAAATGGGGGGGATTGGAGTATTAAAATTGAGTTTCGAATTAGATTTGTATAACAAAAAATTAAGCCAACTTTATCATCGGATCGAGTTTGGGTCAAACACTTTTGATTTGACCCAACCAAATTAACCACTTTAGTATTTTTTTATTATACACTAATATTGTTTTTATTAACATTATTATTGTTTTACTTTATTTTTTTTAAGTGTTAAGCATTACTGTTTTGTGTATTCAATTTTATTCTTATTAAGTTTGTATTTGGAACAAACAATTTTTGTAGATAATTGAGATGTTTGAATGGAATTTTGAATGATGTTCTTAATAAATTGGCACTTTTGTATCAATTTTAATTAATTTTATGTTGATTAATTTATTTTAATGATGTACGTTATATTTAAATTCAAGATTTAGTAGTCTTAGATGATTCTCAATTTAATTCATGTTTATGTTTGAATTTATTGTTACTTTAATTCATGTTTATGTGTGAATTTAAATAGATGTTAAACTTTAATCTTATGTTTGAACTTAAGCATATGTCAAAATTTTAAAATGTTTTTGAATTTAAATGCATATTTACATTTAAGTGAAAATTAAAATTTATAACTAAGTATATGTTAAAATATTTTTGTCTACAAATCAGGTCAAAATAGGATAGGTATAAGGCATCATACCCTAAATGGGTTCGAATTTGTGGGACTCAGCTACAATAAGATATTAAAATCACCTACACAAACCTATAAAATGACCCATTTCAGTGCGTGAGATTGGATGGAATGGAATTAGATAGATATGGATATAATAGGACTGAATTAAATTAGCACTATAATGTATTTGGTGCAATTGGGATTGAATTGGATTTGATTAAATTAATTGAGATTGGATTAGATTTGATTAAATTAATTTTATATTATAGTAAATTGATTATTAAATAACATGTAATGAATTAATTTTTTTTTTTAAAATAAGTAATGAATTAATTTTTAAATACATTCCCTTCCACCCTTGCTCCAAACAATAGCATGGGCAGGATGGAAAAAAAAATTTCCCAAACCCCTCTGATTGCCAAGGCACCATATAAACCCTGAAATGTTCATAGTGGGATTTGAGCTCCTACCATTATGATGGATAGAAAATTGTTCAATTATCTACCCATATGCGCATCTAATTATTAAGGAATATTTGAGTTTGTGCAAAAATTATTTATATTGAATGCTTATCATTAAGCGTTTGTCATACTTAGTGTGTATCATCTTTTCAGAATTTGTTAATGGAAGATATTCTCTCCTTTGATTACGAACTTTATATTTTAGAGTTATTATTATTTTCCTATCAATAATTAGTGAATTGTCATTTTTTTTCTTATTGATTTACGAAACGTCATTTTATCTTTTCTTTTGACTTGAATTAATACTATTTCAGAGGGTTTTTTATTTTTTTAAAATCATTAAGGAAAAAAATAATGATTCATCAATCGTCAGGGGGGAAATAATAACAACTCTATATTTTATTTGAGGTGTCAATTTAATTACATATATAATATGTGGATAGTTAAAGAATATCATATTCATAATCACGTACATCCACATATAACATATCTACAACACTAATTCCTAGTTAGTACTGCTTCTAAACAAAATTTTTAGAAATTATTTGTCACGTTTTTAAAGTAATTATTTATATTTTTAAGACAAATAATTTAAAATGTACTGTTACACATTAATTAAGAACAAAACTATCAAACTCTTGAATTTTTTTAAAAATACATTTTTATTTCTTAATTAGTATATAACGTAACAAATCCAACGATAGTACCCAAGAAAAAATAAAGCTATTCATGTACTCTTGACTAGTTTATGATTTGTATTTTTTTCAAATAAATTCATTGGAGTTCATAATATATATATCTATATATATATATTTTACTGTAAATTTGGTTTTATATATAATATAAGGTTCTCATTTTTGCCTAATCTGAGATAAAGAATATATATATATGGGGTCGACTATAATACTTTTGATATGGATACGTCTAATATTAATTATATTATAAAATTACTGTTTGTATTTATTATATCTGATTATATATTTATTATATTTAATTATTACTAAATGAGTCAAATCAAACTCTAATAACTCAATGACTCAAATCTAATATGTTACAATCAAATCAGTAATTTTATAATATAATTAATCATTTGTAGTTATCAAATGTATTTATATCCACATGCATTGTCAAATGTGCCTATATATTTATGAAAAAAACAGACCATAGTAAGTAAAACAGGAAAAAAGAAGAAGAAGAAGAGCATACCTGAAGTTGCAGTGAGACGGTGAAAGGTAAAAGAAGCAAGCATTTGTTCCTCAAGAGGAGAGTGATAAGAGGAAGATTGAATCAACAGTGGTACTAATATTGATGAAGCCACTGACAGTAAGTTTTCATCACCAATTGAATGGAGAAAGTTGGTCATCCATGCAACCGTGTATAGGCTTGCTCTTGCTAAAATTGGGATCCCATTCGCTATACAATTTGAAAGCCCAACTAACAAACTCTTGTTGTTCCCACTCTTCAGCAACCCAATTGCTGCTTTTCTTTGCCAAACTTCTGCTGCTTCTTGTTCCTCTTCATTCTAGTTATTGTTTTATTATTGAAAAAAAAAAAAAAAAAAGATAATAGATAAATGTCAATAACAATGATGAATGAGATGAGGTATTGAAGGACTATAACAAGTGTAATTGCATATTAATCTTATATTAAATAATTGATTTATATTAATGGATTATATTAAAGTTATTGTCCAACTGATTTGACAAATTGATTTATAACTATCACATCAACTATCAAGTGTCAATCTCAAATTCTAAATATTATAGTTGGAGTCTTTCCTGTCAGCTTAACTTTTTTAGTCTGATAGTAACTAATATGATATCAAAGTTTAAAGGTTTATGACTCAAACTCTCTATTCACTTTATCTAAATTTTTTTTTTTACGCATATTATACAGTACTGAACGTTTAATATTTATCCAATATCTGTCATCAGTCCATGTAAGCGTCTCACATGTCAATCTCAAGTCTTAAATATAATAGTTGGACCGTAACTAACACAATAATGCATCAGCATCTCATAAATGGTGTAATTGGTACAAATCAACTTTTTATGTCAAATTGTGCGAAACAGTTGAGCAATATAGCATCATTCATGTTAAAATATGGAGGCGGTTTGATGAAATGCCAAGCTTACCAAGATTTCATCAACAACAGTAGCCTTGCTGTAGAATGAGTCGTCTGAGCTGTCATGGAAACCTGCTTGTTTTAACAGCCATTTTCCTGCTGTTGCTTCTTCTGTGCAACGAAATTGACCTCCCAATATCATGAGTGCCTTGGCTGATTGTTTTTGAACGTTTTCGTTACATTTTTCACAGTCCAAAGCTGCTGTGATTGTGTCAACTGCTTCTTCTCTGTAAATGCTGCTCTTCAAAGGATCCCCCTGCAAAATAACTGCTGCTCCTTGTGGGGTCCGTTCCAAATTCTATATCAATGTATGCATTTGATTCATGATCCATAATTACTTTTTAAACAGCCAAAAACACAACTTTTACTTATTTTGGATCACCAAACAGATACTCCAAACAAATCACAAATGGAGTTGGTGCCTGTTTGGCATAGCTTACAAAAGTTGGCTCCTAGCTCTTGGAAGGTAAAAAACAGCTTGCGAGAGTGTTTGTCTAACACTCCCAGAAATTGCTTTTGACTTTTGAAAGCTCTTCCATTAAAAGCCAGGTTTACTAACTTCTCCAAGAAAAGTTTCCTACAAAAAAGGAGCTGTTTTCCCGTTTTAATGAATTTTTTATACGAACAATTTTATGTTTTTCTCCACCAATAAAATCTAAAATTCCGAAAACTCTTTTGAAATATATTCTCTAAACGGTAATGAAAAAATTTCGACTTTTACTTCTCTTCTCCTGCTAACAAAAAAAAAAAAAAAGCTTATCCCAAAACGAGGCATGAATGACATTACCAGGAGATCCAGCATTAATAAAATTACTGCAACCAGTGGCTGTTCTTCTGGTGGAGCTTTCTGGAGGTAGACTAACAAGACGTGCATGGTGTTGAAGCCACCCCATCCGCAATTCAGTCCATCTAGGAATTTCGTGATCTGTGTTCTTCTGGAGTGTGTTTTTATAGTATCAATAAACCAAATTTGAGCTTTGTAATCATTAGAAAAAGAATAAGAAAAAGGTTCATTTCATAAATTATACCTGGTCAGACAGAGTAACTCTGTTAATAAAGTGATGGCACAACCACTGGAGTAGTTGTGATTTTCGACCACAATGAGCTCGAGAATGGAGGCCTTATTCAAACTTTCCACCAAGTAACTCTTGCAGGTTTCGTCAGCACGGATGCAACAGAGAATGATAGAAACAGCCGCGTTCCTTTCATGTATTTCTCCTTTCTCAACTCTTCCAACTAGCAACACTAAACCCCCAAGAGAAACCACTTCTCTTGCATTCTCAAGGTTTTTGTCTTCATCAAAACCATTAACAAGTTGATCTAGAAAGTAAAAAGCAGCAGCCTGAGCACTACAGGTTACAGTGAAAAGCGTCTGCAATGAGTCCCCAAACTCGAGCAGTCGAAGGACTAATGGCACCCACTCAGTTGATATCATCTGTTTCGCCTTTGGCTTCACTAGGTAAAGCAAAACACTAGCTTTTAGAAACAGACTGCTATTTCTCAAAAGTCTAATGAAGATCTCAAGTTGTGGATCGAAATTCAATATGGTCTGCCGGATCAACTCGTTTTTTGATACCATTTCTGCTAGTATCGATGTTGCTAGTTCTAAAATTTCATCATTGTTCGAAGCAAACAAGACCTCTAGCATTCCTTCAATAAGGGATGCCTTTGATAATTCAGCTTCCGCGGCAGGATCACCATGCAAATTCAACCAAGTTTTGGCTATTAAGCGGATTGCTAGTTCACATTCAATTAAACTATCCGACAAGCAAATAGTTGTGATGGCTCTACTCAGTTCACTTGAATGAAAGTAGGCCCTGTTTTCATGTCTGATTGAATTCTTCCTCCACAAAATCTCTGTTTGCACACCCTCACCCTGGCAGGTAAAGAAACGAGAAGCGCCTAATTTCTGTGTCTCAGGTCGGAATTCAGCTTGATATGGTCTTGGACAAAAGCTCATTTTATTCTGTCACAAGAAATAACAAAGATTGATACTTTCCAATGCCATAAAAAGGAAGTTGAAGTTTCAAAATAAAAATCGAATTTCACTCACCTGAACATAATTCAAGTTGTTGTAGTTATCTATATCTACACTCAGTTTGGTTGCATCATCTACCAATGCTAGATTTGGATTAACTGTATCCATTGATCTCCGTTCAAATGAGGCACCAAACACAGCTTGGTACCTGAATCAACATTTTTTGGACTAATCAAGCATTCTAAAATTATGCAATAACAAAATCATGATTAGCGACTTACAAGTTGTTGCTTGTTGTGGAGTTACGCGAAGTATAGGAATCGGATGATCTCCTTCTGGATGATGCATAGCTTGGTCTTGTTGGCAGAGGCACCACAGGTACAGCTGGGGCTTTGGCTCCAATTTTAAGCCATTGTTTGTAGTAGACAGCAAAGTGGGTAGTTCCCATGTCCATTTGGTCATTATAAACCTTGCTCAAAGCTTTGAGTCTCTTTTCTTTTTCACCAAATTGGAAGTCTGAGAGAAGGTCAAGTTCCTTGTGATACCAAACCTTGAGGTGGAGAAGGTGAGGGAGGAAAAAATGCTCCCAAAGATCAGGAAGCAAGTGGGTTCGTGCCAAAAAAGGCGAATCACAGAAGACTAGAAGCAAATGTCTAGCAGATATCCGATCATTCTTCTCCAGCTTGTAAACGATTGCTAGGTAGAGTTGAGCAAATGCTGAGAGATGAGAATTTGGTATTCCACAAGTTGAACTATGGCTAGACTTTTTAGAATTCAAAGAGGCAACCATGCTCAATAGCTGAATTGAATTCCTTAACAATTTCGTCCTAAGCTCCTTCTTGGTTGTCCCTCCATCTTCAGTCAACTTGTCAATGTTTTCAACACCAAGTTCCATGTTTGTCAAGATCCCATTATCAGAATCCTTCTTGCTTCTTCTCATCTCCAAGCAACTGCTGAATTTCCCTTTAATGATATCGCGAAAATTCTCATCCTTGACATACCTGCCAATGTATCCACTGAGTATAGAAATCACTGCTTTTATAGCAACTTCATCAATAGGAGGCTCTTCTCTACCTATACCAACTCTTTTAGACGAGACCACTGAGGACCCTTTTCGAGTTCTAGCCTTCTCAGGCTTGTGCTGCTTGAGATCATGCCTGCAGATGTATACAGGCAGTGCTACAGAATCTGAATCATCTGGACCAACTCTGTCCTTGAGCTTCAGTTCTTGCTTCCTATTTTTCGACAACTTTCCGTTCTCAAATCCATCTTCAGTAAGCAGTTGCTGTAGAGAAGCCATGTTTCCGAGGCAACGAGGAAATTGTCAAAAGTGTCATTAACTTTCTCTGTAAAGTAGAAGATAATAAAAGAAGAAGAGGTGAAGAGACGCATGAATGAGGACAAGAAACTTTGAGATTTTCTTACCTGTAATATACGTTCTCTAAACTTTTGAATTGAAAATTCTACATAATTTGAATTACATTCTCCCTCGTTCAATAGTGACGTGAAAAATAGTTTAGATGATTAATCATAATAATTTAAAAATTAAAACATACTAATCGTAAAATTGATATATAATATAAAATAAAACTGTATAGTTACAATCATTACGTTCCTTCAACTGTATTCCATTCAACCCATTCAGGATTCAAGAATAAATCTTTCTTGAGGTTGGTGTTCAAATTTAAGATAAAGTTTTAGAATATACCTCATGTAATATAATTTTTTTTATCTAATTTTCACTATATGACATAATTAATCAATTAATTTTTTTTTCCTTTAAAATTTTAAATATAAAATTATTTAAAGTTAAAAATTTATAAATTCTAATAAAAAAATTTTAAAAAGTACTGAAATAATACAACTGTCTTAGTTACCACTATATTACAAAAGTTGGAATTTACAAATTTTTACCTTATTCAATACTGACACCAATCATATGACCTGTTTTGTACCCTCGTCACATGTTGAGTTGAGAATATAGGTACAAAATCTAACACAAGGAATGACATCAACTTGTATATAAAACAAACTGTGCCAATCGGGCATAGATTTTTGTACACCTGCGTTACGCTTGATTTAATCATTAATGAATAATAGTTCCGAGATTTAGAGTTGAAATCTAAAATCACAAAACATTCAGATGTTGTCAAAACCTATGTAGAATCTTAACCTTCTGTTTTTTTTTTTAACATATTGTACGCACATTATAAGTACAAGTAACCTTGTTAGACCCTCTTAATCAGACCATTTAGGCACAACTCAGAAGTGGGACTCCCACAGGCTGGAGGAAGGCAACCAAGAAGGAGAAGTTAGACCCTCTTAATCAGACCATTTAGGCACAACTCAGAAGTGGGACTCCCACAGGCTGGAGGAAACCAAGAAGGAGGAGAGACTCACAAAGGAGGGAAAAATCAACCATATTTTTGATGGTATCATCAGTCGAACTTGAGATTAATGCACGATAAACAAAGTCAAGGGGTGTTGCTGCCACTACAACAACACATGAAACTCATGTAAAATTTTAACTGGTACAACAGATATATTACTGTTAAGTAAACAGCCTATTCAATTAAAAAGTTTTAGGGTTTTGTTATAATCTTGATCAATTATGTAAGAGTTGTTATAACTTGTAACTTGAACATTGCTGGCATTCTAAATATTAATTTTTATAATTGATGTTATATTTAATAAATCTGAGCACTAAAGATCTGTCTTTAAAAGAAGAAACATTAAAGATATGTAGTTGTATGTTAGATTTATCAAAACGATATTGATACTTTAAATCAATGGGGATTCAAAAATACTTAAATAGGAGATAAACTCGATTGATATTGACCACAAAAGATAACATAAAGAAGAAACACTACTTTCAAAAAATCGATCTCAAACTTCATCATAAAAGAGGTCAAGAAAATTTATAACTCTCATATTAATAACATTATATCCCAACATAAGTGGTAGTATCTCTTCATTCATTTTAATGATGTGGTTCAAGCCATACCAAATATATTTTAGAAACTTTGTTTGTGTACCTTCCTATAGAAGTAACTTATGTCTCTAATTATGGGATTGCATTAACAATAATTAATTACGATATGTTCTTATAGATCTTTAAATCATTTGGCATCAGCTTTAAAAGAGAAGAAAGGGGTAGTAAGATTAAGTAAATAATGTGAGAGCAATTATAAGTAATTGGGTAATAGTATAATATAGAATAATGGGACCATCCCATTTTTCCCTTATAGTTTGATGTAATAACTAATTATCTCATTGTAGTTTCGGATAATCTTATTTAACCTCTGTTATTATTATCGTTATTGAAATTATTAAAATATCTTTTATAGTTTTACCTTTCCATATTAATAATTAAATTTTGATTTTCAAAGTCAACTTTGACGGTAACGAGTTTTTTGGATATTTTCATAAATTAAAGGAGATATTTGATTTACTGATAAGGGGGAGATTAGTGAATTTAAAAAATACTAGAGAATTATGGCATTATATCAAATTACAAGGGGTAAATAGAATTATCCCTAGAATAATTTATAATTGTGTAGGTGAACATGATGAGATGTGGCAGCATCTAGTAGTTAATTTCCATGGTCGTGAGGAAACTTGGTCATGGAAGAATTACATTATGCTACGTCGTATACTGAAAATGTGAAGTGACCCTTTGATGCTGACCCATCAACTTTTCTTCCAGGAACGCACTCACGGGAGCTTGCATGTTTTCAATATTAATGGGCCCCCGTAATCTCCTAGTTTCATCGTTTAACTTGTATGCAGTCTATCATATTATGTTTCATCTACGTAATAATCTTTTGACAAAACTAGTGAAGATATATTTAAACCCAATTAAAGAATTCTAATAACTGTGACAAAGAAACATAGATCCTCCTCATTTTATCTTTACTTTAATTTTTTTAAAAATTACTATCAAATAGATTAAAGATTTATTATGAAATATATTGAGACATTCAAATCACTATTTTCATAATTAAAAAACGATAAAAAAAGAAAAAATGAATTGAACTCCAATCACTAAACTGGATAAAGAGTCGTACAACTATCTATAATAAATGGAGACATGCACTTCAACACTTTAAAGCTTGTAATTGGCAGTGTGGTAAAATATGTCGATTCATACGTAATACTTAGTACTATAAATCATAGTTGGAGTGATGGTGACTTATGAGTTATCATACACATAAAATAGAAGAGATTTTAAAAAACAAAGCAGAAAGGACACATGAGTTCGTGCATAAATAGATAATATTCATGAATGTATGTCTCAACGTTTTGCGGTCCTTTGTATGGTCGTCATTTTTTTTTTTTTTTTGTCCTCCTCTGATTTTTCAATTTCATTTTCTTTCTCTTGTCTTATTATCTATCGCTTTGCTGGCTTCAGTTCCCCAATTACACCCCATTTTCATCTGGGATCAGTCATTTTTTGGTTCAATTAAAGCTTCTTTATTTTTTAATTATTTAAGGAGAACATTGCAGGGAATGGAAGACCAACACAACACTATGTAATTGGTTAATTTATAACAGAGACAATTCATGAACTACAAGTCAAGATAATCTTTCTAACTAATAAGTGATTGATGGAAACAAGTACAGCTTAAGACTGTCCAATCCAAAAATGGAATTACATTGGACCCTGAGGTTTCGCTTTGCTACACTTGAATCGAGAAGTTTGTTTAATCCACACAAACACTCTCTAGATGCACCGGTATCGAAGCATTCTATTAACTTAACCCATTTTCGTTGAGAAATGTCCAAGGTACCATTGCTTTAATAATAATAATAATAATCAAAGTATTGTAAAGTGGATGAATATCTACCATTATTTATTTTATTAGATAAATTACAATTGGTCCAAGATGAGACAATTCTCAATCGATGTGAAGGGAAAAATTGATTTAATATGAATACGGAAACATAGATTTTAAAAATTTGTCAAAATAAAAATATGTTTAATTGATGCTAGTAATAATAATTCATTAATTAAATTAATAAGATCGAATCTTACTTTATATGAAAATTGAATTTAACTCTTTTTATTCACAGATTCTTTACCATTTAGTATTCTTTGCTATGACTCTTCGTAAAACAAAAAAAAAAAAAAAATACTGTGTGTGGACACAATCTTAAAGAATCAAATTACGAAATCTTTTCATAAAAGAAAGTTATGTAGAAATCAAAAAATAATTTTCTTGATTTCTTTTAAGATGGGGCAATATGGTGTTTTTAATTAATGGAAGTTTTTTGTTCAAATAGCCAAAAATTCTCTCTTATTGTTAACAACATAAAACACCCTTTTATAATAGTAGGAATCCAATTTTCTTTTTAAATTGAAAGACTTAGTTCTTATCCAATATAAAATCAAATTTCTTATTGGCTTGAAACTCTTTACTTTTAATTTAATATGTAATCTAATTCTTTCAAATTAAAACTCTTTTAATTTAATTTAATATGGAATTTAATTCCTAATTAAATTAAATTAAATTACTATTTCCATTAATTAATTAAATGATTTTTCATTAAATTAAATGAGTCTAAGTCATAAATAATTTAATGACACCATTTAGAATTAAACCCATATCCTCTACATATAATTAAATAATTAACAATTAATTAAATAATTATATATTTAAATAATAAAATTATTTAAATAATTTGTGAATGTGTCCATAAAATTTATATGAGACGCTAATAATTAAACAATCCAATTATATTCTGTCCTGTGTTTCTTTATGTAGTTGTGAGCTAGCAAGATGATCAAATGGACCTACAATTTGAGTTCCAATAATATTGGAATTATTAATTAACTCTTAAATTAATAATTCACTATTATTAATCTTAAATTTATTCTACTAAAAACTTAAGATTTCACTATCATAATTGTAGATGTTTTACACAATTTGAATTTTCAATGTCTATCGATTTACTCATTTCATATGGTTTGATCATCCACGAATAGTTTATAATTAGAGCTAGGTCATTAAAATCCGTTATACCTCTCAATTATATCTTATTCCATTAAGTACCATTAATTTTCTAATGAACAATATATCCACAATAATTTATGAATTTATTTTTCCGTTTACTCGTAAATAGAAAGTCAAGTGCTCTTATTATTCAAGACCTGAATCAATATTTAAGAAAATTGCTCATCTATTTCTCGCATGAATGAGTGGATTCCACTATTATGTAGAATGTTTTCAGTCACTTATTAAATCATATCTCCAAAGTATGAAACTTATTTACCGTAAATCTATAATGGTCTCACTCATATAAATCAAAAGATATGACTCAACAAATAGGAATTCATTAAATTCTCAGGATTAAGTTCAATTTATATATGATCATTTAATCAATAAATATGAATTTCTTTAGTTAACGGATATTAATGAGAAATTCATTTTTATCATGGTCCAATCCTATATAATCTCTATTATATAAAACGCTTCTATTTTTATGTCGTCACATGAACGATCCCAAATAATATCATCGGATTAAATACAAAATGAACCGTAGATGTAGATTTATTACAAACAAAGTACTCAATTTTGTTTGCTTTCTATGAACTCTTTAGATTATTGATCTCAAATTAAATCCTCTTGTTATCATGATTTTAGACTTGAATTTATAAAAGTATATATGAATTTTATGGTAACCTAAAGTTCTAGACATTCATAAAGGAATTATGTTAGTGCACAATTTTGTACCTTCCTAAAAGGAAGATACCTTTTTGTTTTATATCATGATATACTTACATGTGGCTTCTTTTATGAAAGATGAATATGTCTATTTTCAAAAGGGAAGGTGAAGATATGTGTTTTATTGATAGTGCAACAACACATACTATTCTCCAGAATAAGAAATATTTCTCAAATTTGTCAGTGACCAAAGCTAAGTTATATACTGTATCAGGTCCTATAGACTTAATAGAAAGTTCTGGAAGAATCATTATCTTGTTAACAAATGATACCAAATTATGTATAAATAGTGTATACTCAAATAGATCCAGAAGAAATCTACTATGTTTAAAAGATACACGTAGTAACAGATATCATACTGAAACGACAAATGAGAAGAATATTGAATATTTATGTATCACTAGAATTATTTCAAGCCAGAAGCTTATTTGTAAAAAAAACTTAAAGCTTTCTTATCTCGATTTTATTATACAATTATAAGATCAATTGAAGTATATGTAGTTTTGAGCCAGAAACTCTCAAAACCAATACATTTCAACTTTGGCATGATCATCTTGGTCATCTAGGATCTATAATGATGCATAAAATTATTGAAAATTCTCATGAACACCAATTAAAGAACCTGAAGATTCTATCATCCAATGAGAATATATTCATTCTTTGTTCATATGGAAAATTGGCGATTAAACCATCCTTTTCTAAGGTTGGTTTCAAGTCTTCATTTTTTCTACAAAAATTTCAAGAAGACATATGTGGACTTATTCATCTACCAAGTGGACCATTTCGTTATTTTATGGTATTAATTGATGCATCCGCAAAATGGTCACATGTATGTTTATTGTTTAGTCGGAATATTGTTTTTGCTAAGTTACTTGCTCATATTATTAGACTTCGAGCACAATTTTCAAATTATCTAATTAAGAGCATACAACTAGATAATACTGGTGAATTTACATCGGTCGGAATTAGTGTTGAATATCCAATTCCACATATACATACCCAAAATGGTCTAATAGAATCATTCATCAAGTGCATTTATGTAATTGCAAGAACTTTGTTATTGCAAACAAAATTATCAGTTTCTGCATGGGAGGAGCATATTGTTTTACATACAGCAACATTGATTCACCCAACACCCATAGCGTATCACCAGTACTCTTCATTACAACTTATGCTTGGACACCAACCTGATATTTCTCATTTATGCATTTTTGGTTGTGCTATGCAAATGCCTACTACTCCTTCTCAACGAACCGAAATGAGACCTCAACGTCATTTAGGGATTTATGTTGGTTTTAATTCACTTCAATTATCAGATATCTTGAGTTGTTAATAGGTGATACTTTTACTACCCATTTTGTAGATTGTCATTTTGATGAGACAACTTTCCTACCATTAGGTGGAGGAAAAATTTCTCCTAAAGAAAAACATGAGAAAAAAGTCACTATTGGAGAGAAAAATGAACTCTCATGGAATATGACAACAATATCTCATCTAGATCTTCATACCACCTAATGTGAAAATGAAGTACGAAGGATAGTAAATTTTCACATGATTATGAATCAATTGCCAAATGCATTTATAGATGCTGCTAAAGTAACAAAATCATATATACCAGTTGTCAATGCACCAACTAGAATAATTGTTCATTTAAAACAATATAATTAGAATGCAGCAAATGAATTATCTACTCCACGCCATAAGAGTGGTAGGCCAATTGACTCAAAAGATAGGATTCCCTAGAAGAGAATAATGAAAAATCGTGATTCTATTGAAAATTATCCTCAAGCTACAAAATTCACATTCTCTGAAAAATTAACTCTAGAAGAGTTACCAGTACTTGAAGAGACTGAAACCCTCAAAGAGGTACAAACTTCTGTAGGGCTACAAAATTCTAAAAATTAAGAAATGTCGATGAATTGTGTATAAGATATATGAAATCATAATGAAACGAACACTGATGATATATTTTCATATACAATAGCTATTCAAATTATGAATAATGATTGTGAATCACATACAGTTGACGCATGTAGACAATGGCATGATTGGCCTAAATGGAATAATGCAATTCAAGCATAATTGAGTTCTTTAGTCAAACGTAAAACATTTGGACCTATAGTTCATACGCCTTAAGACATCAAACTCAATGAGGAAAATGAGATTGTAAGATGTCAAGCAAAAGACTTGTTGTACAAAGTTTCTTGCAAAGACAAAAAATTGATTATGATGATATGTATTCACCTATGATGGATACAATTACTTTTAGACTTTTAATAAGTTTGACAGTCTTAGAAGGGCTCCAAATTCATCTTATGGATGTAGTGACAACATATTTATATAGGTCACTTGATAGCAACATCTACATGAAAATTCCTAAAAGATTTAAAATGCCTGAAGCATATAAATCAAAAGCCAACAATATTTATTCAATTAAATTACAATGGTACTTGTATGGATTGAAACAATCTAGGTGAATATGGAATAATCACCTTAACGAATACTTGATAAATGAAGGATATATTAATAATCCTATATTCCCATGTTTGTTCATAAAGAAATCAAAATCAAGATCTACAATTGGAGCAGTATATATCAATGACATGAATTTAATTGGAACCCTTAAAGAGCTTTTAAGAACTGTTGAATATTTGAAAAGAGAATTTCAAATGAAAGACTTAGGGCAAACAAAATATTGTTTCGGCTTGGAGATCAAGCATAAATCACATGGAATACTTATCCATCAAAGAGCATATATTGAAAAAATCCTAAAACATTTACATATGGATAGAGCTCATCTCTTGAGTACCCTTATAGTTGTTTGGTCTCTTGATCCTAAAAATGATCCTTCCGACCTAAAGAAGATAATAAATAGATATTTGATCCAAAAGTGTCATATTTGAGTGCAATTGGTGCTTTATTGTATTTAGTACAATGTACCGAGCATGATATTGTTTTTTCAGTAAACCTATTGGTTAGGTTCAGCTTTGAACTAACACGACGTCACTGTAATGGAATTAAATATATTTGTCATTGTCTTCATGGAACAATAGATTTGGGGTTATGCTATCCAAAATTTATTAGTGGTGCAACTTTGATTGGTTATGCTAGTGTTGGATATCTTTTAGATCCCCACAAGGCTTCTTCACAAACTGGATATGTTTTATTTATAATGATACAACAATTTCATAGTACTCCACAAAACAGACTTTTGTTGCCACATCATCCAACCATTCTGAAATTCTTGCACTTCATGAAGCAAGCTGAGAATGTATACGGTTGAGATCTATCATTCATCATATTTAAAGTACATGTGAATCACCTATTGCATCAAATTTCCCAACAATCATATATGAAGATAATGTTGCATGTGTCGCTCAAATCAGAGAAGGATACATCAAGAGAGACAGAACTAAACATATGATCACCAAAGTTCTTTTATACTCATGAGCTCCAACAAAGCCAGCAGATTGATGTTAAATAAGTCCTCTCCACGAATAAATTTGCAAATTTATTTACTAAAATATTACCAGCATTAATATTTGAGAAATTGACTGATGGCATTAGAATGCGTCGATTATGTAAGCTACTTGATTAATTATTATACAAGACTAATTTTACTAGGGTTAGGTTTGGGAATTTCTATCATGATGTACTAACATGTGGCTTCTTTTATGAAAGACGAATATGTCTATTTTCAAAAGGGAATGTGAAGATATGTGTGTTGTCTATAGTGCAACAACACATATTATTCTTCATAATGAGAAATATTTCTCAAATTTATTAATGACCAAAGCTAAGATAAACACTATATCAGGTCCTATAGACTTAATAGAAAGTCCTGGAAGAATCATTATCTTGTTAACAAATGGTATCAAATTATGTATAAATAGTACACTATACTCAAGTAGATCCAGAAGAAATCTACTCTGTTTCAAAGATATTCACAAGTAACAGATATCATATTGAAACCACAAATGAAAAGAATATTGAATATTTATGCATCACTAAAATTATTTCAAGCCACATGCTTATTTTAGAAAAACTTAAAGCTTTCTCATTTGGATTGTATTATGCAATTACAAGATCAATTGAAGTATTTGTAGTTTTGGGCCAGAAGCTCTCAAAACCCATAACGTTTCAACTTTGACATGATTGTCTTGGTAATCTAGGATCTACAATGATACGTAGAATTATTGAAAATTCTCATAAACACCAATTAAAGAACCTGAAGATTCTATCATCCAATGAGAATATATGCACTCTTTGTTCACAAGGAAAATTGGTAGTTAAACCATTCATTTTTAAGGTTGGCTTTGAGTCTTCATCTTTTCTACAAAAAATTCAATGAGACATATATAAACCTATTCTTTCCCCAAGTGGACCATTTCGTTATTTTATGGTATTAATTAATGCATCTGCAAAATGGTCATATATATATATATATGTTTATTGTCTAGTCGTAATTTTGTTTTTGCTAAGTTACTTGCTCATATTATTAAACTTCAAGCACAATTTCCAAATGATCTAATTAAGAGCATACAACTAGATAATGCTGGTGAATTTATATGAAAAAACATTTGATGATTATTGAGCATCGGTTGGAATTAATGTTGAACATCCAATTCCACATAAACATACCAAAAATGGTCTAACAGAATCATTCATCAAATACATTTAGGTAATTGCAAAAACTTTGTTATTGCAAATAAAATTATCAGTTTCTGCCTAGGGGTATATTGTTTTACATACAGCAATATTGATTCGCCTAACGCCCGTAGTGTATTACCAATACTCTCCATTACAACTTATGCTTGGACACCAACCTGATATTTCTTATTTACGCATTTTTGGTTGTGTTGTGCAAATACCTACTACTCCTTCTCAATGAATTGAAATGAGACCTCAACGTCGTTTAGGGATTTATGTTGGTTTTAATTCACCTTCTATTATCAGATATTTTAAGCCGTTGATGGGTGATACTTTTACTATTCGTTTTGTAGATTGTGATTTTGAAGAGACAACTTTCCTATGATTAGGGGGAGGAAAAATTTCTCCCGAAGAAAAACGTAAGAAAAAAGTCACTATTGGAGAGAAAAATAAACTCTTATGGAATGTGACAACAATATCTCATCTAGATCCTTATACCACCCAATGTGAAAATGAAGTACGAAGGATAGTCAATCTTCAGATGATTGCGAATCAATTGTCAAAGGTATTTATAGATGTTTCTAGAGTAACAAAATCATATATACCAATTGCCAATGTACCAACTAGAATAATTGTTCATTTAGAATAATGTAATTAGAATGTAGCAAATGAATTATCTATTGCACGCCAGAAGAGTGGTAGGCCAATTGGCTCAAAAGATAGTATTCCCCAGAAGAGAGAATGAAAAATCATGATTCTATTGAAAATAATCCTTAAGCTACAAAATTCACATTCTCTAAAAAATCAACTCCAGAAAAGTTACCAGCATTTGAAGGGATTGAAACCCTCAAAGAGGTACAAACCTATGCATGGCTACAAAATTCTAAAAATGAAGAAATGTCAATGATTGTGCATAAGATATATGAAATCATGATGAAACAAGCATCAATGATATATTTTCATATGCAGTAGCTATTCAAATTATGAATAATGATTGTGAACCACATATAGTGTAGACGAAGACATGATTGGCCTAAATGAAATGATGCAATTCAAGCGTAATTGAGTTCTTTAGCTAAACGTAAAGCATTTGGACCTGTAGTCCAAATGCCTAAAGACATCAAACTCAATAAGGAAAATGAGATTGTAAGATATAAAGCAAGACTTGTTGTACAAAGTTTTTTGCAAAAATAAAAAATTGATTATGATGATATGTATTCACCTATGATTGATATAATTACTTTTAGATTTTTAATAAGTTTGGCAGCCTTAGAAGGGCTCCAAATTCGTCTTATGGATGTAGTAACAACATATTTATATGGGTCACTTGATAGTGACATCTAAATGAAAATTCTTAAAGTATTTAAAATGTCCGAAGCATATAAATCAAAAGCCAACAATGTTTATTCAATTAAGTTACATTGGTACTTGTATGGATTGAATCAATCTGGGTGAATATGGAATAATCACCTTAACAAATACTTGATAAATGAAGGATATATTAATAATCCTATATGCCCATGTGTGTTCATAAAGAAATCAAAATCAAGATTTGCAATTGTAGCAGTATATGTCAATGACATAAATTTAATTGGAACCCCTAAAGAGCTTATAAGAATTGTTGGATATTTGAAAAGAGAATTTAAGATGAAAGACTTGGGACAAACAAAATATTATCTCGGTTTGGAGTTCGAGTATAAACCACATGGAGTACTTATTCATCAAAGAGCATATATTGAAAAAAATCCTAAAACATTTAAATATGGATAAAGCTTATCTCTTGAGTACCCCTATGGTTGTTTGGTCTCTTGATCCTAAAAATAATTTATTCCGACTTAAAGAAGATAATGAACAAATACTTGATCCAAAAGTGTCATATCTGAGTGCAATTGGTGTTTTATTGTATTTAGCACAGTGTATCGAGCATGATATTGTTTTTTCAGTAAACCTATTGGTTAGGTTTAGCTCTGAACTAACACGACGTCACTGGAATGGAATTAAATATATTTTTCGTTGTCTTCATGGAACAACAAATTTGGGATTATTTTATTCAAAATCTATTAGTTGTGCAGCTTTGATTGGTTATGCTGGTGTTAGATATCTTTTAGATCCCCACAAGGCACGTTCACAAATTAGATATGTTTTTACTTATAATGATATAATAATTTTATGGTGCTCTACAAAACAGACTTTTGTTGCCACATCATCCAATCATTCTGAAATTCTTGCACTTCATGAAGCAAGTTGAGAATGTATATGGTTGAGATCTATCATTCATCATATCCAGAGTACATGTGAATCATCTATTGCATCAAATTTCCCAACAATCATATATGAAGATAATATTGCATGTGTCGCTCAAATCAAAGGAGGATACATCAAGAGAGACAGAATTAAACATATCTCACCAAAGTTCTTTTATACTCATGAGCTCCAACAAAGCCAGCAAATTGATGTTAAATAAGTCTGCTCCATGAATAAATTTGCAAATTTATTCACTAAAATATTACCAACATTAACATTCGAGAAAATGACTGATGGCATTAGAATACGTCGATTATGTAAGCTACTTGATTAATTATTATAAAATACTAATTTTATTGGGGTCAGGTTTGGGAATTTCTAGCCCTGCCCATTGACATCCCCATTTAGCAGCAATCTACTGTTTAGGTTGGCCCCTCTCAATTTTTGCTTAATATGATAATATTTTATGCTAAAATAATTTAAAAGAAAAATCCTTGTATATATTATTTTAGAAATAAAACTTTACTGAAGCCTAGAACTACTTAAAATTTTTTTGAACATCCTTTAATATCATATATATATCGTAAAATTCTTGGTTTAAAAATACTGAAGTATAAATTTTTATTCACAAATAAAGTATAATAAAATAGCAGTAGCACAATACATTAGTAATTTAGAATGCTAAGCTGATTGTTTGTGGGTGAATTATTATACAAGACTAACTTTTTCTCTCATAACTTTTAATGACAATTGTAAACAAGTGGAGTATTTTTGGGTCAATTAGGGGGGCGCCTGTAGCACAACTTATGAAAAAATAATGCGCAATCACTTAGGCCAAGACACATCCAAATTCAGGCTTACCAGGTACTTGCACTTCAGATCCAAAATTCTGAGAAGAGTGTCGATGTTTACAGCCCCTTAAAATTGTATATAAACCCCTTATTTTTGTTTGTGCACCCCATTAAAATGTTTTAGTAGGTAATATCTTGTAAATTCACCCTATATATTACCAAACATACCCTTTCTTTTAATTTTAAAATAATATCAATTAGTAAATAAAATATAAATAATTACACTAAAACATAAAATCAAAGAAAATAAAATAAAATTGTTGGGCAGCAGCCTTCACTCTAATTTTCTAATATGCCATCCACGTAGGCAGCATCATAAGTATGAAATCTGAAAAACAAATTGTTAAAAATAATGATATATATATTTTTAATGAAAAATATTAATAATCAATATTGGAATTTTAAAAATATATAAAATTAGGGGTGTACATAGAGTTTTAAAAAGGGTGTAAATATTGCCACTCTTATGAGAAATATGAATAGCTCAACTACAAAAGAACTAGAAAGCAGTCCACCAACTTCATCAAGAAGCCTACAGTGTGACACTAGTCTGGTCAGATGTCACTGGGACTGGAGGAGATGGATGACAAAATGTTAGCAAAATAAAAACTATGAATAATGTCATATGTGTTGGAGTGTGAAGCTAACGTAGCACCATACAGATGCATTGGAGGTCGTGTTAATGTATCAGGTTGCATAGGACAAACTACTCTGCTTGTGTATCCAGCATTATCAATGGAGCAACGTTGATCATCTGATTATTCTGTTGTGATGAGTTTTCCCGCCATTTTGTACCGGTTAGTTAGAGTGAGATTCTTAGCTATATATTAGCTTGTATTGTGTAATTGTAAATCAAGGAAATAGAAATGAAAACAGTTAATAAACACTTCCAAACCCTTAATTTTTCAATTCTTTACATGGTATCAGAGCCCTCCAACCACCAGTGTCTCCTGCAGCTCGAAGCCGCACATCGTCGGCCCTATCGTGCACACCAGCTTCGTCCTCCTTGTGCTCCTGAATCCATTATCCGTCATTGTATCCAGCTCCGCCGCCGCTTTCGCACTCACCTGCGTCAGAATCTCCGCCGTTCCGTTATCGAACACTAGAATTTTTGGATCTGACGACGATGATGCAAGTATCTTAGCCATCCTGTGACTAATCATACAAGATGGCTGAGTTCTCTGTGTTACCGCCATCACCAAATATCTCTGCTTCTTCCTCTTCGATTGATGGAAATGAAGCTCAAGATTCGTCAACAATTGAGTTCGCCATGCTTGCCAAGTCAATGAACTTCAACCTTCCTGTGAAGCTAAATCGGGACAACTATATTCATTGGAAAGTACAGGTATTACCTGCAATCGAAGCCTTTGAATTAGAAAAATTCATTTCAGATCCAAGTATAGTTCCACCTAGGTTTATTGAAGTTCAATCTAGTGAAAATGCTGGAAAAGTAGTGGTAGCCAACAAAGAGTTTACTAAGTGGAAGAAAGCAGATAAGTTGCTGATGTGTTGGTTACTTTCCACCATTAGTCAAAGCATTATAGGAGAAGTAACAGGTTGTACAAGTTCACATCAGATCTGGAAGACATTGGCTGATCTTTACTCTCATCAGTCAATGGCAAAGGTGCTTCAATTGAGGCAACAACTACAATCTGTTAAAAAAGGTTCAAGCACAGTGAGTGAGTTTGTGTTAAAAGTCAAGAGTATTAGTGATGCAATTCGAGCTGCAGGAGAAGAAGTAAAAGAGAGTGAACTGATGATGAATATATTGAATGGTTTGGGTCATGAGTATGATCCAGTAGCTGTGATGATAGCATCTCAAAAACAAGCAATGACTCTTCAAGAGGCTCAATATCAACTCATGATTCATGAACAAAGAATTGCTCATTTGAGTTCAACCTCACAACTTGATCCAGTAGGTTTGAGAGCAAATGTTGCTTCTGGGAGTCAGAATAATAGGCAAGCATTTAGAGGTGGTTTCAACAACGACAATAGAGGAGCAAATGGTCAGAATTTCAAGGGAAGAGGCAGAGGCAGAAGTGGTGGTAGATGGAATAATGGCAATAGGATTCCATGCCAAATATGTGGAAAAATGGGTCACACAGCTTTGCATTGTTATAACAGGTATGATAGAACTAGTCAGGGTAATAATCAAAATTACACAACTGGTTCCTCGAGTAACCTTGTTCAAAATCAACCAACTCATTTTGGGAATCAAGCAACAACTGGTTCAGGATCGTACCAAGCTAATGTTCATCAATCTACTGCCTATTTTGCCACTCCAAAAACTGTTTGTGATCCTGCCTGGTATGCAGTTAGTGGGGCTACAAATCATGTAACCTCAGACCTTGGAAATCTGACAATTCATTCTGAGTATAAGGGCAATGATCGACTAGCTGTTGGAAATGGACAGCAGCTCAACATCTCTCACGTTGGTAAAATTTCTATACTCTCTAAGAATCATCACCGTAATGTAACACCATTGGTTTTACATAATGTTCTTGTAGTTCCTTCCATTGCAAAGAATTTGCTAAGTATTTCAAAATTTACACTTGAAAATAATGCCTATGCTGAATTCACTGATAATTGTTGTGTGTTGAAGGACAACATTACCAAGAGGGTGCTGCTTACAAGGGTGCTTAACAATGGTATTTACAAGCTTAATCTGGTCTGTGTTAAAAATCCCTCTACTCCTCCTACAAATTGTTTTGTTTCAGCATCACACTTTGTGCCTAGTTCTTCTAAGAAATCTGTAAATAGTCAGAATAATACTCATGTGAGCAAGTGTTTTTCCTTTGTAAATACTGCTACAAGCACTGAAAACTGTAACCAAGAAGAGCATTTATTGTCAAACTCTCATGTAAATGCAAACATGTGGCATATTAAACTTGGTCACCCAGCTCCTTTGATTCTCAAAAATATTCTACAAAAATTGAATTTAAAATGCACTTCTAAAGATCTTGTGTTTTGTGATTCTTGCAAGATTGGTAAAATGCATCAGTTGCCTTATCATCTATCTAGTTTTCAAGCTTCAAAACCTCTTGAGCTTGTGTATACAGATGTTTGGGGACCTGCCCCAGTAATGTCTGTTGAAGGTTATAAATATTACTTGGTTTTTGTTTACTCATATTCTAGGTATACTTGATTTTTCCCTCTAAAGTTGAAATAAGATGTTACAAGCATCTTTTTACAGTTTAAAAGGCAAGTTGAACTCCAATTAGAAAGCAAGATTAAATGCCTTCAAGCTGACTTAGGAATTGAGTTCAAGCCACTACTTCCTCATCTTAATAGCTTTGGAATTCAGTTTAGAACCTCATGTGCATATTCTCATCAACAAAATGGAATTGTTGAGAGAAAACATAGGCATGTGGTTGAAACATGATTAACACTTCTAGCACATGCATCTATGCCTCTCAAATTCTGGGTTGACGCCTTTCGAACAGCTGTCATCTTAGTTAATAATCTTCCAACACTTGTGTTAAAAATGAAGTCTCCTTATGAAACTTTGTTTAACCGAATTCCAAATTACAATTTCTTCAAAGTCTTTGGCTGTTCTTGCTTTCTAAATCTGAGACCCTATGCCAAACAAAAGTTTAGTTTTCACTCAACTAAATGCATCTTCATTGGTTACAGTTTGAGTCAAAAAGGATATAGGTGCTTACACCCTTCTGACAGGATTTACACCTCAAGAGATGTCATATTCAACGAGTTAGAATATCCATTTGCTACATTATTCCCTTCTTTACATAATAAACTAGTTTCAGCCACAAATACTCAGCATAGTTTGCCTGTTTCCACTTTAAAACTAGTTCAAAACAATCCTGTATTTGTTCTAGTTTCTGCTTCTTCTGCTGATCAGTTTCAGTCATCTCAGTTGTCACCTATAATTGCTCACTCTCCTTCTAGTCAAAATCCCTCTAGTTCAGACCAGAATGAGCAGCATCCTCAGTCTAAACTTGTTCCTTGTCACCCAATGATTACCAGGTCTAAGGCAGGTATTTTCAAGCCAAAGGTGTATTCCTTGAGTGGTAATCATGTTCAAAATACTCACACTACTGCTCTAGAACCAAGAACTGTTAAGGAGGCTTTCAGTAATTTCCATTGGTTTAGTGTTATGCAAGAAGAGCTCCAAGCCTTGATTAGAAATAATACTTGGACTCTTGTACCCCATAATTCAGCTTTGAATGTTGTAGGCTGCAAATGGGTGTATAGAACTAAGTTCAAACCTGATGGAACCATTCTTAAGTACAAAGCAAGGTTGGTGGCAAAGGGTTTTCATCAAACTGTTGGCCTAGATTATTTTGATACTTTTAGTCCGTTTGTTAAGGCCTCTACTATCCGAATTATATTCACTATTGCTGTCACAAAGGGCTAGGATGTTCAACAAGTGGACATCAATAATGCCTTTCTAAATGGTGATCTAAAGGAAGTGATTTACATGGAACAACCACCCGGTTTTATAGACTCTAGATTTCCTACTCATATTTGTAAGCTCAACAAAGCTCTCTATGGACTTAAGCAAGCACCAAGGGCCTGATTTTTCAAGTTGAAAACTGCCTTGTTTGAGCTTGGTTTCAAAAATAGCAGCGCTGATGTTTCTTTATTTGTCAAAACTGATCAGTCGAATATCATCTATCTTTTGGTTTATGTCGATGACATTCTTCTCACAGGAAGTAGTCCTTCTATGGTGCATGAAATCATCAAAATCCTGGACTCTAAGTTTGCTCTCAAGATCCTTGGGCCTGTCAACTACTTCTTGGGTTTTGAGGCTTCTAGAACTGATTCAGGTATGACTTTATATCAGTTGAAATATGTTACTGATTTGCTGGCGAAAACAAATATGCTGCATAGTAAACCTTGTCATACTCCTATGTGTTCAAGTTCAACGCTTTCTAAGCATGGCAGTCCACAATTCTCAGATCCTTCTTTATATAGAAGCACAATAGGTGCTCTTCAATACCTTACTAACACCAGGCCTAATATCTCTTTTGTTGTCAATAAGTTAAGCTAATTCTTAGCTAATCCTTTAGAAGATCATTGGAAGGCTTGTAAAAGAGTTCTAAGGTATCTAAAGGGTACAATTTCCTATGGCCTGCATTTTTCTCCAGCCTCAGATTTGACGGTGGAAGTGTTTAGTGATGCCGATTGGGCGTCTTGTGTAGATGATCGACGTTCCACTACTGGCATTTGTGTGTTCTTGGGAGGCAATTTAGTTAGTTGGTGTTCCAAGAAACAAACGGTTGTGGCCAGGTCCAGTGCTGAGGCAGAATATAGAGCATTGGCTCAAGCTGCTATAGAGGTCATTTGGCTTCAATCTATTTTCCATGACCTTGGTCTCTCTGTTCCACATTGTCCTGTTATTTGGTGTGACAACACTAGTGCTACTGCTCTTGCTCAGAACCCGGTTTTCCATGCTCTTACCAAGCATATTGAAGTGGATATTCATTTCATTAGAGAGAAAATTGCCGCTAATCTTTTATCTGTCCAATATGTTCCTACGTCTGAGCAAAAAGCTGATATACTTACCAAGTCTTTGCCTTATGCTCAGTTCTCTTATTTGCGCTCCAAACTACCCATCATTGATTCCACCTTGGTCAGTTTGCGGAGGGATGTTAATGTATCAGGTTGCATAGGACAAACTACTCTGCTTGTGTATCCAGCATTATCAATGGAGCAGTGTTGATCATCTGATTATTCTGTTGTGATGAGTTTTCCTGCCATTTTGTACCAGTTAGTTAGAGTGAGATTCTTGGCTATATATTAGCTTGTATTGTGTAATTGTAAATCAAGGAAATAGAAATGAAAAACAGTTAATAAACACTTTCAAACCCTTAATTTTTCAATTCTTTACAGGTTGAGCTCCCCACAAAGCTTGTGGGGTCGAGCTCACCGCAAAGCTTGCTGGGATCTCAATGGGCAACACCTCTGGAAGAAATATTTTCCACGCTACCAATGAGTATCGCAAGTTGGAAGGTTTGCAAATACTATTATATAATAGAAAAGAATGTCAGTACGCTTAATGGGCGTAGGGGATTGTCTCTTTATTATTGCTTTGTATATGTGTGCTTGGTTGATTGTGTGTTTTGCCATCACCTGTATTTCCAACAATACGAAACCTTAATATAATGACTGAAAAAATCTTGAGTGTACCAAATATGTTACCACGTGGTGCATTCAAACACTAACCATATAATACATGACAAAAACATGTACTTGAATTTTATTGTAGCATCTTTACTGACACGATGCACCACTTGCAATACATTTTGACTATGATTATTCTCGACGTAAGACTCAAGCAAGGAATAAAAGCAAACACGGAAATTAGTTTACAGGATCATTACGAGGATGACTATTTGATAGTGAGATGGAAAAGAAAAGATTACAAAGCTATCCGGCGGGTTGGAACTTGCAACCCGCAAGGTGATAATATGAAATGATCTTGACATGACTACCCGCAAAAGAGCAATAACAGTATATATGGGTAACAAGTAACAACAGCAGATTATTCATGTGGATTACACAGACTCGATACATAGGAAGGAGTGCTCTCGTTGATGGTAAAATAAGAAGATATGAAGGCCAGAAACATGGTTAAAAAGAAGACAAGCTCACAGCAGTGACTAGCAGCAATAACATAAATTGATGAAGAAGGATGATTTTGGAATTTTCTAGTTTTTAAGTGAAGATGGGGTTTCTTTAAAATATTGATGGATGCCAAAGGCAAACCTCTGTTCCTGAGGCTGTGAAGATTTAGTTAAATGGAACAAACTTAAATAATATAGTTAATGAATAGTTATAAGCAACATTTAAAAAAAAAAAAAAAAAAATTGTGAATATTTGTATTAAAGTTCAATGATGACTATTAACTGCTATTATAACCATTTGGGTGCCATCCGATTATATGAAATTGGACAGGTTTGGATCCATGCTTTGAGAAGAAACCAGAGCAGTTACAAGCGTGGCTCATTGGAGGAGACTATACCTACAATTATGCTGCAGATAGAAGGTAATTGCTTGGGTTTCCCACATAAAAAAGAACGCAACCGCACATGATCCGCAAATGAAGGATGTAATGTGATGTTTAGAGATATTGTTAAAAATAATGTGGATGAAGGTAATTAGTTCTTTAAAAATTAGAAAAATCTGTATACAGGAATATATGTGATAATTAAAATGTCATTAGTACAAAGAAGATCAAGAGTTCGAAGTACGTATAAACTAATTAGATACCTATGGATCTTATACAATTACAACTTGTATGAGTCTCACAAAATACGCTTCTTATGAAACCTTATGCGTTTGAGTGCATTTTTATGACAGTCAGTTCATGTAAACTTTATGCTAGTATACGATTTCAATCATGGCATCAGAAAATTTAATTAACATGGAAATAGAATAGGAAGTTGCAAAAGCATATACATATTTACCAAGCCTCTCAGCAATTTCTCTGTTGTCAATTGAATAGGAACACAACTACAACCAAAGTCTTCATGCACCTGCATCATTTGGATAGAATCAATGGATGAGAAACCGAAACACATAACTAAATTGCATATCTAATATTGCAGAGTTGTGCATTTTGTTAGGAACTTCTATATCTGTATACCTGATCATCAATGGAGAGATTATTAATCTCAAAAGGCATCTGCTTATAGAACAGGAAGATTTAAAGGTGGAAATTGAAGATGAGAAAGTGAAAATCACTGGAGACGGATAGTCAATGAACTCTATATTTCATGTATGATAAAGTGAAAATATGCATTACACTTAAAAGTGGAAGATATTTCGGACTTACTCATGAGATGACCTCCATGTCAATTTGTATGTGAGGAATATGAGCTATCTTGTACCACTCTTTCCCTCTCCTGTTACGAAGTTTTGATTTCAGCAGAGGACAGTCAGTGATGCACAAACAAGTTAGAGAAGAAGGCAAACCCTCCTCAGGGAAGGACTGAAGCTTGTTACAGCTGTTGATCTTCAATGTTTCAAGAGATGTTAGGTGTTCAAGCCCTTTGTTGTTCATAAATTTGAGATTTATGAGTCTGCTGATTCGTAGAGAGGTGAGATTCCTTGGAAGCAGGTTCTGCTCTGGAAAGGATTCCAAGTCTCTACATCCACTTTCAATCTCTATACAACTGAAACTTTCGAACTTATGCAATCCCCACTCAATACGGGGTGTGAGTTTGTGGCAAGAACTGATGCAAAATAAATTTAAGCTTGATGGAAGACCCCCTTCCGGTATTGACTCAAGTTCAGGACATTCATTTATTAATAGTGACTGAAGAGATGTGAGACCGTGCAATTGGCCTGGAAGTACCTTGAGATTCTTGCAATTGGAGAGTACAAGGGATGTCAGATTGGGGATCCGCAACCCTCCTTCAGGGAAAGATATCAATTTAGCGCAATCTCGGATTTCCAAAGCATCTAAAGACAAGTGATCTTTTAATCCAATCGAAATGGAATTAAAATTTGCACAATCTCGGATAGAAAGATTTCTAAGTTTCGGAAAGAAGGCTAATGGAAAGGACATTAGAGAGTCACAGCTACTTTCTATGCACAAGTCTTCGAGGGATGTATGTCCATCCATTGTCTCTAGAAACTCTAATTTCTTACATTTATGGATATAGAGTGTTCAACGCAATGGGTAAATGGCTATCATGAATGGACTTGAAAATAATGACAATCGATAACATACAAATGTCGGAGATAAGGATTGTCATGTAATGATTCTTCGTGAAGAGACTTGAGGGCATCACATCCTTCGATTTTAAGGCTACGCAGTTTCAACGACAGCCTTTTCAATTGTGAAATTTCTGAAACATTCAAGCTCTCTCGTTCCGGACTAGAAACGTCTTCAAAACTTTCTTCTTCACAATCATTGCTTGGATCATCAGCATCAATATCAGATGAAATTTCAGTTGCAGCTGAGCCGTTATCTGATGCACCTCCATGCTTAGCACTTGAACTCTTGGGGGATTCTAGGTGTGAGGTTTTCGATGCTTCAATGTTGTCCAAACTTTCCTCAAAATTGATTGGATCATCATTATTAGCATCAGATGAAGTTTCAGTTGTATCTGAGTAGTTATCTGCTGCACCTCCATGCTTAGAACTCGAATCTTCAGTCAGACACTTGGATGATTCTGGGGGCGTGCTTTTTGATGCTTCAGTGTGCTCCAATATTTCTACAAGATTGATTTGATCATCAGTATTAGTATCAGATGAAATTTTAATTGCATTTGAATAATTATCTGACGTACCTCCTTGCTTAGCACTTGATTCATCAGACCAACACTTAGGGAATTCAGGGGATGGGCTTTTCGATATGATTGAAACATCAGTTCTCTGCAACACATTGGTGTCAGGTAATTGCAATGCTTCCAAAGATCCACCTGCAAGCTTAACATCGCCTCTGGACTGCATCTCATTGCCATCATGCGACTGCAAGTCATCTGTAACTGGAACTCTTAGAAGTGGACATTCAATAGTAACAACTTTTGCTGATAGAGGAAGAAACAAGGATGAGCAGTTGGCCAGCTTGGGACATCTTGAAATGTATAGCTGCTTAAGGCAAGGGAAGGCTTCTCCATCAACTTGAGAAGAAATCCATTCTTCCCATTCCAACATTTCCCGGAAAACTAAAATCTCCAGTGATGGAAATGGTTTGGCCGAAGAATTCGTCCCATAAAATTCTGGACCAACCCTTTTTACTCCATTCATTTGTTTGACTTGGAGTACCCTAAGAGATGGTAGCTGCCCAAGTGGAGGCAAGTGTGAGCAGCTATTACAGTTGCTAAGACGCAAGAACACCATCTTGGAGAAAGAAGAATCTCCAAGCCATTCTGGAAATCTCATCCCACCATAAGATATAATACTGAGCTGTTCCAAGTTTTTATTAGGTTTCAGCTGTTCAAGCACATCTGTGTCATCCTGAAAATCCACTCTGTCTTCACTCCATCTCAACACTAGCCCTTTAAGATTGTGCTTCTTTTTCAAATGGGCCTCATATGCATCCCCAGAAGATTCCACATTCTGCAATTGTGAAATGCGAAGGGTCTCTCGAAGATTTATAAGGATCCCCAACTCTTTAATCTTCGAGCCACTGTCTTTGGCAACAACAAAATCAGACAAGTCTTGGAGCTCCGTTAACCGACCCATATTTGCTGGCATCTTTTTCAAGTGAGTTCCTCTGATGTCTAGATGTCGCAAATTAATAAGCTTTCGCATGTTCTCAGGCAATGCAGTGACGGAATGACAATCTGACAACAACACTGTTTGCAACCCACTGAGATAGCTTAGACTGTCGGGTAAGCTAGCAATTGCGCTATGGGAGAGGTCTAGGAACTGCAGATTTTGCAACTTCCAGAACGTGTCAGGCAACTCAGTGAGGCGAGAACAATGCGACAACAACATTTTTTGCAATTTGTAGAGAGAGCTTACACTGTCAGGTAAGCTAGTAATTGCAGTGTGGGAGAGGTCTAGGAGCTGTAAGTTTTTCAATTTGAATAAATCAGGCAACTCGGCGAGATGAGAACAATGTGCCAACAACAATTTTTGCAACTTATGGAGTGAGCCTACACTGTCAGGTAAGCTAGTAATTGAAGTGTGAGAGAGTTCTAGGCACTGTAAACTTTTCAATTCTTGGAACGAATCAGGCAACTCAAAGAGACAAGAACAATGTGACAACAACAACGTTTGCAAATTGACAAGAGAGCTTACATGGTCAGGTAACTTAGTAATTGCAGTGTGAGACAAGTCCAGGAATCGTAAATTTTTCAATTCATGGAAGGAATCAGGCAACTCAATGAGACGAGAACAATGCGACAACAACAATGTTTGCAAATGGGAGAGAGAGCTTACACAGGCAGGTAATTGAGTAATTGCGTTGCGAGAGAGGTCCAGGAAACGTAAACATTTCAATTTCCTAATCGAATCAGGCAACTTGGCGATATCACAACGAGACAGAGTTAACACTCGCAAGTGTCGTAGTGCCTGAAACAAATTATTCAGTTGCTCACCACTTAATCGACGTGATTCATCATCCCATGCCGATGTATAAAGTATGAGGGTCCTTAACAACCTACTTGCAGAACTGCCCTTGCAATGCTCCGCAATATCATTGCCTCCAGAAACTAGCAAATGCCAAGGTGTGCTGGACACTCCTGTTGAATACTCAACATTCCACATTCTAGAACATATAAATCCGGATTCTGAATGAGCTAAATCATACAAAAGATCGTGCATTATAAAAGAAGGTTTAGACGCACCAGACGGCTGAAAAAAGGACCTATAAATCAAATCATGAAAATATTCGGAACCTACTTCTTCCATTCTTCTTGTGTCTTCCTTGTGCTGTAGAAAGCCTTCCGCCATCCATAAGCGAACCAACTTCTCCTCTTCAAATTCATGATGCTTGGGAAATATAGAACAATAAGCAACGCATCGCTTCAGATGTAGAGGAAGACCGTTATAACTCATCTTAAGAAGCGAGGTCAAGAGATTCCTATCCCTCAATAAGTCATTGTTCAATACTGCCTGCCATTCTTCAACCGGCTTAAATCGCAGGACTGTGCCCAGTACTTTGGCTGCAATAGGCAAGCCACAACACTTGTCAATGATTTCTTTCCTAATGGCTTCGACTTTCGGATGTAAACTCGTGGATATTTTATCCGGAAACGCATGTTTCGCAAACAACTTCCAGCTTTCGTTGTCTTCTAAATACCTTACAGTGTATGCAGGAAGAGTACTCATGGCTTGACGCTGAGAATGACATGTAGTGACAATAATCTTGCTCCCATTCGCCCCGGCTGTAAGAGTCTTCCTCAGGGTTCTCCAGCCAGTGCCCACAGAAAGATTATCCAAAACAAGTAGAAATCTCTTCCTGATGAGACTCTCCTTCAACCTAGTTTGAAGGGAATCTAGATCTTCAATTTCTGATTGCCGGCATGAAAAGCTACTAGCTTCAGTACTCAAGCGACCATCAAATTCGTCAGAATCCAGATTCTCAACAACATCTGATGGCTGATAACTAAAAAAAGCATGGAAAATAGCTTTAGTCAACAAGAGATCATCAAATTCCTCCGAAATATAGATCCAGCATTTGAAGTCGAAATGTTTCTTCACGCGTTCATCGTCGTATACAAGCCTAGCAAGAGTGGTCTTGCCAACTCCACGCTTACCTACCATGGTTATAACATCTGTCTGATCATGAGCAGATACACCATCCGAAAGCAACAACTTGACTATAGCCTCTTTATCTTCATCCCTGCCAACAACCACCTCATCTTCAAAACCACCACCACCATCACCACCTGATGATACTTGACAATAAGCTTTTCTTAATCCAAGAGCTTTTGTCCGTCTCTCAAGATCTTTCACATGTGAAGCTATATCTTTCAGCAGCTGTTTTTCAGGTGAGCTTGGCTTACTCCAAAAGGGAGCTATTATGTTCCAAAGCGGCTTGTCCTGGCGATTCAACGAATCACAATCAATCTTGTCGAGCAGATCCTCAAGATCACACGCAACTTTATTAAGCTCATCAAACCAGGCTTTCACTCGCCGGTTCTCGTATGCTTTTAACTCGGCATCATCAAGAATCGCATCAAGAGTTACCAGATTGCTCTCCAGACCATTCAGAGTCTTCTTATTCACTTTCAGGCTAGTTTTAAACAAGTCTGAAACCTCAGGTGACGAGACCCTGCGCAGCAGTGGCCGGAAAAAAGCAGACGAGAAGAATGATTCTCCTACCAAAACCTCAGCCGCCTTTTTCTCCGACATGTTTCACTCATGCATACGCGTCCATGTTTGAAATAATAAAGAAGAGAAGACAAGAAGAAGAAGAAGAAGAAGGTTTGCTTTTAGATCCAAAACGGAGGACGAGATGGAGATGGAAAAAGCAGAATTCATTTCTTGAGGTTAACGTTGCTGACTCCATCTCTGCAGCTTTCCAGGATCTGATGGCACGTGGATTTTGATCAAATGTGTGGATGAGATTAAATCTTTTTCAAGTTTTTATTATTGCAGCAAATGAATATTATTATTTAAAAAAAACTTCATTTTAGTTCACGAGATTCCATAAAATTATGGAAAAACTTTATTTTAGTCCTTGAGATTTTTAAAAATATCAAAATTTTAAACATCTATTGAAAATAACTCTTTTAATCTCTAACGTTTCCAAAACTCTTCAAAATAGTCCAAATCATCAGTCAATTGACAGACAAACCAAACAAAAAAATTAAAAAGACTTAATTACCCTCAACACTCAAAATGACCGTTTTGCCCTTAATTAAATCAAAATATTACATATTTTTTAAACTAATAAAAAGTTGACACATGTATTTTTATATGGTTATTATTTTTTTTAAATCAAACAGTAATTAAAAATTAATAATTTTTAAAAAAATAATAAAAGCCCTAAAAATGAAAACCAGATCCAGCATCCATCAAATTCATCTCTCTCGCTTGCATCTCGCTTTCCCTCACAGTCTGCTTCTGGCGTCACCTCCATCGCCGTTGACGAGCTCAACAACCGCCATCGACGAGCTCAACAACCGCCGTCGAGAACCTATAAGCTGCAGCAATCTCTATCTCTCTCTTTCTCTCTCATTCCTTCAATTTTTCTTTTTCTTTTTTTTTTGTGATGTTGTGGATCTTGTTCTGGGTTCGATCGAACCCAGAACCAGAGGTTTCTAGGTTCGCATCGAACCCAGAAACCTGGTTTCTGGGTTCCATGCGAACCCAGAACCTAGGTTTCTGGGTTCGATGCAGAACCCAAAAACAGGTTTGTGGGTTCACATCGAACCTAGAACCCAGGTTTTTGGGTTCGATGCAGAACCCAGAATCGCATCGAACTAAGAAACCTGGTTTCTGGGTTCTCATCGAACCCAGAAATAGAGAATTTTTTTTTTGCTCTTAATGTTGCTGATGATTTCTTTGTTGAGGGAGATGATGCTGATGTTGTTGATGATGTTGTGGAAATGTTGATAATGTTGAATACTATGGGAGATGATGTTAATGAATTGGGTTGGGTTGATTGGCTTGATATGTTAAAGATGGTGGAGATCCACCACATTGATGAACTGGTTGGTGGTGGAGATAGAGATGTGTTGAAGATGATGGAAATCCTTCGGATTAATTCTCCACCGTTCATCCATCATGGATGGACGGTGGAGATCCAATATCTTTTTTTTTTTTTTAATTTTTTTATAAAATTAATTTGAAATATATAATAAATTATTTAAATTAATTTTTTTAATATTTAAAATCGTAGTCATCTACGTGTCACGATCTTAGTTTTTCATATGAAAATACCACTTTACCCTTCTCATTGAAGTTTTCTGTCACCGTTGACTGTTGGTTGACCAACAGTTTGGACTATTTGAAGAGTTTTGGAAAAGTTAGGGATTAAAAGAGCTGTTTCTAATAGATGTTTAAAATTTTGATATTTTTGAAAATCTCAGGAACTAAAATGAAGTTTTCCTAAAATTATTGGTTTTTTAAAGTTTTTTATGAAATAGTCATTTTCATTTATAACTTTTCCTAAATTCTTCCAAAAGAGTGTAAGTCATTGACAACCAATATTGACTTTAAAAATTTTAAATTGTAATTTAACAACTTAAATTCAAAGACGCTTTAGATAATTTAATTTGTAAATCTAGATTCCTTTTGTCTCAATTTTTCTCTATATGTTTTTTTTTTTTTTTTTTTTGTACATAAATTTTTCCTTTATATGTTAAGTGTTAACATTGTCAATATAAATAGAATAGAAAGCCTATCGCTTCAAATGAGATGGCCAAATGGTGGTTGCCCCCCACCCCCACCTTTGCTTTCACTGCAAAGGTCATGGCTTTGAGCAGGTTTTGTATGCTTCTCCCACTTTATGTGCATATCTTTCCCACCTCTATGAGAATAGATCTCTTCTATCATCTGAGAGTAGATTTTTGAGTCACGCTTCAAAACAATATCTTAATAAGGTTTCGGTAAATGTAATGTTTTTTTTTTTTAAAAAAAAAGGCCCATGTTTCTTAAATAAATAAAATAAACCAACAACTGCACATGAATTTTGTCTCTCCTCCAACCACCATCAATACTGCCACCAAAACCAAGTAAGTCTCTCCTAACCAACCAAAAGAATATCATTCTCCCCTCAACCACCACCCAAACCCAATACTTACCCCAAAATCATCCAAATTCATAATTCATTCCAAATCGCACAGAAACCTAGCTTACCTAAATGCATCACCATCACTACCACCTCCTCCACCTCCACCATTGAATTTAACCGTCTTCACCACACATTAATCATCAATGAACAAATTGCCACATTACTAATTTACCAACCTTCACCACACACTAATCCACCCATATCAAACACTAGCATTAATTCCTTACCTTTCACCACAATCCACACACCATGCCACTCATAAACACCGCCTTTCACCACACTAGGGGAAGTCGAATATATTCTCTAAAAACATTCTTAAGACACTCACCTTTCTTATGTTAATATGTGCATGTATTTATTTTTTAGGCATAAAACTTGGAGCCATCATAATTTATAAGTGAGTTGTTTTATCCAATTATTTACAAATCAAACCAATAATCATATTTCCAAATTTTGTTTTCTTTATTAGGAAAACCTAAGTTTAATCTCTATATTTCCGTGATTTATACTTTTAAACGCATTTCCATTTATGACTGCTATGATTTCCAAAGTTTTAAAAAATAAAAAACCCATCATGATCTTAGCATCAATGAAATGATGGTCAAACCTAACAAGTACGTATTTTTATCATTCCAATAATGTATTTTAATTTAATTAAAATAAAAAATAAAAAAGAATATGAATCTCCACAATCAACTTGAGATGAACAGTAATATATAAAAAATAATTCAAATTAAATTAAATTATAATTAAAAATTAAACAAGGATGAATGATAAAAGTAAAAAAAAGTAAAAAAATAAAAGAAACTAATTCACAAAAGCAAATGATAAACGAAAAATTGATTTGGTTCCAACTAAAATTGATCTAGTTCCAATTTGACCACTGATGATTGGTTCCAAATGGGAACCAAATCCTTTGAACCAAATTGATACAACTAGTTCCTAGATTGAAATTAAGATCACATCAATTTGAGATTAGATCTGAAAAAACATATCAACAAAATCTGGTACTGATCTATGGTTGGCGATGGAGATCATTGGCCATTGAGATCTATTGATCTCCATGTTTGGATCTCCACCAGATTTAGATGATTTTTTATTTTTTATTTTTCTTTTCTCAATGTTTTCTTTTACTTTTTGCTTTTTTAATCTTAAAAAAAAGAAGTTTTTAATTTTATTTTACGTTTATAGGTTGATTTATTTTGATTTGTAAAATGGTATTGTATCAATTTATTGTTGAACTTAATTTACATATATATATATATATATATTAAATTTTGGATAACAAAGGTTAGGTTCCTATCTTAGTTGATAAGCTAAGGTTAAATTATTAAATTTTAAAGATTAATGGGTGAAACAGTAATTTTAAGGTGTGTAACTAATAACATGGTGATATGGTCTTTTTGCATTTTTGTTATAATCAACTGTTATAATTTAGGTCAAAATGACTAAATTGATGAATTTATGAAAATTTAAAGTAGAAGTAAAGTGAAAAGTGAAAATACACTTGAAAAAGTTGGAATTCATATAAATTTAAAAATTAAAATGAAGTTTACCCAAAAATAAGTGGAGCGCGGCCGCCCATTCCTATTACAAATTTTCTCATTTGCTTTATTTTGACCACAAATGGAGACGCATTGCACTCAACAATTTTGAAAGTCTACTTACATATTACGTTATGTCAACTTATTGGTAGTTGAAGCATCCATGTTCTCAATGATGGTCCGGCGTGGTTCATTACAATTCACATTATAACATTTTATTAAATTAACAACTATCAATCTCCCCTTCAACTTTACTTTTTGCAATAAAAATCAATCTTTTAAAAATAAAACAATATTAAAAAAAAATTAATTAAAAAAAAAAAAAGATGAAATAAGCCTTAAAGACCAAAACAGACAACATTAAAAACTTGTTTGAGAAAAGAAAATTAAAATTTAAAATTTCAAGAAAATGTACATTCACACCAACCATGTATGAGATGAATGGTAGATATTTAAAAAATAAAATAAAATGTTTAAAATGCTACATATATATATATATATATATATAGATATATATATTTGAAAAGGTGAATAATACAAAAAATACTAATACAAAAATGTCAAAATTCGTTTTTAGCCACATTTTTAAAATATTTTTTTTTTCAGTCTCTCAAACAAATTAATTGTACCACATACTTACTTTACCCAAATTGTCTTTGGATACCTTATCTCCATCTCTATTGCTCATGTTACGTAATCTTGGCTTCTTTTGTTGATTGTTTTAGTTTTATTAGGATTTTTTGAGTTTTTACGTAATTTTTTGAGTTTTTTTGGTGTTTTGGATGTTGAGTTTCGATATTTAGGGTAGATTTGATTGAATTTAGCTTGAAAATGGAGGTTTTCGATGAGATGCAACATCAAGACGATGATTGTCTAGTATTGGGTTTTAAGTTCACTTAAAAATCATACTGATTTTTTAAGTCCCATTAAAACTAGCAAGCACATTTACATTTGAATTGAGAGTAATCTGGTAAATTTGGAGATATATTGAAAATAATTTGTTTGAGAGGTTAAAAACAAAGTTTCATAAAAAATGGGCAAAAACTATTTTTTTCATTATTTTTTTATAAAAGTGAATTTGCGCACCCTCCCCCATGTGTCAACAAACACCACAATCCCCCCACCCTCCCCCTCCCCACCCCCCCCCCCCCCCCCCCCCCCCCCCCCCCCGGCCCCCCTCCTTCGGGGATCTCCCAAAAAAAAATGAAATAGATATCCAACTTCGATGTTGATCCATTAGAAAAATTGAGAGAAAATTTTGTTCATCCATTCTGTTTTGAGTCATGAAATGAGAATTAAAATTAAATTCGGGATGAGCTTTTGTAGTACATGTATAGAAATTAATATGTTTGGAAGACTAAGTTACAAACCACTTTTGGGGTTTGATTTAGTTATTGATTCAATTGTCAAGTATGCGAAGAAGCACTTTATTAGCTTCTAATGTCTCTATATAGATTTACTTTAACGGGAAATCATTCTGGTGACAAGACCGATAAAAAGGGAAGCAATACAATACCACAGGATGTTATTTTATTTTGCATTTTTTTCTCTTTGAAGTCTACATTTTTTTCTTTATTGTTGTAAGATGTTTACGTAACTATAATTTGGGTTTCATATATGCTATAGTAGAATTATAGCATTGACTGTTTGTTTTCAAATCTAGAACGTATAAAATGTTTTAATGATGAGTGTGGAGTTTTTTGTTTTTATAAAGAATGAAGGAATTTATTAAATAAAATAAGGATTAAAAAATAAAGAGTCTTCGACAACAAGCCTAGATAAATGCTTTGTTGCACAAAGATGCAGTGGTGGACAAACTTCATGGTATTAGAGTTGCTAGAGGAGCTCCTCCTATCATTCACTTGTTTTTTTCGCGAATGATAGCCTTGTCTTCTCTAGAGCTTCGACTGATTAGGCCTCTAACCTTAAATCCATTCTTCACATTTATGAAAAGGCGTCAAGGCAATCTGTTAATTATGCTAAGTTAGTTATCGCATTTAGCCCTTGCATTGCTCTCTATACAAAAAGTTTTATTTTGTCTGAGTTGTAAATAGTGTCCGTCCTTTGCATAACATATATTTGGGGCTCCCGATCTCTAACCAACGTAATAAGCACAATCTTTTGCAGGAATTAAAGATCGTGTGTGGCAAAAGTTGCAAGGTGGAGACATAAGCTGTTTTCTGTAGGTGGTCAAGAAATTTTGACTAAGGCAATAACTCAGGTTGTCCTAACATATGTTATGATTTGCTTCCGTCTTTGATCACACCATTTTGATATTTGATTTTAGCCTCCAAATTTGAGTCTTTTGCTTGATCTTTGAGTAAATGTTGGTTTGTTTAATGTGGTTGTGAGCTTATATCAGGAATTAAGTTTGGAAATGGTGTGCTCGATGACATGGATATAATCGAACCAAATTAAGGCGAAAAACTTGATTCAAGTATCATCAAGTCTTGGTTCAACTTAACAGTGTGCCCATTGCCACGCTTACCAACCTTCTCAGCGCATGGCTAAGCGCCAACTACTGCCTTAAGTTTGCTCGTCGCCTCACCCCCTGCCAAGCCAGCGCGCAGCTAAGCGCTACTCATTACCAGAAGCGCGCTGACGTGCGTGCCTCTTTGTCACCCAGCGCGCAGCTAGGTGCGCTCCCCTGCCGCAACAAATCCTATTGCGTGCCTTCATGCCCGCTGCCCAGCTACTCAGCGCGCATCTGAGTGCATCCTCGGGTTACAAGTGCGCTTACGTGCACGATGTATTGCAGCCAAGCACGCCTTTGAGTGCGCTCCACCCCTTCATTTGTACCTCTTTGGGCGCTCACCCAGGCCAATGCAGGAGAAAAATTTAGAGGCTGCTTTCGACCTTTCACACCAATTTTCATGCCCTGGCTTTAAGAGAGCTATAAATATGCCACCAATTGCTGAAAAAAATAGGCTTTTGGAGGGGGAGTAGCCCCTAGGGCTCCAACAACAAAGTTCCACTATTTCCAAGCTAAATGATCAAAATCATTCCATCTTCGCACCATTCAACAAGGAGAAGAACTAAGGAGGAAGTTCTAACTTGAAAGGAAAAGAGAGGCACTCTTGGAAAGAAGCAAGTTTCACATCAACCCCATAAGCTTTACTTTCTCTCTTTTATTTTTGTTTATTGTTGAAATATATTGATAGTCCATTGTATGGTTGTTTTTCCCTTTATATTCATGAACTACTTTATTGTCTAGGATTTTAATCTAACCAAACTATGTAGCTTGATTTATCATTTATCTTTGAAACTTGATTTCTCTATTATAATCTTTTACTTTAATTATGCTTAATGCTCCAAAGGTAATTGATCATTAATTAAGAGATTTAGTAACCGTATTGAACTCGGAAAATGAATATATGTGTTTAGACTCCAATTAAAGTGACATGAGTAGCATGTGATAGAAATATACTTGTGTTGCTTGTGCAATCATTATTGAGTAATCTAAATTTAATGAACTCAAATTAGTTAATCCGTATAAAAATATAGTGGGTTAGGTGAGTTTGAACATGTCCACTAGACTATTGGAAGAGGCGTGTAGATAAATTAGGCATTAATTGATTGAAGATTAGATAGAGATAAAGTAAAAATGGTAGATGATTAGGTTGGGTGAATTAGTGAGGTAAAGTTACAAACCTAGAGCTTCTACCCCATTAGTTTTGTTCTTTATTTTTAGTTGTTAATTTTGTTTAGTATTCGTAAGTTCATTTCTCATTTTCTGGTAGTTTGAATAGGTTAGTTTTGAAATAATTTTAATACTTGATAAGTTGGTCCAATCTTCGTAGGAACGATATCTTACTCATCATTATATTACTTGTGGACTGTATATACTTGCACGGGTTTCTCGTGTGTGTGTCATGTGAACTCAGCACATGCCTAGAAATTAGCCATCAGTCTTCCCTCTTCATTGTGTGCTAAAATTCAGCGCATGTTTGCAAATTTTTTATAGGGAGGCTATAATAATCATAGGAAAGCACATTGGATGTGTTAGAGGAATATGTTTTGTCTAAAAGAGCATGAAAGTATGGGGTTCAAAGATGTTTGGGCTTTCAATCAAGCTATGTTAGCAAAGCAAGGCTGGCGAATCCTTTCGAATCCTTCCTTGCTTGTCACTCCGATATTTAAGGCAAGATATTTTCTTAATTCATCATTCCTTGCTTATGATATTGGCAAGTTTCGTCATTCCCTTGTTTGGAGGAGTGTCATTTGGGATAGAGAGGCTCTCAAGCGGGGCTTAAGGTGCATGGTTGAGGATGGCAATAACATTTCCATTTATGAGGATCCATGGTTGCCTCTTCCCTCTACATTTAAAGTTTTTTCTCTTGCGCTTCTTTTGTATGGAACTATTGTGTCCTTTCTTATCTCGGAGCTTGAAAAATGGTTTGAAGATAAGTCTGAAGATAGAGTCAAGGCATATTTCCATCTTGAAAAGGCAAAATTAACTCTGAATATTCTACTCAACTCCAATTTTAGAGCTGATGAAATCTTGTGGCATTATAATCGTCATGATTTCTTTTCTGTTAAGAGTGGATATAAAATTGCTCTTCATTGTCAGAATGCAAGTATTGCTTGCAGCTCTTTTGGCCCCTTCTTTGTGTGGAAGAAACTTTGGTCTCTCCCCATTATTGAGAAAATTAATATTTTCTGTTGGTAGGCTTGCAAGAAGATCCTCCCAACTAGGACCTTTCTTTTAACAAAGAAAATATCAAATGTGGGTTAATGTCTTCTTTGTGGTTTTGAGATGAAAACTATGAACCATGTTTTATGAGGTTGTAAGATTGATGCCCGCAATCGAGGCTCTTGTCCTTTTCACCAAGATTGTTTTTCTAAGTTGCTATTCCTTGATTTTTTAGGTAAACTAGCTTACATTTTCCCTATTCTAGATACTATTCTGGTTGCTCAATTTGTGGTGGCTTCTTGACTTACTTTTCATCATCGAAATGTATGTGTTCATAGCAAAAAATCCTCCTCTATAGCTGACTATTGGTGATGGGCTAGTTCACTGTTATTGGAATTTGATCAAGCAAAGTCTCTTAATACTTCCCATGTCAAACCTCCTGTCTAGTTTTCATGGATCCCTCCCTATCTTGGCATTTTCAAAGTTAATTCTGATGCTGCTATAAATAAAAGGAAGGGGAAGGTTGGGCTTGGTTTTGTCATTAGGCACCATTTGGGTCAAGTTAAATTTGCTACTGGTTTGTGTATGTTTCATGTCTCTAATTTGGAAACACTACAAAGGCTTATGCAGTCTTGAAAGGTTTTAGAGCTATAGTGCAACACAATTTCCTTCCAATACAAGGGGAAACGGATGCTTTGAAAGTGGCTCTCTTTTGCAATAGGGCTAAATGTATTCGGTTGGATATTGTCAATGTTGTGAATGACATTAAAGATTTAATGTTTATACAAAGCATAGGCTTCATTCTTTTGTATATAGCGACTGCAACAAGGTTGCACACAGTATTGCAAACTAGGCGTTGGGGTTTAACAGCTCAACTTGTTGGAGTTCTTCCTTCCCAATTTGGCTACTTAAGGTAGTAGATATGGATGTACCCTATTCTTCATCGCTTGGTGGGGTTTGAATTTTGTAAAATTATCTTCTTTCTTTCTTTTTTTTTTTTTCCTTAACAAAAAAAAAAAAAAAAAAAGGCCTAGATAAGTAGTGAGTAACATCTTCTAGAAAAACTAATTTTTTTTTGTTGTTTTTAGAGCTGACATCAAATGTATCAAAGTTTACTAATATCTATTACGATCAAACATATTTGCATAGTTTAAAAATCTATTTTTATAAATGAGAGACAATTACTCTACATTAAAGAAAATTAATTCATAAAATCTATCATTTGAATTTAATGAGAATTGTATCCCAACCTTTTAAAAAACAGAGAGGTATGTAATATCTATCATAAGAGGTAATATGTCACAAAAACTACTTTGATCAAAACCTTCTGTAACTCCCTCTAGAGTTTGAGTTGCTGGAAGTAGCCCCCGCGTCTCTGCCCGTCCATCTCACTTTTTTAGGTTTTTCACCCCCTCTCTTCTTGTAAGCCCTCGAATTTGATTTTACGAATTTCTCCAGATGTAGTCCCTAAATAATTATTAGAGGCCCTAAATGGTTCATGGAAGTGCCTAAGGGTATATGGAATGTAAACCCTCGATTTTATAATTGTGGTTGAAATAAAATTGAGTTAAAAGCTAAGGGAGGATATTGGAATTGTCTTAGGGTGTAAGTGGAATTAGTGAAAGTATTGTGGAGGAAAACATGAAGCCAAATAATTTAGTTGACTTTTGAAATATAAAACAGAACCAGTCTCTCATTTTCGTGAAGAAAGAAAAGAAGAAGAAGGAGAACTTGCAGCTGCCAACCGGACCTCCACCACTCGCAGCCGTCGCGCTCTTGACCGAACCAGAGCTGCCACTCGCCGCCGACGTCGATCAGACCCGAAGCTGCCGCGCGACCAACGCTAAGCTCGCCGCTGCCGAGCTGAACCAGAGCTGGAAGCCTTCCTCGCTGCGCGCGAACCAGCAGCAGATCGGCGGTGGAAGACACGGCCAGCTGCGGCGGAACCAAGGGAGAAGGAAAGAGAGAAAGAGAGGAGGAAGAAAAGAGGGAGATCCACCCAAAACCAGCCCAGATCTAGCACCAAATCAGTCCAAAGATCAACCCCAAATCAAGGATAACGCGAGAAGGAAATAGGTGAGGCGGAAGCCAGCGGAGCACGGCAAGGCCCCTGAACTTTTATATACGAATTTTTAAGATCAGGTGAGTGTTTTTATAAAAATGTGTTTACTATGATTGATTTTAAATGCATGCCAAATTTATCATGTTGATTAGAATATCAAATGAATTCCAATTTGAAATGGTTGCATGGATTATGGAAATGATTTACATGAAATGTGATTTAAATGAGAAAGGAAATTTAAATTGAAATGATATTGAAAATCTATGGTACGCCTGATTATATATTGTGTATCTCCAGTGGGGTTGAGTACCTTAAGCGTGCATTGGCTGTGTTGGGAGAGTCTGTCACTAACAGCGGGTGGGACCGTGTCTGTTTAGTCCTGTGAGTCGTCCAATGCACGTAAGAGGTATATTATCAGCTAGCTTCCACCCGAGCGAGGCAAAATTCCGCTCCGTAACGAGGCAAAAATTCCGTTACATAAAAACTGGATAGATGACCTGAGCGAGGCAAAATTCCGCTCTGAGCGAGGCAAAATTCCGCTCTATTGATAGGGTACCATGTGATGCAAACTAATGATGGTTGGCTTATTTATATTTATAAATTCTTTGAAAGCTATTACTGCCACCATTATTGAAATATTTTGTTAGAAATGGAAATTATGCAACCTATGGATTTAAATGTTATTTTTTTGGCATGGAATGAATTTTATGAAATGTCGATTAATATATATATATTGTTTCTAAATGAATGATGAATCTCAGATATATCAATTATTCAATCATGGTATTTGATTATGCATAAATGTTTTAAAAGAGTTTTGGGAGGCTATTTGATACGCCTATTTTAAATGGAAATTATATGACACTCACTGGGCTGTCGAGCTCACTATGTTTTATATTTTTGTAAATAAAAACCTCCCCAGGCACAGGCACAGGTACAGGCACTTCAATGGCAGGAACTCCGGACAGTAATTAGAGAGGTCAAAGAGGCTGTGCTGTTACTTTTGAAAATGTATATATTTTGGGATATGTAAATAAAGATATGCATGACTTATGAATTTAATGTATTTTCTAAACCGTATGCATGATTGTGGTTGCTTGTGGATTGATAAAAATGAGAGCCGGAGGCTCTGTAGTTTGGGGAAATTATTTTGTGATATTATAGAAGTGTTAATTTAAAACTTTACAGGGTGGCAAAGTCCGAAAAACAGACGGGATGCTGCCCAAATTTTTATAAAATGTTTTACAAAGGTTTGAAATAAAAATGAAAAATTTCCCCGTGTTTCCGCTGTTTTGGAAAAGGTTTCAGAAAGATTAGGGCTTAGCTCTGCGGGAATCCTTTAGTTGAGCGTAAGGGCTAACTGAAGGGTCACCGTAGGGTGCCAGCAGATCGCCTTAGGGAAGGGGTCTGTCAATTTGGTATCAGAGCCGGAGTTTTGAAATGGGATTAGCTATTTCTATATTTTATTATACAAATGCGAGCAACCAAAACTTTGTTGAAATTTCAAATGGTTTCTTTTATTATTGTCATGCATGTGATTTTAAAATTCAAATGGGTTCATAAAATTATTTTTGTTGAAATTACAGCACTATGCTTCGGTGGGGTCGACGAGGTCGACGGGGTTCCGATAGAGCTCCGGATCGAGCTCCAGTGCCAGGGGTACCACCTGTTGGGGAGGTGGAGCATGTGACGGGGTCAGTAAATGCTCCAAGAGAGCAGTCCCATCCAGGATCAACTGGACCAGATGAACAGGTCGGCGGACAATTTAACGCCGAACAAGTTGCTCAGATATTGATGGCAGCGATGCGTCAGCCACGGGAGGCAGCGATGCATCAGCCACGGGAGGCCCCTGAGGAGCCGAAACGCTCCATAGAGCGTGCATGTAAGTTAGGGGCGAAACCATTTGACGGAAAAGGTGACCCAGAGACTGCTCTGGCTTGGTTAGATAAAGTCAGTGGGATTTACGAGGTGATGGACTGTTCCGATGAGCAGATGGTCCAATTCTCCTTATTCCTTTTAGAAGACAGAGCCAAGGACTGGCGAGAGGCTTTAAAGAGGAGACACCCAGCTGGGATATCCTGGGCATTATTTCAGAGAGAGTTCACTGATCGATTCTACCCTCCCAGTTATAAAGATGCCAGAGTTGAAGAATTCTTCAAGTTGGAACAGGGAACGACGTCAGTGACAGATTATGAGAAGAAATTCTCTGAATTGGTTCGGATAGTTCCATTTGTTGCTGATGACGAGGAGCAAAAGTGTAAGAGATTCCTCGCAGGACTGGATTCCAGCCTTAGGATCCATCTATCATGGGCCCCCAAGACACACTATGGGAGATTAGTTGAGGCAGCACTGGAGGTAGAGAGGAGTGCTACATCCACTACTCAGAGTGGGAAGACAGGAGGCAAACGCAGTGGATCTAGTTTGCCACGAGAGGGGACCAGTAAACAAGAAAAAAGGGATCCAAAGTCGAGATGGACAGGTGGCAGGAGGATGAGCCGAGGAGCGTCATCTAGTCAGGGATCATTCAGGTCATTTGCAGCATCTGGAGGCTCCCATGGTGTGAGGAGCACATTGCCTGAGTGTAGTAGCTGTGGAAGAAGGCATATAGGAGACTGTGGACCTAGAGGGAGCAGCACAGGTTGTTTCCATTGTGGGCAGGAGGGTCATTTTAAAAGAGAGTGTCCACAGTTAGTTGCCACAGCTAGTTCAGATGCTGGATATTCAGTAGTATCCCCTACACAGTCCAGCTTCAGCCAGAGACAGAGAGGTAGAGGCTCCCAGACCAGAGGACGGGGTGCCTCAGTTTCAGGTAGGGGTGCAGCGGGCAGAGGATCATTCTCAGCAGGTCAGACGGATAGGCCTCGCACCCAGGCCCGTGTGTTTGCAGTACTCAGCAGGAGGCTGATGCAGCTCCAGAGGTAGTCACTGGTATGATATCTATTCTTGATCACTCAGCTTATGCACTAATAGATCCTGGAGCTACACATTCTTTTATATCTGTGCCATTTTCCACCAAGATTAAGGCAGAACTACAGCCCTTGGAAGGTAGTATGGTAGTTTCCATCCCTGCTGGAAATTCATTATTGGCTGACAGGGTAATTAGGGATGAAAAGATTGTCATAGCAGATGAAGAGTTTCCAGCGGAATTGATAGTATTGGATATTCGAGACTTTGATGTAATATTAGGGATGGATTGGTTATCAAGGCATCGGGCTACAGTTGATTGTTATGCGAAGGAGGTTAGATTGGCCAGGTTAGGGGAACCAGAGATAGTATTCCGAGGGACTCGGAAAGCAATTGCTACCAGTATGATCACCGCCATGACAGCTGGTAAGATGCTCCGTAAAGGATATCAAGGATATCTAGCATATATGGTTGAGTCGAGTAAGGATGAAATTCACCTTGAAGAGATTCCTGTGGTCAGAGAATTCCCAGATGTGTTTCCGGAGGATCTCCCAGGATTACCACCAGACAGGGAGATAGAGTTTGAGATAGAATTGGCTCCGGGGACCAATCCGATATCAATTACGCCCTACAGAATGGCTCCAGCAGAGTTGAAAGAGTTAAAAACTCAGATGGAAGAACTACTGGAAAAAGGTTTTGTGAGACCCAGTTACTCGCCATGGGGTGCTCCGGTATTGTTTGTAAAGAAGAAAGATGGGAGCCTAAGATTATGTATCGATTACAGACAGTTGAACAGGGCGACTATTAGGAATCAGTATCCGCTCCCGAGGATTGATGACTTATTTGATCAATTACAGGGATCCAGAGTGTATTCTAAGATAGACTTGAGATCAGGTTATCATCAGTTGAAAATCCGTAATGAGGATGTTCCGAAGACTGCTTTCAGGACTCGGTATGGGCATTATGAGTTCTTAGTTATGCCATTCGGACTGACGAATGCCCCAGCAGCATTTATGGACCTAATGAATAGGGTCTTTCGAGCTTACTTGGATAAGTTCGTAATTGTGTTTATTGATGATATTCTAGTGTATTCAGGCAGTTTTGAGGAGCATGCGGAACACCTCAGGATAGTGTTGCAGACCCTACGAGAGCATCAGTTATATGCAAAATTCAGTAAGTGCCAGTTTTGGCTAAATAGAGTTGCTTTCTTGGGTCATGTGATTTCAGCTGAAGGATTAAGTGTGGATCCCCAAAAGATAGAAGCTATTATGAGCTGGATACCGCCCACTAATGTGACTGAGGTCAGGAGTTTCCTTGGATTGGCAGGCTACTACCGGAAGTTCGTCGAGGGGTTTTCTAGAATAGCAGCCCCGTTGACTAGACTGACGAGAAAGGAAGAGAAATTTGAGTGGTCAGATGCCTGTCAGCAAAGTTTTGAGGAATTAAAGAGAAGGTTGACTTCAGCTCCTGTGCTTACATTGCCTTCAGGGACAGATGGCTTTACAGTATACAGTGATGCCTCGAGACAGGGATTGGGTTGTGTTCTGATGCAGAATGATAGGGTGGTAGCTTATGCATCCAGACAGTTAAAGAAGCACGAGCAGAACTACCCTACCCATGATTTAGAGCTTGCAGCTGTGGTATTTGCACTGAGGATATGGAGGCATTACTTGTACGGTGTTCCTTGTCGTATCTTCACAGATCATAAGAGTCTGCAATATTTGTTCACCCAGAAAGAATTGAACTTAAGGCAGAGGAGGTGGTTAGAGTTGATTAAAGATTACGATTGTACTATAGAATACCACCCCGGGAAAGCCAATGTAGTGGCGGATGCCTTGAGTAGGAGACCTACTAGTTCTTTAGCACATTTGAAGGCGGTGTACCTACCATTATTGGTGGAAATGAGATCTCTGGGAGTAAGGTTAGAGATGGCAGACTCAGGAGCATTGTTGGCTACTTTTCAGGTTCGCCCCATCTTGATTGATCAAATTAGGGAGCGACAGAAAGAGGATCCTCGGTTAGTCAAGTTGAAAGGGGAGATTGAGAGTGGACAGAGATCAGATTTTGTAATCAGAGGGGATGGTATTGTGATGATGGGTCAACGTTTATGTGTACCGGATATAGAGGATCTAAAGAAAGAGATCATGGAGGAGGCACACTCCTCAGCTTATGCCATGCATCCGGGTAGTACGAAAATGTACCATACTCTGAAAGAGCACTATTGGTGGAAAGGCATGAAGAAAGAGATTGCAGACTTTGTTTCTAGATGTCTGACTTGTCAACAGATTAAAGCAGAGCATCAGAAACCGGCAGGTTTACTACAGCCCCTACCGATCCCTGAGTGGAAATGGGAGAGGATTACTATGGATTTTGTAGTAGGGCTACCGAGGACTCAGAGTGGGCATGATGCTATATGGGTAATTGTTGATCGATTGACGAAGTCTGCTCACTTCTTAGCGATTAAAATACCTACCCTCTGGATAGGTTGGCACAGTTGTATGTAGATGAGATTGTAAGATTGCATGGCGCCCCAGTGTCTATTGTATCAGATAGAGATCCTCGATTTACCTCTCGATTCTGGCCTAAGCTACAGGAAGCTTTAGGCACCAGATTACATTTCAGTACGGCATTTCATCCACAGACGGATGGCCAATCTGAGAGGACTATCCAGACCCTTGAGGATATGTTGAGATCTTGTGCTATGGAATTCAGGGGGAATTGGGATACACATCTACCTTTGATGGAGTTCGCTTATAATAACAGTTATCAGGCCAGTATAGGTATGGCCCCATATGAGGCACTTTATGGACGTAAGTGCAGGACTCCAGTATGCTGGGATGAGGTAGGTGAGAGAAAACTGATTGGCCCAGAGCTGGTCCAAGTCACTGCAGATAAGGTTAAAGTCATTAGAGACAGGCTCAAGATTGCGAGTGACAGGCAGAAAAGTTATGCAGATCACCGACGAAGGGACCTTGAGTTTGAGGTTGGTGATCAGGTATTCCTAAAGATTTCCCCGTGGAAAGGTGTACTTCGATTCGGGAAGCGTGGTAAGTTGAGTCCGCGCTACATTGGGCCATATGAGATCACAGATAGAGTTGGATCAGTGGCTTATAGATTAAAGTTGCCACCTCAGTTAGCCAGAATTCATAATGTATTTCATGTATCCGTGTTAAAGAAATACATTCCTGATCCCTCTCATATACTGGAAGAGCAGCCTGTGGAACTAAGGGAAAACTTGTCATATGAAGAGGAACCGGTTCAGATTCTAGATCGCAGGGAGCAGGTCCTGCGTAATAAAGTCATTCCCTTGGTAAAGGTGTTATGGAGAAGTCATACCATAGAAGAAGCTACATGGGAACATGAGGAGCAGATTCGTGCTCAGTATCCGCACCTTTTTGAATAAGGTATGTAATTTAATTTCGAGGACGAAATTTTTATAAGGGGGGAAGAAATTGTAAACCCTCGATTTTATAATTGTGGTTGAAATAAAATTGAGTTAAAAGCTAAGGGAGGAGATTGGAATTGTCTTAGGGTGTAAGTGGAATTAGTGAAAGTATTGTGGAGGAAAACATGAAGCCAAATAATTTAGTTGACTTTTGAAATATAAAACAGAACCAGTCTCTCATTTTCGTGAAGAAAGAAAAGAAGAAGAAGGAGAACTTGCAGCTGCCAACCGGACCTCCACCACTCGCAGCCGTCGCGCTCTTGACCGAACCAGAGCTGCCACTCGCCGCCGACGTCGATCAGACCCGAAGCTGCCGCGCGACCAACGCTAAGCTCGCCGCTGCCGAGCTGAACCAGAGCTGGAAGCCTTCCTCGCGCGCGCGAACCAGCAGCAGATCGGCGGTGGAAGACACGGCCAGCTGCGGCGGAACCAAGGGAGAAGGAAAGAGAGAAAGAGAGGAGGAAGAAAAGAGGGAGATCCACCCAAAACCAGCCCAGATCTAGCACCAAATCAGTCCAAAGATCAACCCCAAATCAAGGATAACGCGAGAAGGAAATAGGTGAGGCGGAAGCCAGCGGAGCACGGCAAGGCCCCTGAACTTTTATATACGAATTTTTAAGATCAGATGAGTGTTTTTATAAAAATGTGTTTACTATGATTGATTTTAAATGCATGCCAAATTTATCATGTTGATTAGAATATCAAATGAATTCCAATTTGAAATGGTTGCATGGATTATGGAAATGATTTACATGAAATGTGATTTAAATGAGAAAGGAAATTTAAATTGAAATGATATTGAAAATCTATGGTACGCCTGATTATATATTGTGTATCTCCAGTGGGGTTGAGTACCTTAAGCGTGCATTGGCTGTGTTGGGAGAGTCTGTCACTAACAGCGGGTGGGACCGTGTCTGTTTAGTCCTGTGAGTCGTCCAATGCACGTAAGAGGTATATTATCAGCTAGCTTCCACCCGAGCGAGGTAAAATTCCGCTCCGTAACGAGGCAAAAATTCCGTTACATAAAAACTGGATAGATGACCTGAGCGAGGCAAAATTCCGCTCTGAGCGAGGCAAAATTCCGCTCTATTGATAGGGTACCATGTGATGCAAACTAATGATGGTTGGCTTATTTATATTTATAAATTCTTTGAAAGCTATTACTGCCACCATTATTGAAATATTTTGTTAGAAATGGAAATTATGCAACCTATGGATTTAAATGTTATTTTTTGGCATGGAATGAATTTTATGAAATGTCGATTAATATATATATATTGTTTCTAAATGAATGATGAATCTCAGATATATCAATTATTCAATCATGGTATTTGATTATGCATAAATGTTTTAAAAGAGTTTTGGGAGGCTATTTGATACGCCTATTTTAAATGGAAATTATATGACACTCACTGGGCTGTCGAGCTCACTATGTTTTATATTTTTGTAAATAAAAACCTCCCCAGGCACAGGCACAGGTACAGGCACTTCAATGGCAGGAACTCCGGACAGTAATTAGAGAGGTCAAAGAGGCTGTGCTGTTACTTTTGAAAATGTATATATTTTGGGATATGTAAATAAAGATATGCATGACTTATGAATTTAATGTATTTTCTAAACCGTATGCATGATTGTGGTTGCTTGTGGATTGATAAAAATGAGAGCCGGAGGCTCTGTAGTTTGGGGGAAATTATTTTGTGATATTATAGAAGTGTTAATTTAAAACTTTACAGGGTGGCAAAGTCCGAAAAACAGACGGGATGCTGCCCAAATTTTTATAAAATGTTTTACAAAGGTTTGAAATAAAAATGAAAAATTTCCCCGTGTTTCCGCTGTTTTGGAAAAGGTTTCAGAAAGATTAGGGCTTAGCTCTGCGGGAATCCTTTAGTTGAGCGTAAGGGCTAACTGAAGGGTCACCGTAGGGTGCCAGCAGATCGCCTTAGGGAAGGGGTCTGTCATGGAACCCATAGAAATCGATTTCGATTCGATTGGAGATTAAACGGAAAGATAAAATGGTAAATGAAATCTAATAATTTTTAAGGTGATAAGGGACTAAATTGAAGATAAGTTTTAATATTTGTGGTTAAAGTGAAATTAAGTTAAAAGCTAAGGGAAAGATCGCAATTTTATCAAGACGTGACCGTCATTTTTAGAATTGATTGTGGAGGAAAATAGAAGCCAAAGAGTTGGTTGACTCACAAAATAGTGAGCAGAAAACAGAAGCTGTCGCGCGAACTAGAAGAGAAGAAAAGAAAAGAGAAGAAGAGAAAGAAGAAGAAGAAGAATGAGGAGGATGAGGAGTTGTTGTCGGACTTACCACCATCGCTGACCAAACTTGCCGCCGCGCCAACCAGCACGCGAACTAGACGCGATCGAGCGCGCGCAGAACAGACAAGCCAGACCTTATCGTGCAGAAAAGATCGACGTCAATCTAGCTTGTCTGACCGAACAGCTCAGCCCGATCACCGTACAGCTCGCTGACCAGAACCGCATAACAGAGATGGCTCGAAGCTGAGCAGATCGACGATGGAAGCAGACTCGAAACTGAGCTGAACCGTACGCACACCCGACCGGCGTGGAAGGAGACAGCTATGAGCCACTGTTCCGTTCGAGCTGTGCCGATCTACAGAACCCAGCCCAGTTGAACCAGTCCTTCAAGCTCGCCATACCCAACTCAAATCCAGCTGCAAACGCAACCAGAACCAGCACTTCGCGCACGCACAGATCAGCGGTAGAACGAGGAGAAAAGAAAAGAGATCAGCCCTGAGAGAGAGGGATCGCGTGAGGGAAGAAAGGAAGAAGAAAACCCAGCTGTTCCATGCCCAAAAACAGCTCGAAATCAGTCCAAAACGAAGTCAATGCGAGAGGAAAAAGGGGGTAAGTTATGTTAGGGTTTCTGCCCTAAGAGCTTGTAATATTGTAAACGGTTTATAAATTTTTAATAAAATATTCATTTCATTCAATTTATATATTTTGCAAAAATCGTATATATCATGAGAAACATCATTGATTACTGATGTAATTTCAAACTAAATGTATAAGTGTTATATACAGGTGGATTTAGTTTGAGATAAGTAATTTAAAGAGTCTGTAGAAAACAAATGAAGCTGGGTACTTCATTTGTAGTAAATCTACAGCTATGGTCCCTTTCGTATTTGATACGATAGTCTTATCCAAGACTGTTCATGTGGTGACATGAAAATGAAGGCACCTTATGTAATAAATTATATAGGATTAGGCCATGATAAATATAAGTCTCTAAATAATATCCATTAATCTTAGAGATTTATATTTATCAACCAGATGATCATATATGAATTGATCTTAATTCTGAGTGTATTATGAACTCCTGCTTGTTAAATTATTTCCTTTGATTTACATGGGTGAGATCGGTGTAGATACCCGATCAATAACTTCGTACTTTGGGGATATGATTTAGTAAGTAGCTGGGAACATTCTATACAATAGTGGAATCCACTCCTTTTTGCGAGAAGTAGAAAAGTAATTCCTTTAAGGGTTGATTCAGGTCTTGAACAATAAGAGCGCTCAACTTTCTATTTATATGTAAACAGAAAGATAAATTCATAAGTTGTTATGAATATATTGTTCATTAGAGAATCAATAGTACTTAAGGATCAAGAAATAATTAGAGGGGTAAAACGGACATTTGACCTAGCTCTAATTATGAACTATTTGTGGAGGGTCAAATCATATGTAGTGATTAAATCAATGGACACTGAAAAATTTCAGATTATATAAAAAACATCTACAGTTTTGAGAGTGCAATCTTAAGTTTTTAGTAGAGTAACTTTAAGATTAATAATAGTGAATTATTTAATTAAAGAGTTTAATTAATAATTTCGAAATTATTGGAGCTCAAAACTGTAGGTTCATCGGGTCCCCGATAGCTCATTTTACTATAAGAAACTTATATATAGAATATTGTAATTGGACCGTCCAATTACAGGTGTTACATAAGTAACAAAAATTTATGTTCACTTGGTATTTGAATAATATTGATTATTCAAATTATTTAATTATTAATTATGAATTAATAATTATTTAATTAATTTTATAAGAGGTCTTGAAACTGATTCTTAGTGAGTTTGGTATAAATTAATTATGAATTAATTTATTAAAAGTTACAAGTTCTATTTCAAAATATAATATAAATTAATTTTGAATTAATTATATTATATGGGACAAAAGTTTAATTATAATAAAATTAGGGTCAATATTAATATAGATTAATTAAAACCCTAATTGTTTGCATATAAAAAGAAAAAATTTCTTTTCTACATCCATGAGTTTTTGGTTATTGTTTATGTTTTTGTAAAACAATAAAAAGAAAAAGTTTTTTTTTTTTACAACAAATACAAAGAACAAGAATTTGTGTCTTTGTTCTTTGTATAACCAAAAAGCAAACACTCACCTCTTATAAATATTGATTTAATTTGATTTTTTTTTAGAAAAAAATCAAAAAGTAAGTGAGCACAATTCTATATAATTGTGCTCACTCACTTGTTTCTTGGTTTCGAGATATATCAAGGAAGGCAAGATGGTGAGCAATCCACAGAGATCAATACAGAAGATAAAAATCTGATTTTTATTTATTTATATTATTTTATTTCATTGGTTTATGAATCTTGAGTTTTTGAGTTTTCTAAAAAGTTTTTGAAACTCAATGTTCCGTAAAATCCTTAATTTTATGAAAAACAAATTGTTGATTTTTGTTTTTTCTAGCCATCAAGTTATTCAATTCGAAATTGATTCACGTTGATGAGTTTTATTGGTGATTGAAGTTGAGTTCGAATTGGATTTTATTATGATTGGGTTATTGGTTGATTTTGAGTAAAAATAAGTTGAAAAAAACAAGTGGATTTACGTTTATTAAGAGCTTAGGAACTAAGAAAATATTAAAGATTTAACGAGAAATCGAAATGTGTTTTAAATTAGTTTAAAGGGCAATTTCATAAATTGGCTCATATAATGTCCGTTGAGAGTTCGGATGACACTAATGAGTTTAATTAGGCGTATTGAGATTATTAAAAGTCAAAGATTAAATTAAGGAACTAAAAATGGAGAGTTACGCCTAAAAATGGTCACTTAAGCGCGATTACGTAATTTGAGTTATTTGAGTTTCCAGAAGTTGACGCGAACGTAAATTATATATATATATATATATGTTGTGTAGGCGACGAACAAGCCGGTGGAGTAAGGGAAGAGCGATAGGGAGCATTTTAGAGCTTTCCGGAAATCTATTCGAAAGTGATAGCTAAGGTGAGTGTCTTTATAAAAAATGTTTTTACTATGATTGATTTTAAATGCATGCCAAATTTATCATGTTGATTAGAATATCAAATGAATTCCAAATTGAAATTGTTGCATGGATTATGGAAATGATTTATATGAAATGTGATTTAATGAGAAAGGAAATTTAAATTGAAATGATATTGAAAACTTATGGTACGCCTGATTGTACGTTATATATATCTCCAGTTTGGGTTGAGTACCTTAAGCGTGCATTGGCTGTGTTGGAAGAGTCTGTCACTAACAGCGGGTGGGACCGTGTCTGTTTAATCCTGTGCGTCATCTAATGCACGTAAGAGGTATATTATTAACTAGCTTCCAACCGAGCGAGACAGAATTCCGCTCCGTAACGAGGTAGAATTTCGTTACTTAAAAACTGGATAGATGGCCTGATCAATGCAGAATTCCTTGATGGCCTGAGCGATGCAGAATTTCGCTCTACTTTGAGGGTACCATGTTATGAAAGCTATTAATGGTTGGCCTATTAGTATTTATAAATTCTTTTAAAGTTATTGATACCACCATTATTAAAATGTTTTGATAGAAATAGAAACCACGCAATTTTTAGATTTAAATGTTATTTATTTGGCATGAAATGAATTTTATGAAATTCTGATTGATATCTATTATTTTAAATGAAAGATAAATTTCAGCTATGTTAATTGTTCAATCATGGTATTTGATTATGCATAAATGTTTTAAAAAGATTTTTGGGAGGATATTTGATAAGTTAGATTTAAATGGAAATTATATGACACTCACTGGGCTATCAAGCTCACCCTATTTTATATTTTGTAAATAAAAACCTCCCCAGGCACATGTACCATAGCTACGGAATTACCCTGAAACAATACCAGGCAGCCGCGGCGATAGTGCTGATGTGATTACCTAATCTTATTTTGTTTAATATTAAGAGATGTATATATTTTATTATCGCTAAATGATTTTGTAAATATCCTTTCATGATTTAAATTGTGTTTCTGAAGAAAATTGATGCATGACATATGATTTTGTAGTTAATGAATTTATAAATAGAAATATGAAATTGTGGTTGTGGTTGTGTTGAAGAAATGAGAGCCTGAGGCTCCGTAGTTTAGAGAAATTATTTTGTGATATTTTAGAAGTGCTGAAATTTATAATTTGCAAGGTGGCAAAGTTCCGAAAAACAAACGGGATGCTGCCCAAATTTTTATAAAATATTTTGTAAATGTTTAAAATAAAAACGAAAAATTTCCTCTCGTTTCCGCTGTTTTCGAAAAAGGTTCAAAAAGAATACGGTTTAACTCTGTGGGGGATCCTTTAGTTGAGCGCAAGGGCTAGTTGGAGGGTCACCGTAGGGTGCCGGCAGACCGCCTAGGGAAAGAGCTCTGACATTTTTAGTTTAGCGTGCCTGTTTCTCTTTTTTGGTTTTCTTGGTTTTTTTTTTTTTAAATGTCATGGATGCTGATGATTTCACTCGCTACTATGAGCGACTATTCCTCACTGAGGAAGATGGTATAATTCAAACAGTTGGTAAGAAAGTTCAACAAAAAAGAATGAGGAATCTGTTTATGTGCTTACTAGGTAGAGTCATCTCAAAAAAGGAGATTAATAAGGAAGCCTTCAGATCCATAATCCCTAAAATTTGGAAAACCACCAAAACCATTGCAATCGAGTTTGTATGAGTGAACACTTTTGCTTTTCGATTTGGGTGTGAGTGGGATAAAAAAAAAGGTTCTTAGAAGAAGGGTCTTGGTGTTTTGATAAATGTCTAATAGTCTTGAAGGAAGCTTATGGCTTAGGTAAGGTACATTAGACTAATTTTCAAAAATCACCTTTTTGGGTTCACTTCTACAAAGTGTCGCTGGAGCGTATGACCAAAGATATGAGTTTTGCTCTTGGTAACATGGTGGGTCTAGTCCTTGATGTGGATTCTGGTGTGAGTGGTGATTTTATTGCTAGATTTCTTCGTGTTAAAGTTGAATATGATAGAGCAAATTACAATTTAGTTATCCAAATAAAACTATAATCCAAGTGCAACAACTGTTTCAATGTCATTACAATTTGCGCTCCTTCCTTCTTCCCCTCCACACCCACCCCCACCCCCCACCCCCCACCCCCCGCCGTTAACATTGCTCTGTTAAAATTAATTGAATGAGAGATAAAATTGTCCTATAACTTTATTTTTTATTTTTAAAATAAATTAAATATATATATTTTAAATAGATCTCTACCATCCATATTCAGATGGATGGTGGAGATCAATGTTAAATAATAATAATAATAATAATAAATTAAATAAAAAAATAAAAGATTAATTATTAACCTAAAATCCAATTGGAACCCATCATCATCTTCTTCATCTTTCGATCGCCTTCATCTTGAACCCATCATCATCATCTTTTTCATTCAAAAAATCACCAACATATCATCACCAGTTAACCAATAGTCACCAGTTAAAAAAAAATCAACCCAAATAATCTATCAGTTCAACCCCATCAATAAAAAATAAAGATCACCAGTTTTACCCAAATAATCAGAAGCAAAATTGAAGAAAAAAATTGGAAAAAATTTGAAAAAAAAAATGTCTAGGTTAATGAACCTAGATTTCTGGGTTCATTCGTAAACCCATTTGAAAAGCATCATCATCATCATCATCATAAAAAAAATCAAACCAACATCAAACCAAGATCCACCCACCACCACTATAACCACCACCTTCACCTCCATACTCATTGCCTCTCTTCTCCTAAACCCACCACCACTCTCCACTCCTCTTTTCTCCCACCACCCACCTACCTCACTCTGCACCTCCTCCACCCACCAAAAACAACCCATCAACCCTCCGACAACCACTCATTTCTCTGACTCTGACTTTGGTCTGCTTTTGATTTTTGTGATTCAATTTTTGCTTCATGCTTTCCTCCTCAATCAACTTTAAAAATGACGGTAACATCCTGAAAAAATTTCGGTCTCCTCCCTTAACTTTTAAATCAATTCTAGTTTGACCACAATTATTAAAACTTATCTTCGATTTAGTCCCTTGTCATATTAAATAATTACTCGATTTCTTTTACCATTTTACCCTTTCATTTATTCTCCAATTGGATTTAAATAAATCTTTAAAGTTTCTCTACAACCTTAGGTACTTTCACTAACCCTTTAGGGTCTCAATTCATTGCCTAGAGACTATCACTGGGAAAACCATAAATAAGGAATCGAGGGTTTACATCATTGAAATGTATGTGTTCATAGCAAAAAAATCCTCCCCTATAGCTAACTATTGGTGGCGGGCTGGTTCGCTATTATTGGAATTTGATCAAGCAAATTTCTTAATGCTTCCCATGTCAGACCTCCTGTCCAGTTTTCATGGATCCCTCCCTCTCTTGGCATTTTCAAAGTTAATTCTGATGCTGCTGTAAATAAAAGGAAGGGGAAGGTTTGGCTTGGTTTTGTCATTAGGCACCATTTGGGTCAAATTAAATTTGCTACTGGTTTATGTACGTTTCATGTCTCTAATTTGGAAACACTACAAAAGCTTATGCAGCCTTGAAAGGTTTTAGAGCTACAGTGCAACATAATTTCCTTCCAATACAAGTGGAAACGGATGCTTTGAAAGTGGCTCTCTTTTGCAATAGGGCTGAATCTATTTGGTTGGATATTGTCAATGTTGTGAATGACATTAAAGATTTAATGTTTATACATAACATAGGCTCCATGTCTTCTGTATATAGCGACTGCAACAAGGTTGCACACAATATTGCAAATTGGGTGTTGGGGTTTAACAACTCAACTTATTGGAGTTCTTCCTTCCCAATTTGGCTACTTAAAGTAGTAGATATGGATGTACCCTGTTCTTTATCGCTTGGTGGGGTTTGAATTTTGTAAAATTATCTTCTTTCTTTCTTTTTTTTTTTCCTTAAAAAAAAAGGCCTAAATAAGTAGTGAGAAACATCTTCTAGAAAAACTTTTTTTTTTTATTTCGTTTTTAGAGTTGACATCAAATGTATAAGAGTTTACTAATATCTATTACGATCAAACACACTTGCATAGTTTAAAAATCTATTTTCATAAATGAGAGACAATTACTCTACAATAAAGAAAATTAATTCATAAAAGCTATCATTTGAATTTAATGAAAATTGTACCCCCAACCTTTTAAAAAATAGAGAGGTACGTAATATCTATCATAAGAGGTAATATGTCATAAAAACTACTTTGATCAAAACCTTCTGTAACTCTCTTTAGAGTTTGAGTTGCTGGAAGTAGCCCCCGCGTCTCTGCATGTCCATCTCACTTTTTTTAGGTTTTTCCCACTCTCTCTTCTAGTAGAGGGTACTTGTTTCTCTTTTTTGGTTTTCTTGGGTTTTTTTTTTAAATGTCATGGATGCTGATGATTTCACTCGCTACTATGAGCGACTATTCCTAACCGAGGAAGATGGTCCAATTCAAACAATTGGTAAGAAAGTTCAACAAAAAAGAATGAGAAATCTGTCTATGTGCTTACTAGGTAGAGTCATCTCAAAAAAGGAGATTAATAAGAAAGCATTCAGATCCATAATCCCTAAAATTTGGAAAACCACCAAAACCATTGCAATCGAGTTTGTATGAGTGAACACTTTTTGCTTTCTGATTTGGGTGTGAGTGGAATAAAAAAAAGGTTCCTAGAAGGAGGGTCTTGGTGTTTTAATAAATATCTAATAGTCTTGAAGGAAGCTTATGGCTTAGGTAAGGCAAATTAGACTAATTTTCATAAATCACTTTTCTGGGATCACTTCTACAAAGTGTCGCTAGAGTGTATGACCAAAGATATGAGTTTTGCTCCTGGTAACATGGTGGGTCCAGTCCTTGATGTGGATTCTAGTGTGAGTGGTCATTTTATTGGTAGATTTCTTCATGTTAAAGTTGAATACAATAAAACAAATTACAATTTAGCTATCTAGATAAAACTATAATCCAGGTGTAGTAACTGTTTTAATGTCATTACAATTTACCCCCCTTCCTTCGTCCCCTCCCTCCCCTTCCCCCACACCAACCCACCCCCCCCCCCCCCCCCCCCTCTCCTCCCCACACCACCCCCCCCCCCACCCCCCCCCCCCCCCCCCCCCCCCCCGGCGTTAACATTGCTCTATTAAAATTAATTGAATGAGAGATAAAATTGTCCTATAACCTTATTTTTTATTTTTAAAATAAATTAAATAATTTTTTTTTTTAAATAGATCTCCACCATCCATCTCAAATCCACATTGAGATGGATGGTGGAGATCAATGTTAAATAGTAATAATAATAATAATAAATTAAATAAAAACAAAATAAAAGATTAATTATTAACCAAAAATCCAACTGGAACCCATCATCATCTTTTTCATCTTTCGATCTCATTCGTCTTGAACCTATCATCATCATCTTTTTCGTTCAAAAAATCACCAACAGATCATCACCAATTAACCAACAGTTCTTTATTACCATAAAAAATCCAACCTTGAACCCATCATCATTATCATCATCTTCTTTACTAGTTCACCATAAAAAAAACACCAACAGTCGCTAGTTAAAAAAAAATCAACCCAAATAATCTATCAGTTCAACCCCATCAATAAAAAATGAAGATCGCCAGTTTAACCCAAATAATCAGAAGCAAAACTGAAGAAAAAATTGTAAAAAATTGAAAAAAAAAATGTCTGGGTTAATGAACCTAGATTTCTAGGTTCATTCGTAAACCCATTTGAAAAGCATCATCATCATCATTATCAAAAAAATCAAACCAACATCAAACCAAGATCCACCCACCACCACCATAACCACTACCTTCACCTTCATACTCACTACCTCTCTTCTCCTAAATCCACCACCACTCTCCACTCATCTTTTCTCCCACCACCTACCTCCCTCACTCCGCACCTCCTTTACCCACCAAAAATAACCCATCAACCCTCCGACAACCACCCATTTCTCTTACTCCGACTCCGACCCCATTTCCACCAGCACCTGAAAGGCCTAAAACACTCATTTTCTAGCGCTTGAAACGCAACCCATCAACCCTTATCTCCACCCTAACAAAAACCCATCAACTCTCTCTTTCCAGATTCATCTGGGTTTTGAAATGAACCCAAATGAATGGGTTTCATCTGGGTTTTATTGAACAAACCCAAATGAATTTGGGTTTGAAGGAGAAAAAGAAGAAGAAGAAGAAGAAGCGAAAGAAGGGAAGAAGAAAAAGGATGTGAGAGATATTGTGATAGGAGATAAGGGAAGATGATGAGAAGAGAGAAGACAAAATGTAAATAAAAGTTTATAATTTAATTTTTGTATTTAATTATTTAATTTTAAATTTATTATTTGGCCAATTAGGTAAACTTAATCATTAAGGGTAATTCCGTTTTTTTCACCGTTTTGATACTATTCACCGTCAAATGTAACAGAATCTCACTAATGGGAAGGGGGTAAATTGTAATAACATCGAAACAATTACTCTACTTGAATTTACATTTTAAAATGGGTAACTAAATTGTAATTTGCTCTATATGATATCTCAAAATTGTTGAAGAGAGGTCTTTGTGTCCTAATGGGTGAGCCAGAAAAGCTTTGTACAATCCCTCTGAAGTATGAAAGACTCATTGATTTTTGTTTCTTCTGTGAAAGGATCAGTCATGTGTGGAGAGGGTGTTTAGAGAATGTTTGATTAGCCTGCTGACGAGGGAAAAATGAGGTTTGGAAATGATTTAAGAGTTGTAGGCCCAACACATTAGAGAAGCAGACTAGAAAACAATCCTATTTCTGAACCCCCAACACCCCCAAAACCAACACCACTTCCCCCCCTCTTTCCTCCCCTTCCTCCCCCCATTAGCGCTTCTCAAAATACATCAACTTTTCCTCAAACCACATCAACTCGAGAAACCAACACTGCCTCTATAAAAGGTAAGGAACCTTTGAACCAAGCATATAAGGATAAGTTATTTTTTGGGCGGACGGAGGTCACTATTAGCCAGTCATCATATATCATGACTAGTGAAGGTCAATTGGTCGACATTAGTGGGACAAGTAGGACCTTTGAAGTTGGGGAAACATAAAATGAAAAGTACCCCGTATGTTCCACCCATAATGTGATACATAAAAATACTACAAAAATGGTGACAAAATGAGGCCACTCATCTAGCATTATTCATTGTGCAAACAACAGGCTTATTGAGGAACCTACTACTCAAGAGAATTTCTCAACCAAGATCATGGCAATTACCAGTGCATCCCAAGTGTCTGATCAAAGTCCAAAGCAGGTGGCAGGGTCTTCTTCAAATAATGAATAAATGTTGGGGCCCAAGTTTGATGTTAATATTGATGCAATGGTTATTGAACCGTGTAGGGATCAAAGTCCTTTTTCTCAGACTCATACGGCAGAAGCTAATCAGATAGAGGTTGCCTCTGTTTCGCTAGTGCCTCCCGTCTCCACCTCATCCAATGCTTTAGATATCATCCAACGTAGTTGTGATCGAAACCAACATGGAAACGGACAAGTGGTCTCTTCAGGGGAAGGGAAAAAAATGAAAAAGGAGGGCCCAAGAATTTGTCGAGATAGCCATTTCACAAGCAGTTTCTCCATCCATAGGGAAACGAATTGCATCTCCAATCGAGGAAGTAGAAAGTCTGGCCAAAAAGAGGAAGTTTGTTGATCTTATTGCTGTATTGGCGGAGGCTAGTCCCCAACCCCACCATTCTCAATGAAGTGCCTCTGTTGGATTGTTTGAGGTTTGGGCAATCCTCTAACATTCCGAATTCTACGGGACACTATCCGTAGAGAAAATCTCGAGATTGTGTTTTTGTCAGAAACAAGATTAGTTAAAAGTATAATAGAAAGTTATAAAATTAGTCTTGGCTTTTTTGGTGTTGTTGCAGTTGATCAGTTGGGTTTTGGTAGTGATTTGGCCCTCCTTTGGAAGAAAGATGTTGATATTTCAGTGTAGTCTTTCTCGATGGGGCACACTAATTCGATCATTCGTGAAAATTCAGGCACTCATTGGTGATTTACTGGCTTCCATAGGGATCCCAAACCAAAGTTGAGGCGTTTCTCTTGGCAACTATTGCATAGGATTGGTGGTAGCAACTCTTTGCCATGGTTGATAGGCCGGGCCTTTAATGAAATTTTGAAATCGGAGGAGAAACTTGGTAGTGTTCAAAAAAGGGGTCACACTGTGTTGGTTTTCAGAAAGGTTGTTAACGACTGTGGGCTTTAAGATCTGGGTTTTAAAGGTAATCGATTCACTTGGTCAAATCGGCAGTAGGGGTCGAACTTGATTCATTAATGGTTGGATAGAATGTTGTGTAACTTGCATTGGAAGATGCTCTTTTAAGATTTTCAAGTGATTCATTTGGCTAGAGCAAACTCTGATTCCTCCCCCATCCTAACTTCCTTCTCTTATCTTCCTCAGAGTCAGTGTGCAGGGCTTTCAAAATGGGGTTCTAGATTTCACTTTGAAGAGGCTTGGGCCTAGGAAGAGGAATGTAAGGGTGTTGTTCATTGCAACTGGGATCAACATTCCAGTGGGGATGCAATTAGGGACATTCTTATCAATATAGAGAAGGTGACAGTGAAGTCAGCTTCTTGGAACCGAATAAGGAGTCAATGGAATCGGCAACTTAACACCATTCGAGAAGAACTGAATATCCTAGAAGAAAATGAGGACCGTCATTTGCACAGAATCAGGGAACTAGAAGCCTCAAGGGATTCCATTTTAAATCAATCGGAGCTGATATGGAAACAACGATCCAGGGTTGCTCGGCTTAAAACTGGAGATCGAAATACCAAAATTTTTCATTCTAAAGCTTCTGCTAGAAGGAAGAAGAATAGAATTATTGGGTGTTTGATACTCACAGTAGATGGCAGGATAGCATTAGCAGAGTTGAGCAAACATTCGCTCAATAGTTAACACCCTCTTTACTTCCTCAACTCCTCTTTCAGCCGACATGGAATTGATAACTAAAATACTACCAAAGAAGGTTACGGAGGAAATGAACACTCTTCTTGATAAACTCTTCTCAATGGCTGAAGTTGAATAAGCTCTGAAGCAATTGGGCCCTACAAAAGCTCTGGCCGGACGGTCTCCCTACCCTCTTCTTCTAGAAGTACTAGAATGTGGTTGGTTCCTAAATCGGTAAAGCTGTCCTCCAAGTGCTAAACGAAGGAAGCGGTATGTCTCAAATGGGAAAAACATTGATTGTTTTGATCCCAAAAGTGAAATCCCCTTTGCAAAATAGTGACTTTCGCCCTTTAAGCCTTTACAACGTTACTTACAAACTCGTTGCCAAAATGATTACAAACAAGTTAAAGCTGTTTTACCAAATATCATTTCCCATTCTCAAGCTGCTTTTGTCCCTGGCCGACTGATAACGGATAATGTACTGCTTGGTTTTGAATGTCTACATTATTTGCGAAATAGAAGAAGTGGGAAGGGTCCTATGGCATTAAAACTAGACATTAGTAAAGCATATGATTGAGTTGAATGGAGTTTCCTGGCCAACATGATGGAAAGTTTGGGTTTCTTTACAAGTTGGATTCACAAAGTTCTTAATTGTGTTTCCTCTGCCAATTTCACTTTCCTCATTAATGGGGTGCCAAGAGACAGTGTTACTCCCACTAAAGGCCTGCGCTAAGGCTGTCCACTCTCTCCATACCTTTTACTTCTGTGTTCCGAGGGTCTCAATGCCTTGTTGAAAGTAGCTGTTCAGGAGGACAACTACATGGAATTCGAATTGCTAGAGGGGCCCCTTATATTACTCACTTATTTTTCGCAGACGCTAGCATTGTTTTCTCCACAGCTTCAGTTGAAGAGGCCTCCTTCCTGAAATCCATCCTTCTAATTTATAAGAGAGCTTCTGGTCAATCTGTCAACCATGCGAAATCAGTTATAGCCTTTAGTCTCGTTGTTTCCCCTAACATCAAATCACATATTCAGAATGTGCTTCACATGGGGTCAGTTCCATCCCATAGCATATACTTGGGGCTTCCTACCACTAACCATAGAAACAAACGCTCTTTGTTTACAGGAATCAAAGACAAAGTGTGGCAAAAACTGCAGGGGTGGAAGCATAGGTTTTTCTCAAAAGAGGGTAGGGAAACCTTAATCAAGGCTATCGTGTAGGCTGTTCCTACATATACAATGAGCTGTTTCCGATTGCCTTACTCAATTTGTGCAGAGATCCAACGCCTTATTGCTAACCATAGGAAAGCTCATTGGCTTCGCTAGAGGAAATTGTGTAGTCCGAAAGAGAATGATGGGCTGGTTTTTAGAGATATAAGTGCTTTCAACCAGGCAATGCTGGCGAATTTTTTTAAATACTAATAAAAAAAAAAAAAAAAAAAAAAATTGGACTCATTCATAGCCTCAACGTAGAGCCTGAGTGATGTGCTACTGAATCACTTCAATTTTTATTATATTATTTTGAATATTTCTAAACATTTCATAATCATCTTCCAGGCCAGCGACCAGTACAGATCTTTGATGTTTGATCTATATTTTAAATGATTGAGAGGTATAATCCTAATGTTTGAATATGTTATAATATTAGTCGGCCCCACTCACCACTCACAATTTCAACATATTCCTTATCGGTTTCACTAATTTCTACTGCGTGGGCCAATGGCGGTCATGATCTTCCATTATTTTATTATTATTACTATTTTGAATAAATTACAATTCATCTATTCGATTTGAAAATAATTACAAACAGAATCAAATTTTGGGGTTTATTACAATAAACTCATCTGCCGTTAGCCCATCTTTGCTAGAGTTAATGGACGGAGGAGCAAAATTATCTGTTGAATTCATTTTTAATTTTGAAAAATAAATTAAATATCAAAATATGAAAAATAAATTAAAAATATGAAAAATTGGCAAAAAAAAATCTTAAAAATACAAAAAATGAAAAATAATAAAAATTCTTGAAAATAAGAAATATTAATGATTTTCTCAAAGAAAAAAAAAAGATCTCAACCGTCCATCATGTTGATGGACAGTGGACATCATTTTATAAAAGTAATTTTTTTTAATTAAAAAATATTTTTTTAGAGATGTAAATCTCCACCATCTATTTTTTTTCATGATAGAAGGTAGAAAAGATAGATGGTGGAGATCCAATCTAAAGATCTCCAACTCCAATAATCAGATTCATGTGCCACCTAACACCTCCAATATTCATGTTCATCAGTCACTCAACTGGTTCAACTTTATCAAATTCATCACCTCCGATCAGCTTCTTTAACTTCTTCAAACACCAAATCAGCAACAATAACCACTATCAACTTCATCAACTTCTTCTCTTTTCTCATCAGCAAAACCCTAAGGTCATCCAAAAACCCACCATCACCATTATCAACAAAACCTACCATCGTTGATCTCCTTCTCTTCCAATTCTCTTTTTTGTTTCTCAAACAAAAACACAACCTAAATCTCCAACTCTTCCCATTCATTCTTTTAATGATAATTTTCGCTAATCTACAGTTTTGTTTTTTTCTTTTTGTTTTTTTGTGAAATTTCTATTTTCTTTAACTTGGTCGACGACTTAGATGAATCGCTGACCCAGGTTCATCTTGATCTAGGTTGGGTCTCTAGATCATGATGATGTTGTTTGATAATGATGTTGGCTTTTGATGATTGATGATGTTGGATTTGATGATGATGAGTTTTTATTTTTTGGGTTTGATTGAAGATGATGTTTCGGGTTTCCAGTCGGTGTTTGAAGATGATGTTTGGCGGTTGACTAAAGATGATGTTTGACGAAGATGATGTTTTGGTTTGAGTGAAGAATGGAAATCAAGAAATCAATTTTTTTTTTTTTTTCAAATTGATATACACTGTCCATCTTAGGATGGAAGATGGAGGATGGAAGATGAAGATATGATAAAAAATATATATATATATAATTTTTACTTAATTATTTAATTTTTTTTCAAATTAATATGGTGGAAACGTTATGAAAAAATTTTATTTAATTTTTAATTATTTTTAAAATTTCTTTTGAAAAATAATTAAAAGGTGAGGGTATTTTGATCTTTTGTAGTCCATGGTTCACTCTAACAGAATTTCATAATGGTAGGGGGATTTATTATTATAAATCTCAAAACTTGACTCCGCCTGTAATTATTTTTAATGGAAAATCCCAAAAAACCCCTTGACGTTTGATAGATTACTCATTCTCCCCCATGCAATTTCATTTTTATCCAAAATACCGTCTGACTTTTAATTAAACACCAAAAATACTCCCTGAAACCATATAAAAGGACAATAATACCCTTAACGGTAACAAATACCGTTAGGATGATAAAATTGACCGTTTAACTCAAGGGTAAAAAAGGAAATTCAACGAAAATATCAATAAAAATTAAAAATAAAATAAATAACATTAAAATACCTATTCAAATAAGATATTTTTATTAAAAAATAAAAAATAAAAAATAAAAAATATATATCAGTTTTTTTTTTTCTCTTCATTTCTCTCTATCTCTTTGGCTCTCTCTATTTCTCTCATCTTTTCCTCTTTCTCTCTACATCTCCGATTGGCTCGTGGGTTGGTTCGGCAGCGGCGGCACCTAGTTGGACGGCAACGGCATGGTGGAGACCCAGTTCTAGGTCTAGGTCTCCATGAACTGGGTCTCCACGACGATCGTGGAGATCCAGATTTGGGTCTTCGTGGAGATCCAGATTTGGGTCTTCGATCGTGGAGACCCAGATCGATGACCCAGGACTGGGTCACCGATCTGGGTCTCCACAAATGGAGACCTAAAATCTGGTTCTCCACGACCGAACGTGGAGAACCAGATTTTGGGTCTCCGATCGTGGAGACCCATATCGGTGACCCAGCCTTGGGTCATCGATCTGGGTCTCCACAATCGGAGACCCAGACAACTGGGTCTCCACGAATGGAGACCCAGTCTAGGTCTCCATGAATGGAAACCCAGTTCGATGGGTCTCCACCGTTGGGGTCTCTAACGGCAGTGGAGACCAGTGGGTTTTTTTTTTTCTCTCTTTCTGTTGAATGGTTTTTCTGTTTTTTGATGCTTGGTGATGATTGTGGGAGGTTGATGGTTATGGGAGACTGAATGATGAGAAAGGCTAGGGAACCCATAAATGGGAAGAGAGAAGAGGGAGGAGATCAGAAAGGTGTTTTTTTGTTTTCTCTGTTCATCGTTTTTTTTTTCATGGATGTGGAGATCCAGATTGGATCTCCACTTTTTATTATTTTTTAATTTATTGTGTTCTTTTTTAAAGAAAAATCATATCAAGAAAAAATCTCCAGATTGGATCTCCACCGTCCATCCAATTGGATGGACGGTGGAGATCCAATCTGAATCTCTATTTTTTATTTTTTTCTTTATTTTTTAATTTAATGTGTTTTTAAAAAAAAAAAATCATATCAGGGGTAATATAGTCTTTTTATGCTCTGCATATGTCAGTATTACTTTACAGTTATTAAAGTGACGGAATGGGGGAAAATGGATAAAAATGAAACTGCATGGGGGAGAATGGGTAATCTATCAAACGTCAGAGGGTTTTTTGGGATTTTCCCTATTTTTAAATTAAGTAGTAAAATTATAATTTGCTCTATTATTTTTTCATGATGGAAGAAAATAATTAATTTTAGAGAAAACTATCTATATATTATATTTTAGGATAAAAATATAATTTAAACTCTTGATCTCTAAGGGTGAAAAAATTTTATTACTTTTATTAAGAGATGACGCTACATTGCAATCTTCCGTCATAAACCCGTTGGATTCAGTAATTTAGTTCAACTTCGTGGGCCCTAGGTGGTCAAGCATCACGGTCATTCACTTTTTGAACGGAGTCACGTGTAGAGGTGTTCAGTCCGTCTCACCTAATAATAAGAAGAAATTGCAATGTACCAGCATGAAGTTTGCTTAATTACATTCTAATTCAACTTCACATTTTCTTATTCCATTAGTCAATATTGATTCAACTTAGCCTTTCAAATTCTTTTAATTATAAATGTAATGAAATGCTCTTCAACAGTCTAGAAAAATAAAACTAAAAAAATTAATGTATATTAAAAACATAAATAAATAAATAATTTTTAATAAATAAATGGATATAGATCTTCACATTCTATCATTTTTGATAGACAATATTGATAATGTAAAAGAATTATAAAGTATATTAGATTTTCATTCATCCAAGAAATAGAGATCTCTATCTCTCCCTCGCTATAATGTTGTGGTGGAGATGGAGACCTCCATCATATCTCCATTGCAATGATGGAGATGAAAATATGAGAAGTCGATTGGTAGTGTTTTATTATGATTATTATTATTATTGTTATTATTTTCTCTCTACCAAGTTCTAGCACTTCATATGGAGACTTTTTTTTTTTAATTGGGTTGCGGCTTGTCTGGTATGTTTGTGTTTTGTTGGACGGTGTTGGTGGCTTTTGAGTTGGATGAAAAGTCATGGGTATGGAATGATTGTATACTTGATTGATTGGGCTGGTTAGGACGTTAAATGATGGTAAGTTTGGTTGATTGATTTGCATACGGTGTTGATTGTTAGATTGTTGCAGATATTGTTTTGGTTTTACATTTGATATTGTTGCAAATGGTAACGATGGTGATCTACACATGGGATTTGGTCTTTATCGTGACACTTTGATGGAAACCCACTCTATCTCCATTTCCGTTGAAGATCTTGATGATGGGATTTCTGTTGTCGATGGAGATCCTATTTTCAATATCTCCATAAGAGATGGAGATATAACTCTCAATCTTTATGAAGATAGAGATACAACTCGGGTGGAGATCCAATATCTCCTCCTTCAATTGGATCTATTCCTTTTATTTATTTTTATTTTTTACATATATTTTTTTTTTGTTTTCATCTTCATAGTCCAACCCAAGATGAATGATGGAGATCATACTTTCTTTCTTTTTTTTTTTCACTTTTCCTAAAATGCTCTTTTTTATTACCTTTTTAATTCTATTTCTTCTATAAATTAAATTTTTAAATGATTAAGAGGCTTTTTGGTCATTGTAGTTGAAAAGAGAATATCAAACATTAGTGATGACCAACATTTACTAATTGGATGAGATTAAGCAAACCTTGAGTAGCTAAATTGCATTTCCTTGGTGGGTAAAAACTTGGGGTAATATTCATTTTAATCTCTACATTTTTGTAAAACATTTCTTATTTAAATATATTTGCTTAAACAGTCCAAACACTTATACAATTTTAGAAAGCATATCAATTTAGTTTATCTGCCTAAAAATTTAACGGTCAAAGTTAACAAAAAGGTTAAAATGTCCATTTTACCTTTATTATTAAAATAAATTAAAAATATAAAATGTTAAAATAAAAATTTGATCTCACTACCAATTTCAAAAGATGTACGATAGAGAATAAAACAAATATAATAAAATTAACAAAATAAAAACTAAAAATTTCAAAAAAGAAAAAAAGAAAGAAAGTTAGATTTTGGAGGAGATCAAGATTGGATCTCCATTGTATCTCCATCAACGTTGGAGATCTGGATCTCAATTCAATTGAATCCAGATAGTGCCGTCGGTGTTGCCAAACCCCATTTTTGCTTCAATCAAAACCTAACCCATTGACTCATCGTTGCAACAAGAACACATATATCTGTTGTTTCAACCACAACCAAGTCACATGGAGATGACTTTCGACCATGTCTACCGTCTCGCTTGAAACCTTCAACCACAACCATCACATATATCTTTGTCGTTCTAAACTGTAATCTTCTGCAAGACCAAAAGATTTTTGACTCCATTAGGCAGAGCTGGTATTATATTATTATTATTGTTATTATTATTATTAGAGCAAATTGCACAAACCTCCTCTGAGGTTTGATATAATTGCATAAAAATAACGATGTTTGACTCGTATTAACCTCCTCTAAGGTTCAAAAAACTAAGCACAAATCTTCTTTACTATCAGTCAACCATTAGTTAACGTCCGTTAAATCAAAATTATCAAGGATAAAATGGTCAATAAATTTTTAATTCAAAATATATTTTTTAATTAACAAAATAAAAATAAAAATATTATTTCAAAAAAAATTAAAAAAAATATATATAAAATGTTGCAGATCTCTTGCAGCTATGCAAATATGGAGACCACCACGTGGAGGAGGAGAAGAACGAAACGAAGGAGTAGGTGGAGGAGAACCATCACCGACCCAGGTGCGACGAGCCGACGATCTCCCCCTGTCAGAGGAGATCATCGCTCATCTCCTCCGACCAGAGGAGATGTCGATTATCTCTTCCAGCCGGGGAGATCGTCATGTGATGATCTCCTCCAGCCGGAGATCGTCGCCCAACGATCTGATCTCTGGTTGGAGGAAATCTACCACAATTTCCTCCGATCGTGGTAGATCTCCTCCAACCGGAGATCTCGACGATCTCCTCCGATCATCGGAGGAGATCGATCTCCTTTGGTTTGAGGAGAAATTTGCAGTAAGTGTAGAAAAAAAAATAACTTTGTTTTTGTTTTTTGTTTTTAAGTTTGAGAAATCTACAAAAGTGCAGAAAAAAATTTTATTTTCCTTTTTTCCATGTTTGAGAATTTGGTGTGATTAATTTTTGGGGTTTTTGGTTGTTTTGGTTTGTTGAAGAAATGTGTGTTGTTTAAGTTTGTTGAAGAGATGTGTGTGTTTTTTGGAAAAATTCGATGTTTGGATGCTGGGAAAATTGAAGGAAAAAGAAAGCAGTTTGGATGATTATGATTTTTTATTTTGATAGTTTTCAAAATATTTTAAATAAATAATGGAAATGGAGACGATGAAATAGAGGTATGATGGATGAAGAAAGTAAGATGATGATGGATGGAGTTTTTTTTTTTTTTTTTTTTTTAAACGAAAAAGAGTTAATTAATGGAAAGACCTCCGCGACCTGACAGAAACGGGGAACATACAAACCGCATCCACATGATGCCAATAGAAATCCTCCGAGGAGGACAAGGCCAACGAGGCTAAGTAATGTGCCAAACGATTTCCCGACCTAGAAATGGCTAGATATATCTTTAACCTTGCTACATAAAGCCTTAATATCATCTACTAACAAATCGACGTCCCCACGAAAACTTCTACTCGAGCGAACCTGAGACGCCGCATTTACCGCATCCACCTCCACTTCAGCAATCCTAAGATGACCAGACTTCGCTAGCAACAGCCATTCCCACAGCGCCAGCAGCTCGCCCACATCTGGAGGAAAAAACCCTCTCACACACTTTGTAATTGCAGCAATTACAAACCCTCTTGCATCTCTGATGATAGCCCCCACCCCTATGACCGACCTACCAGGCTGAACAGCAGCATCTGTATTTAGCTTCAGCTCCCCAACCTGAGGCGGAGCCCACTCCCCCGAAGTAGCATCTAGCGTACCTGTAAACCCACTCACGGGAAATGCCCGCGCACCCTGAAATTCCTTCAGCAACCACACTGCCCGTTCAGCCAAGGCCTCAGGGGGTTTGACCAACCACCCCCCCCCCCCCCCCCCCCCCCCCCCCCCCCCCCCCATTTACTTTAGAATATGGAGTTATGACTTGGGATGAAATGTTGAATTTTAGAATATGGTAATGATGACCCTGAAGTTGAAGAATTTCCCCTCTCCCCCCCCCCCCATTTACTTTAGAATATGGAGTTATGACTTGGGATGAAATGTTGAATTTTAGAATATGGTAATGATGACCCTGAAGTTGAAGAATTTTTAATTGAATTTTTATTATTTTAATATAACAATATGTTTAAAATAGGGCTTTAGGGGCATATTTTTCTTTATACAAGGAATGTCTTTTGCCCTTCTCTAAACCAGCGGCCATCTGACGCTAAGAAAGGTATGTGTTGAATTTTTGATTCAAATATCATTATTTTTATGTAATTATACCAAGCCTCATTAAGTTTATATAATTTACCTTTATTATTATTATTTTACTTTTTCTTTCTAGAATTAAATTAAAAGGAAATCATTTGGACCTTATCTTTTAGGATAATTTTTAAACTATTAAAATAAAGAGGAAGGTTTGACTGCTCATGCTAAGGCGTGGTGTTATCATACTAAATTATAATTGTAAAATTGATTTTCTCTTTCCTCCATCGGCCCCTCAAATGTTCACTCACTATCAAAAACCAGCCCGCAAAAGCGTTGCTCATGTGACTCTCAAAGCGCAGCCCGGCCATTTGAACTATTCTTCCAATAATTGAGTTTGTTGAAGCCTGTTTATTCTTCGCTGTCCTACTGCAAGTAAGTGATCACTATGTTTGTGGAAGCACTAGTAGGCGGTATTCTGTCAGCTTCCTTGCAACTTCTGTTTGACAGATTATCTCCTCGAACGAACCTTTTCGAGTTCTTGAACAAGTACAAATTCAGTAAGAGTCACCTGGAGAAGCTGGAGTTAACACTGCTGGAAGTCGATGCCGTGCTTAGTGATGCGGAGGAGAAGCAGATTACAAATCTCTTCGTAAGACGGTGGCTCGATGAGCTTAAAGATGCTGCCTACGATACTGCCGACTTGTTGGATGAGATCAATTCTCTGGCCTCAGCTAAACCTGCATCGCAAGACGAAAAACGTCATTTCTACAAGAAGATCAAGAGCTCAAAGTCGAGGCTTGAAGAGATGTCTTCAAAGCTAGAAAGCATAGCGAAGCACAAAGATGTCCTTGGTTTGAAAGAAAGTTGCAGCGCAAAACCATATCCAAGATTTCAATCAACGTCTTTGGTGAAGGAATCTGAGGTATACGGTAGAGAAGATGATAAAAGGAAAATTCTGAAATTTTTGCTCTCTGGTGATGCAGCAAATCGAAATGACATCCCTGTGGTGGCAATAACTGGGATAGCTGGAGTAGGGAAGGCAACCCTTGCTCAACTTTTGTACAATGACTCCAAAGTCCAGTCACGTTTTGAGTTTAAAGCTTGGGTATATGTTTCCCAAGATTTGGATGTGTTCAAGGTGAGTAAAACTATATATGAGTCAGTCGCTTTTAGACAGTGTGATACAACTGATCTAAATATGCTTCAAGTTAAGTTGAAGAAAAAACTCATTGGAATGAGAATTATTGTACGTGGGATGTTTTGCGAGATTTTTTAGGAGTCGGGGCTTCTGAAAGTCGAATTATTATGACAACAAGAAACCAAGGTGTTGCATCAACCGTGCGTGCCATTCATACTTGTCATCTTCAGCCATTAAATGATAATGATTGTTGGTTCGTGTTTGCAAATCATGCATTTGGGAGTCCTCACGCTGATGATGTACCTCCAAAACTTGAGTCAGTTGGTCAAAAAATAATGAAGAAGTGTGGAGGCCTACCTTTGGCTGCAAAAGTATTGGGGAGTCTACTTTACTCTAAAGTTGAAGCTCATGAATGGAAGCATATATTGAACAGCAATATATGGGATCTGCCAAATGATAAGAGCAATATTCTTCCTTCTTTGAGATTGAGCTACTATCATCTCCCTTCTCATTTAAAACAATGCTTTGCTTACTGCTCAATATTTCCAAAACGCTACGTGTTTGACAAGGAGAAGTTAGTTCTGTTGTGGATGGCCGAAGGTTTCGTGCTGCAACCAAAAGGTGATCGAACGTTGAAAGAGGTAGGCATTGAATACTTTAATGAGTTATTATCAAGGTCATTTTTTCAGCATGCAAGTGATCATCATAAATCACGTTTCGTAATGCATGATCTTATCAACGAGTTAGCTCGATTTGCATCTAGTGAATTTTGCTTCTTGTTTGAAAGAGGCAAGTCACACGATATTCCTAGAAAGGCTCGTCATTTTTCATTTGTATGGGACCATTCTGATGATGGTTCAAACATACGCCACACCTTGACTGGGGCAAATTTTCTACGAACTTTCCTACCATTGAACCGTTCAAGTTCTAGTCGTTTATGTGGCATCGATACGACTGCTGTTCATGATTTAGTATCGAAACAAAGGCGGTTACGAGTGTTATCCCTATCCGATTTTAGGAATATCCATAAGTTGCCAGATGTCTTTGAAAATTTGTTGCATTTACGCTACTTGGACATCTCTTATAGTACAGTTAGAGAATTACCAAGTTCTATAGTTAAATTGTATAACTTGCAGACATTGATTTTGTCACATTGTATTCAACTCATTCAGTTGCCAACAGAAATGACAAAACCTAATAAATTTAAGCCATCTTGATCTGAAGGGAGCCAAGTCCTTGAAAATGATGCCACCTGCATTTGGCGAATTACGGAGTCTTCAAATGCTCACCAACTTTGTTGTGAGCAACACTCCCGGAGGTTCGGGCTTGGAAGAGTTGGGTAAACTGTTGCTTCTTCATGGGGAACTTTCCATTTTGGAGCTGCAGAACGTAAGAGATGCTAAAGAAGCTGAGAAAGCCAAACTGAAGGACAAGGAGAATGTCAAAGAGTTGGAATTTAAGTGGAACAACAATGGTTCTGATGATCAGGAAACTATTCCTGAAAACTTATGCCCTCATGAAAATCTAGAGAAACTCTCCATTGTTGGGTACAGTGTACAAGGTTACCAAATTGGTTGGGAGATTCATCAGTTTCTAATATGGTGATCCTGCAGCTTATTGACTGCCGAAATTGCTCATGCTTGCCACCACTGGGGCATCTATCATCTCTCCAAGAACTTCATGTTAAGAACATGCTGTTGTTAAAGATCATTGGTGTTCATTTCTACGGGCAGGGCACCTCTTCTAGTATTCCATTCAGATCCTTACGCATTTTGAAGTTTCACAACATGCCAAGCTGGAAAAACTGGTCACCAGTTACTGAAGGAGGATTTCTTTTACTGGGAGAGCTTCATATGCAGAAATGCGAACATTTGATTGAGATGCCAAGTTGCCTGCCTTCATTGGTATTACTCTGTGTCAATGAGTGTCCACAGTTGCATATTGATGATATCATGGGTCACCCGAAACTTCAGGATTTGCGCATAAGGAGCTATAATTATCTCAAGAAGATCACATTAACCTTCTCCAGCCAGCTTAAACTTTTTCAAATCCATGATTGCAGAAATCTCAGATTTATAAAACTCTTGCAGGATGATCTCAACTCTTGTCAGGAATTGGAAATTAGTGAATGTCCTAATCTGGAATTATTTTCGGGAAGGGGATTGGCTGCTCGTAACCTGAAATCTTTCTCAGTCTACAATTGCAACAATCTCCGGTCAATGCCAAAACAGATGCACACACTCCATTCACTTCAAAGCTTAATTATATCCGGTTGTCCAAGGCTAGTGTCATTGCCGGATGGTGGTTTGCCTCCGAGCTTGCAGACGCTGACCATCCAGAACTGTGTCAAACTCAGGTCAATGCCAGAACAGATGCACATGATCCTCAGTTCCCTTCAAACCTTAGATATATCTGGTTGTCCAGAACTTGAATCTTTCCCCAATGGTGGTTTGCCCCAGAGCTTGCAGACACTGGCCATCCAGAACTGTGTCAAACTCAGGTCAATGCCAGAACAGATGCACATGCTCCTCAGTTCCCTTCAAACCTTAGATATATCTGGTTGTCCAGAACTTGAATCTTTCCCCATTGGTGGTTTGCCCCAGAGCTTGCAGACACTGGCCATCCAGAACTGTGTCAAACTCAGGTCAATGCCAGAACAGATGCACGTGCTCCTCAGTTCCCTTCAAACCTTAGATATATCTGGTTGTCCAGAACTTGAATCTTTCCCCATTGGTGGTTTGCCCCAGAGCTTGCAGACACTGGCCATCCAGAACTGTGTCAAACTCAGGTCAATGCCAGAACAGATGCACATGCTCCTCAGTTCCCTTCAAACCTTAGATATATCCAGTTGTCCAGAGCTTGTGTCTTTCCCTGATGGTGGTTTGCCTCTGAGCTTGCAGATGTTGACCATCCAGAACTGTGTCAATCTCACTCCCTGGAATGCATGGGGTCTAAGAAACATGACTTCACTGACCTGTTTAACCATTGAATGTGCGTATGCTAATGTGACCTCATTTCCAGATGAAGATCTACTGCCTGACTCCCTTACTTCTCTTCAAATAAGTGAGTTTCCGGTGCTCGAAAAGTTGGCTGCAGCACCTCTCCTTGCTGAAAGATCTTCAAATCAACTGTAGTAGACTTCAAATTTTGTCAGACGGGATGCTGCCCAACTCCCTTCATTCTCTGAGCATCACTGGATGTTCTTCGTTGACAGAACGGTGCCAAAACGAATACTGGCACAAGATTTCTCACATCTCCATCAAGGTAATAAATGGCAATGTGATGTAATAAACATTCCAGATGATAGACAAGTGGTGGAGGCAGAGCATGAACCACCCCATTTTTAGTTGGGTTCTTAGTATGCTTAGCACACATGGAAATTTGCTTCTGTATGTCACAACATGCATCTTTATTTTCTTAAAATTGTATTTCCAATTTGTTACATTTAATGTGCCTTTTATGTATCTGGTTTTCATGCTAATTGAGATTTAGTTGCCTGATAATTTTGAATCATTGCCAATATATTTTCTAAGCAAGATAGCTCTATTTTTATTGAAGATAATCTTCTTATTTCCTCTTAGCATCTCAAGAATGTGGAAGAATAACCTTGGTCCTGCATAAACTAAATGCCAAGGTCATATATTAGGTGAATATTTATAATCTAATTGTTATTTTCGCTGAAATGTAATGAATTGATCTTATAATGAAGTATATAATAAGTAACAATTTAATTTTGGTCAAAGCCCGAAATTATGATTTACGTTTGCAAATGGACTTATGTCTGTTACCTGAGTGTGCAAAAAATTGCTGTTGGAAACGAACAACTCAAAGAGGATCAGAATTCTCACAATTCCTTGAATAATTCAAATGTCACTGTTGCTTTGCTCATATGTCTTACTCCTGCCTGAGCTCAACACTCCAGTTTCTGTCAAGAATCAGTGGCCTTCTGACTTAGGTAGCTTTTTTATTGATTGTATTGTCAAATATGCTTCTTAGAGGGACCACTACCGGTAATGTTCTCCTCAAAATGAATAAAACAGAACATTTAGGTGTTTTTGTATCTCCATTTAAAATCTGAACAGATAGGATTTTGATTGAATCTCAATAAATCTACCTACCTACTACATATTCAATGCCAATAATGTATAAATATGCAATTTCAATAATGTACAAATATGTAAGTTTGTTTCAAAATACCAAATGTAATTATGCTACTCAAATTTGAGTTATCCTGTCAAATTGAATGACCCTTTCTACTATAAAGTCACATTAGGGGGTACAGACATACAACTTTTAAATGTAGAATCTCTGTTAACCTAAACCATCTAAATCCATAACACATCAATAAAACTTGCATCAAAAACTGAAAAATGTTACAAGTAAGAGTATTTTGTTATGAAATTAAGCTAATACAAACAATTACCCTTCTAATGTCCATTGCAAGATGGAGATCCAAAGCTAAATGTCCATCACAACATAAAAAAGAGATTACTCCACACTTGTTTATCTATAAACAAGGTGAGACCAGAAAACTGACACCAAATAGATCAGAAGTATATTGGGACATACTAGGATTGATCACAACCTGCACAATTTTGAAATATGATCCTATAACTATTGGAAATTATGCCTAAAAGCATAACTATAAATATTGATGTTTTCCAACAATATTTATTCCTTATTTAATGTTATTTTCATATTTAAAATAGGGAGAACTTCATTTTGATCTCTTTATTTTTGAAAAACTTCTCGTTTTTAAATGCGAATTCATGTATAACTTTCATGATGTTTTATGTTTCAAAAACTCATCAAATTAGTCCTTACTATCATTTAACAAGTGCTCAAACGATAGTGACATAAGGATAGTTTCATCTTTCAACACCAGTTAGTAACATAAGGATAGATGTTAGTTGGAAAAAAAAAATTTAAAAATTAAATAAGAACAATAATTAAAAGTATAACCTAAAATGACTAAATTATCCTCCTATACTTTGTTTCAAACACTTTGTCCCCGCCAACCAAATATTACCAACGTTGGAAGAGTGCATACTAAAGCAACAAGTATTTATAGACCAAAAAAAAAATACTATTGCACAATTGTAAAATAGCTTTTTTAACCAAAAAGAAAATAATTTTTATAAATTGAATGGCAAGATTGTCATTCCACCCATTTAAATGTCATATAAAGAGCTATTATCATTTTCCCCCTTAACGATTGATAAATGATTATTTTCTCCTTTGATAATTTTACAATGGTAAAAAAAAACCTCTAAAATAATATTAATTCAAATTAAAAGAAGGGGTAAAATGATATTTTTTAAATCCATAGGGGGGAAATTGATTATCCATTAATCGTCAGGGAGGAAAATGATAATAATTCTCATATAAATCCATCCATTGTCAGTCAATCAATTTACACTTAGGGTTAAAAATGGTAAAACAACTCAACTTATTAATAACATCACTATCATAATAAAATATGATTTTAAAATTATACATTTATATATGAAGGGCATTTTTGTCATAAAGAATTCAAGTCAAATTGTAATTCTAAAATTTTTAAGAGGGTAAACACATCATTTTAACATGTGCATATAAAGTTTAGGGCAAAACAATGTTTTATTATTTCCAATTGAAGTTGACTGTTAAAAATGATGTTAGAGGGACTGATTTGGTGAGCTTTTAAAACATGAGAGACCATGAAAACTATAAACGAATTCGTATTTAAAAAGAATAGGAAAAACTTCATTTTAGTCCCCGAGATTTTCAGAAAAAATCAAATTTTTAAACATCTATTGGAAACAGCTCTTTTAATCCCTAACTTTTCCAAAACTCTTCAAAAAAATCCAAACTATTAGTCAACTAACAGTCAACGACGACAGAAAACTTAAATGAGAAGGGTAAAATGGTCTTTTCATATGAAAGACTAAGATCGTGATACGTGGATGACTAAAATTTTAAATATTAAAAAAATTAATTTAAATAATTTATTATATATTTCAAATTAGTTTTATAAAAAAATTGAAAAAAAAAAAAAAGATATTGGATCTCCACCGTCTATCCATGATGGATGGACGATGGAGAATTAATCTAGTGGATTTCCACCATGTTCAACACATCTCCATCTCCATCTCCATCATCAAACTAGTTCTAACCAGTTCATCAATCTGGTGGATCTCCATCATCTTTAACATATCAAGTCAATCAACCCAACCCAGTTCATCAACATCATCTCCCATAGTATTCAACATCACCAATAATTCCACAATATCACAACATCATTAGCATCATCTCCCTCAACAAAAAAATCATCAGCAACATTAAGAGTAAAAAAAAAATTCTCTGGTTCTAGGTTCTGGGTTCATCGAACCCAGAACCACTAGCATCGAACCTAGAAACCTGGTTTCTGGGTTCGACGAACCCAGAAGCCCAGGTTTCTAGGTTCAATGGAACCCAAGGTTCGATGCGAACCCAGGAACTAGGTTTCTGGGTTCGATCGAACCCAGAACCAGATCCACAACATTACCAAAAAAACAAAAAAAAAAAAAAAGAAAAAAGAAAAATTGAAGGAATGAGAGAGAAAGAGAGAGATGGAGGTTGTTGCAACTTATAGGTTCTTGATAGCGGTTGTTGGGCTCGTCGATGGCGATGGAGGTGACGCCGAAAGTAGACAGTAAGGGAAAGCGAGATGGAGGCGAGAGAGATGAGTTTGATGGATGGTGATCTAGTTTTCATTTTTAGGGTTTTTATTTATTTTTTAATTATTGTTTAATTTAAAAAATAATAATAATCATTTACAAAAATGTGTCAACTTTTTATTGGTTAAAAAAATATGTAATATTTTGATTTTATTAAGGGCAAAATGGTCATTTTGACTGTTGAGGGTAATTAAGTCTTTTTAATTTTTATGTTTGGTTTGACTGATGATTTGGACTATTTTGAAAAGTTTTGAAAAAGTTAGGGATTAAAAGAACTGTTTCCAATAGATGTTTAACATTTTGATATTTTCGAAAATCTCAAGGACTAAAATAAAGTTTTTTCAAAAGAATAAGTTTTTTAAAAATGTGGATATCAAAATGAAGTTCTCCTTTTAAAATAAAATACTTCATATAGCATTGTAATGGTATATCACTTTGTCAAATATAAACTATTCTAAGGTTCCAATACAATAAGAAGTAATGAATCATTCACATCAAGGAATTTATGTGTGGCAGAGATAATTCTTTATAGTAGTTTAAAATTGTTTCATAAGTTATGATAGTTGTTAGACATCTTATCTTGATTAAAATTGTAGACTTCTTTGGTTTCAATTGGAAGTGATGAGCCTAAAATCACCGAAGTGTAAGACTTTAGACAAAAAAGCCTAGCGCATTCGATGTGTAATGAATTGGATCATGTGAATAATATTGTTTTATGAACCGTTTATAAAAGGTAAAACTTCATTTTAGTTTTTTAGATTTAAAAATATATCAAGTTTTTAAAACAGTTCTTTTCATTCTTAACTTTTTCAAAATTTTTCAAAAAAGTTTAAACCATTAGTCAATTTACAATCAAACAAAATAGAAAAATAAAAAAGACTCAATTGCCCCCGTCACCTAAAATGACCGTCTTGCCCTAATAAAATCAAAATATTACATATCATTTAACCAATAAATAGTTGACACTGTACAATAATATGATTATTATTTAAAAAAATATATGATTATTTAATTTTTTATAAATTAAACAATAATTAAAAAAAAAAACAAATTTTAGAAAAAAAAATCAACCCAGTTAATTTTTTTTAATAAATAAATAAATAAATCCATTCCAACAATTTAAAAACAAACAAAAAAAAAAAGAAAAAATTTGAAGAACATCAATAAAACTCAACTTGCAATATTTCAAAAAAAAAAAAAAAATCTCAACTTGCATCATCATTGTTCTGTCTCTCACTCCTCTATCTCTCTTTTTCTCATTGTCTCCCTCTGGCGCCACGTCTATCGCCGTTGACAAAACTAACAACCATCTTCAAGAGCCTAGCAATAGTAGCAGCGACCTTCATCTCTTTCTTTCTCTCCATCTCCTTCAATTTTTTTTAGGAAAAAAATTATTTTAATTCTTGAGGTTTTGAAAAATATCAAGTTTTTAAAACTCTTTTAGAAACAGCTCTTTCATCCTTAACTTTTTAAAACTCTTCAAAAAAGTTCAAACCATCAGTCAACTGAAGGTTAACGATGACAGAAAGCATGAATGAAAAGGGTAAGATAACCTTTTTTCATGTAAAAGACTATGATTGTGACATGTGTATGACTGAGATTTTAAATTTATAAAACAATTTAAAAAATAAAAAATTAATTAATTATTTTATTAAAATTAAAAAATATATATGAAAGATCTCTACCGTTTATCTTAGAGATGGACGGTGGAGATTAAAATGAATTATGAAAAAAATTAAGAATTTAGAGAAAAAAAAAAATCTAGATTCAAACACATGGGTTTGAACCCAGAACGTGCAAATTCAGATCTTTAAACACAATTTTAAAAAATGAAAATAAATAAATAAACACTCAGCAAATTCATCAAACCACAAATATCAACCCCAAACACCAATCACAATTGTTAAACCCCAACATCAACCCTAAACACCAACCACAAATATCAACGACAAACACTAACAACAAACATCAACCCTAAACACTAACCCTAAAAATCAAATACAAACTCCAAACCCTAAACATCTCTCGTCGCTGTCGTTATCTTCATCCCTACCTCCAAATTTTTCAATTTTTTTTTCTTTGCTAATGTTAGGGTTTGGGTTCTGGGTTCGATCGAATCCAGAACTAGAGCATGTTTTGGTACGAACCCAGAACCATCGAACTTAGAACTTAAGGTTTTGGGTTCGTACCAAAACATGCTTTGATTTTAGGTTCGAGCAAACCCAAACCAGAAATTGGTTCTGAGTTCGATGAAACCCAGAACTAGATCTAATTCAGGGTTCCATCGAACTTAGAATTGATTGGAGGCAAGAAAGGGGAAATGAAAAAGAAGAAGAAGAAAAGATGAGATGAGAGATTAGAGGAGAAGAAAAAGGAAAAAAGAAGAAGAACAGAGAGAAAAATATGATAGTGAGGCTTTCTGTGGTGGTAGTGATGAAGAAAAATGAGAGAAAGTTATAGTCATTATTTTTTTCTCATTATTAATTTTTTTTTTCTAATTAAGTAAAAAACTTTTAATTATATATGTATTTATTAATTTTAATATTTTTATTTAACTAGGGGTAAAACAGTAATGTAATCTATTACAACCAAAATTAAAGGCAAATGAGTCATTTTACTTTTTTCGTCTCTTTTGACCGTCAGTTGATTGACGGTTTGGATTTTTTTGAAAAGTTTTCAAAAGTTTAGAGATAAAATAAGTTGTTTCCAAAAAAAACTTTAAAATTTTGATATTTATCAAAACCTTAAGGACTAAAATGAAATTTTTTCTTTTTTTATTGATGTTGTGGTCTGGGTTCGATGGAACCCAGAACCTTAAATTATGGGTTCGATCGAACCCAGAACTTAAGATTTCGGGTTCCATCGAACTAGAACAAGAGAGGTTCTAGGTCCGATCAAAACTAATAAAGAGTTTTCATCTGGGTTCATCAAACACAGATGAAATCTCTAGGTTCATCGAACCTAGTAGCTCCCTTATTTTATTTTATTTTTTGAAATAGTCTTGAAAATTTTTTTGATAAACCATTTTGATGTTGTACTTCTTAATGTTGTTGATGATGTCATTGTTGTGGCAGGAGATGATGTTAATGATGTTATGACGTTGCTTATGATGTTGAAAACTATGAGAGATGATGTTAATGAACTGGGTTGTTAATGATGTTGGTGAACTAGCTTGATGACGTTGAAGATGGTAGAGATCCACTAATTGAATCTCCACTGTCCATCTATCATGGATGGATGGTGGAGATCCAATATCTCTATTTTTTTTTTCTTTTTTTCATTTTTTTATAAAATTGATTTTTAGTATATAATTGATTATTTAATTAACTTTTTGAAAATTTTAAATTTTTTTATACGTTTAAAATTCTAGCAATGCACATGTCACGATCTTAATCTCTCACATAAAAGACCATCATACCCTTCCCGCCTATATAATCTATCACCATTGATCGTCAATTGACTTATAGTTTGAATATTTTTGAAGAGTTTTTGAAAAGCTAAAGATGAAAATAATTATTTCTAAAATAGCTTTAAAAATTTAATATTTTTCAAAACATCAAGGGCTAAAATAAAGTTTTTTCTTTACAAAACAATATAATTCACATTAAAGGAACAGAATGTCTATCTCAATCTTGAAATAAATAATATAACTTATAATTATAAATTGTGATCTTTGAACTTAATGGGTGATGGTTGACATGACCTAAGTTTTCCAATAATTTAGTATTATGATTTATGAATTATAGAGAACATATATTCATAGATATGTAAACATGACTTTTATTTATCAATTAAAAGGAAACATCACCTTATGGGTCTTATAAGGCCCTGGATAATCTTGGCACCCAATATTCAATATTTGATATTGGAAATAATTTCTTTGTGAAATTGAATTATCCATTAGATGCAAGACGATCATATGGAATAGAATAATTGAAGAAATGAAACGGCTTTATACATCCAGATTATTCATGCTGGTACCGGACTGGTTGCTCATGCCTGAAAGGAACTGAAGATTGCAAAATAAGTATATTCTTAGCGAGATTTTTTTTTATTTTTAAAGTATTATTGTTATTTTAGTTATTTTATTTTGTCAATGGCACAGAATGAATTATTAGTTGAAATCTAATATTCTAATTTTCACTATGTACTTATGTCCCTGCATTATCTTTATGATACTGAATTGCCGGATTATTTCGTTGGACACTAAAACACAGTTCAAAGTTCACAGATACCAATTGCCTTATCAAGACAATATTGAATGTCAGACACAACGAAAGAAGGAGAAATGCATGATTGGTCCCTATTTTTATATCTGGTGTTCATGTTAACTGAGATTTAGTTGCCTGATAATTTTGAATAGTTGCCAATATATTTTTTAAGCGAGATAGCTCTATTTTTATTGAAGATCATCTTCTTATTTCCTCTTAGCATCTCAAGAATGTGGAAAAATAACCTTTGTCCTGCATAAACTAAATGCTAGGGTCATATATTAGGTGAATTGTTTATAATCTAATCACTATTTTCGCTGAAATGTAATGAATTGATCTTATAATGGAGTACATAATAATTAACAATTTAATTTTCGTCGAAGCCTAAAATTATCATTTATGTTTGCAAATGGATTTATGTTTGTTACCTGAGTGTGCAAAAAATTGCTGCTGGAAATGAACAACTCCAAGAGGATCAGAATTCTCTGAATTCTCACAATTCCTTGAATAATTCAAATGTCATTGTTGCTTTGCTTATATGTCTTACTCCTGCCTGAGCTCAACACTCGAGTATCTGTCAAGAATCAGTGGCCTTCTGACTTAGGTGTGCTTTTTTATTGATCGTATTGTCAAATTTGCTTCTTAGAGGGACAACTACCAGTAATGTTCTGCTCAAAATGAACAAAACAGAACATTTAGGTGTGTTTGTATTTCTATTTAAAATCTGAACAGGTAGGATTTTGATTGAATCTCAATAAATCTACCTACCTGCTACATATTCAATGCCAATAATGTACAAATATGCAATTTCGATAATTTACAAATACGTGATTTTGTTTTAAAATATGTTTTAAAAAACCAAATGTAATTACGCTATTCAAATTTGAGTTATATTGTCAAATTGAATGACCCTTTCCACTATAAAGTCACATTAGGGGGTGCAGATCTACAATTTTTAAAAGTAGAATCTCTGTTAACCTAAACCATCTAAATCCATAACCCATCAATAAAACTTGCATCAAAAACTGAAAAATGATACAAAAGTATTTTGTTACAAAATTAAGCTAATACAAATAATTACCCTTTCAATCTGCATCGCAAGACGGAGATCCAAAGCTAAATGTCCATCATAACATAAAAAGAGATTGCTCTACACTTGTTTATCTAAGAACAAGGTGAGACTAGAAAGTTGGCACTAAATAAATCAGAAGTCTATCAAGGCATACTAGGATAGATCACAACCTACACAACTTTGAAATCTGCTCCTATAACTATTGGAAATTACGCCCAAAAGCATAGCTATAAATATTGATGTTTTCCAACAATATTTATTCCTTATTTAATGTTATTTTCATATTTAAAATAAGGTACTTCATGTAACATTGCAATGGTATATTACTTTGTCAAGTACAAAATATTCTAAGGTTCCTATACTATAGGAAGTAAATAATTATTCAAATAAAGGAATTTATGTACGGAGCTTTTCATTGCAGCCCTAATCAAAAAGAAAAACTTGTCTTTACCCATTTTTCTATAAAAATTTGTTTTTAACCCCTCAAACAAACTATTTTCATTTTATACTCAAGTTTATCAAACTATCCTCCAATTAAAGTTTTAAAAACATGGAATTTAAATCTAATATCAGGTTTTGTGTCCACAACGGGTTTTGTACTAGGTTTTGTGAGGTCACAAAACCCGATAAATTCGCTCGTCATCTTCGTTGTTGCATCTCACCAAAAATCTCTATTTTCAAGTCAAATTCAACTAAATCTAACGAATCTATCCTAAACATAAATACCCAACATTCATAACACAAAAAAACTCAAAAAATCATAAAATAAATCATAACAAAACTCAAACAATCAACAAAGGAAGCCAAAGATCTCATACCAGAAGAACTGAAGGAGAAAAACAAGGTATATAAGGGCAATTTGGATAATTTGGGTATAGGTTGCAATTAATTCATGTGAGGGGTTAAAAATGGTATTATTTTTTTTTTTTTTTTAAAAAAGGGTAAAAACGAACTTTCTTTTCTAGAATCATCATTTTTTATAATTTCCACCAAGTGTAATTATTTATAATAGTCTAAAATTGATTCATAATTTATGTTAGTGGTTGGGCACCTTATCTTGATTAAAGTTGTAGACTTTTTTGGTTTCAATTGAGAGTGATAAGTCTAAAATCACCAAAGTGTAAGACTTTCGACAAAAGAGCGTAGCATATCCGATATGTAATGAATTGGATCATGTGAATAATATTGTTTTATCAAGCATTTATAAATTAATATAATTCACATCAAAGGAATGAAATGTCTGTCTCAATCCTAAAATAAATATGTAATTTGTAATTATAAATTGTGATATTTGAACTATTAATGGATAGTGGTCGAAGTGACCTATGTTTTCCAATAATTTAGTATTATGATTTATTAATTATATAGAACGTATATTTATAGATATAGATACATGCCTTCTATTTGTCAAATAAAAGTAAACATCACCTTACGGGTCTTATAAGGTCTTAGATTAATATTGGTACCAAGTATTCAATATTTGCTATTGGATACAATTTCTTTGTGAAATTAAATTACGTATTAGATGTAAGATGGTCATATGGAATAAAATAACTAAAAAAGTTAAAGGGTTTTACACATCGGGATTATTCATATTGGTACCGGACAGGTTGCACATGCCTGAAAGGAATTGCAATATAAGTATGTTCTTAGCTAGCTTTTTTTAGTATCATTGCTATTTTAGTTATTTTATTTTGTCAATGACACACAATGAATTATTAGTTGAAATCTAATTTTCACTATTTACTCGTGTCCCTGCTTTATCTTCATGACACTGATTGCTGGATTGTTTGTTGGACACTAAAATACAGTTCTAAGTTCACACATACCAACTGCCTAACCAAGACAAATATTCAATGATTGCAGGCGTTTAGGGGCAATGGGCACATCACAACCCCTAGAAAACTTTCCAGCAACTATACAGATTTATTCTCTTATAGAAATAATCTGTGAATGGTCATTTTCCCTAACTTCATATATCTAGCTTAATGTAATGTCTGCATGTTCGGTGGTCAAAATTTCTGTTTTCCTTGTCAGTAGAGGCTAACAATCCATGAACAAAGAAAATAACAGATAAGTGAGATAAATAAACACTACAAGCATGCATAATTTCATAATTTGACCCATGTGCTTATTTTATCCACAAGACAAACGAAGCAAAATTACAATACCATCTAAAAATATATCACATGCTATCCAAATATATTTTAAAGATAAAAAATTCACCAAGTTTAATCCAGGAAATGATGTTTATCTTTGATATTCGATATATAAAAAAATATAGCTGTTATCTCATCCAATTGACAATTTGCAAGAATGTTAGCAGTTTAAAAGTTGCATTTACTTGTCACATATGACAAGAAAACAGGTTATTACATGTACCTAGACTGAACAATTTGCACAGAATATCAAGAATAAACACATTGACAAACTGTGCTGACAGAGGCCAACAATTTTGCCTCAATCTCACCAAGCAGGCCAGAAAAGTTGAAAACTCCATTTACTATTTAATATGTTGAAATTTTCATTTTATTCACAAAGTTGTAAAACGTCCAACGGGTAACCTCTATTTGTTAGAGCTCTTGCATCAGTTAAACAAAGTAAATACACAACGTCACATTTTATGAATGATTTCCTTTAATTGTGTTTACGATGCCTATGTTGAGGTGTGTGGCAAAGTAAATTCAAAAAGAAATCACATTTTATACATTAGTAAACACTAAAAGAGTACATATTATACAATATTGATTTGAATATTTTTAAGTGTATATTTGATATAATTTATTTATCGGTCAAAATTACTTTTTTAATCCCCAAAGTGTTTTCTGATTTTTCTATGCTGTTTGATTATCATCTCAGTAGAGCTTTTGGGCAACTAGAAAAACTTAAATATATCTATTAGGAGAAGCTCAAACTTTGAGTTTTTTTAAGTAGATCTTAAGTTTTTTTAAAGTCACATTTTATGAATTATTTTGCTTAATTGTGTTTATGCATATGATGAGGTATGTGGCAAAGTAAATACAAAAAGAAATCACATTTTATACTTTAGTAAACACTAAAAATGTACATATCATACCTACATCATTGTCACACATTTGGCTGGGATTGTAATTCTAGTATTCGGCAAAATGACAGTCATATTTAATCAATGGTTAATTAGTTTAAGAACTATCTTCCTTCGAAGAAGTTAAACACTGCCTCGCCTCTCCAACAACTTCAAATTTTTAAGTTCTGATGATATGGGTATGCATCAGGGCACATTTAGTTTTATGAAAGTAACTGCCAGGAACCACAAGTCCCGTGTCTTTGAAACCCTTCCATGGTGGTTTTACTTTTATGTAACTATTTTATAACCTATGAAATATGTATTTACAGTTTCCAACTGTTGGAACCAAGTAAATACAATTACAGAAATAAAAGACAACAGAGAAGTCACTAAAACACTCACAGAGAAAATCCTAGCCAAATGAAGGTAGGGCTGGGCAGCCAATTTTTTAACACAAATTGCAAGGACGCCATTGGACTTCTCGTTTTCTTCCGTGTAGAAGTTCCTGTACACTTGGACACCTGAAAAAAGCTACTTCCTATTATTTCTGAGAGTTATGCATAATAAGACCTTGACTCAAAGTAAGGAATTGAATAATTTTAAGTGAACTTCAATAACACTCTTTCATCAAATTATCACTAGGGATCAACTAAGACAAACCAAAGTTCAGACTTGCAGCCAATATGGTATCGCTAATCTTGACTAGCTCAAACCATGGCAAAAGTCATCTATCTTTTATCAAACTTAATTCTCCAGCTTCCGCAAATATTTCTCAACTTTAGATAAAAAATCCTTTCACATTCACCTTATAGTAGTAACTTGGTTCACGTTTAGAATGTAATAAAATCATGTTTCCATTCATCAGTTGATGAATTTATCAAATGCCTTGGCATCCAGAAGGGTGCAGCTCACTGTATTCTTTGACATTCAAGTCCCAATGTAAGAAGGTTACCCAAGCAACATAAAGATGGTTGCTCAAACAAGAATCATCAACATTCAGCTCAACCTAGCAATACCTTTAAGTCATTGCTTGTCAGATGCTTGGACAGCTAGATCACCCTGATCCCAAGGGTAGGCATAAGTGGTCAATAAAAGACGTATCTCAAATTCAAAAATCAGAGACAGATTTGCTAGAGAGCAAACTGAACCATCCAAGAGACCAGTTCATGACAAACAAAAACTAGGGAGATCACATAAATAAGAATGACTGAACTACAGCTACATTGCTTGTGTAACCACCATTGACATTTTAGTGTAGCAGCTCATATATGGACAATTGTCACAACAGGGATTCAACTCTGTTTGAAAAAGACAAAGAAAATACGCAAGTGCAAGAAGGGAACAACGTTTCAACACTGATTAAACAAAATTAATTTCACTACCTCAAATTCTGGTCATTTGAATTTCTCCAACATGATTGAGCATTTATTGCATAAAGAGATAGGCCCCACCTATACTTGATTCTCAGACTAGTATAAATTAACTTTTAAGAATATAAACAACATCGAACAAGCAATAACACAAAGTGGCATTCAGTTCTGCATGCATAATTGATAACCTTTCTTAATTTCCTAAATTTGCAAATATGTTCCCCATCAATTTCACAAGGTTGTTACCTTCATGAATGGTTTTTATGCCAGGCAAGACTTTGGCAAGACCTTCTGATTGTAACATGTCTGAAAATGACATACACTGATGAACATCCTGCACTTAAAATTGATTGCAAAGCAAGTTGGGAAAGAAAGGATGGTGAATTGATTGACACTGTTCTCACCGAACCTCGAGCGCCAAACATCTATTACAAAGAATTAAAGCCCCGCAGCCAATTCTGAGACCAAAACAATGAGAGCAATTAAAGAACAGAAATTTGACTTAAACGGTAGGAAAGCAAGGCTCATTAAACAGACTAAATTGTTTTAGATAAATAACTCAGCAAGTCAATCTCAAATGGTATGATTTTAATTGCCTTGCTTCAGTATATATTAATTAAGAATGAAGAACTAAATCAGCTAAATACAGTCTGTTAAACTAGGAAAGGCAACTTACTCCAAGAAACTATATGATACGATAAAAACCCAAAGCAGAACCAGTTTTACAACGATGGATGCAGACGTTTTCATTCAGGATTTGGACCAAATAGAAATGATAATGATAACAATACAATAATAAATGCAAAACAAATATTCACTATTATCCTCATATGGTACAGTTAGACTACACATACACTCGCACACACTGTAGAATTGTAATAGAAAGTCTGACTTCTCTCCTTATTATTTCTCAATGAGTGAGTTACAAGAAAATATAGGAAAAGGCAGCACCTAATCTGCCAAAAGTTATGGGATTTGCTTACCTTACTCATAAAGATAGATGCCCACTAATCTTGGAAACTAGAAAAGGAAACTAACAGACGAGTTATAAATAAAACAACTAGAAAATAGGATTAATTAAGAATTATTTTCAACACTCCCCCCGAAGCTGGGGCATGATTAGTTGGGTTGTAGATGTTAATCATGCCCAGCTTGAAAATCAAATCTTCGAAATTAGTCCTAGGAAGAGCTTTGGTGAGGATGTCAATTTTCTGAAGTGCAGTAGGTGTAGACTACTAATCGTCCTCGCCTCTATTTTTTCTTTGATGAAGTGCCGATTTATCTCCACATGTTTAGGAGCAAATCCTTTTCTTCCTCTCTAATTACCTTGATTTATGTTCAACAGGATGATGAGACCGATGAGTCAACAACCACTCGAATTAGGTTCTTAGTGATGCTTATAGTAGTCTGGTTATCACAGAACAATTTCATTGACTTCTTAGTAGAATTCCTAGCTCACTAGTAGTAATCTCTTCAGCCATATTCCTTCACACATTCCATGTGCCATGGCCCTGAATTCTACTTCTGTGCTACTTCTTGCTACCGCTAATTGTTTCTTTCTTTGCCAACTAGGTTTCTCCACACATATATATGATAACTTGAGATTGATCTCCGATCGGCAGCTGAAGCAACCCAGCCAGCATTCAGAAAAATTTCAATGTCTTTATCTGAGGTCTTCTTGAAGTACAACCCCTTTCCAGGTGTCATCTTTAGATACCGCAGGATCAGAAGAACTGCATTCACGTACTCTCCGATTGAATTGTTCATAAACTGACTTACTACACTTATTGAAAAACCAATGTTGAGTCTTGTATGTGAAAGGTATCTGAGTTTCCCCCCCTCAACAATGAAATTGACCTTTGACCACCAGTGCACTTACTACCACTGTGCCGAGAGTTTAGTAGTATGGTCCATAGGAGTTTCAGCTGGTTTGCAGCCAGGCATTCCGGCTTACTTCCATAAATCTAAGACATATTTACGTTGAGAAACCTAGATCCCTTTCCTTGACTAAGCAACTTCCATCCCAAGGAAGTATTTGAGGTTTCGAAGGTCCTTGACCTCAAATTCTTTGGTTAAATCATTTTTAAGTTTGTAAGGCTAATAAAACTTATACCAAAGCCAAAGCCAACAATTTATTATATCAAACAAAAGTGAATGGTAAATGATTGACTTAAATCTTGTTCCAAACTTAGATATATTTCAAATATTCTCAAATGAGGGAATATTTTCCCATCCTTTCCTAACTAGTAACAGTAAATCACTCACATTGAAGCTTTACAGTTAACATAAGTTGTGTTCATGCATATCTTCTCTCAGCCCAAATCAATCAATCACAAACAATTATAAATAAGCAAATGTTGTTCCTTAAGCTAAGACTTGGAGGCATACTACCAATCTTGCTCTACATGGTGTGGGGCCTGTGGGCAGATCGGTTTAGCACTTAATAGGTTAGTTGTATACGCTTCTGGTATTGAGATTTAGATAAAAACTAACACTATAGCATGTCTCTGCGTATGTAATTATAGATATGTACCTATCGTAGTCACCAACAGCACACCTTCCTTCAACAGTTTTTAAGCCATCTACAAACAACATAAAATTACTGTTAATACCTTGAATTCTCACTACCCAGTAAATCAAACAAACACAAGCATATATCAATAACAATAAAATATCCAATTATTCCCAGGAATAAACGCTCAGAGTGCTAAACCAAATAAAATACCTTCTAGTTGGGTAAAGAAAGGTTCCTGAGCATGAATATCAAAGTCTATACTCTTCAGAATCTGATGAAGTATAACAGTTACTGATACAACAAAAGTAACGACTGAAACAACAAAAAGAACACTTATACATACCTTTACTATTTCAGACCCTTCTTTTAGAACCAAATCATGCCACTCTTCTCTCTTCTTCCGGTCATTGTCCTCATTCGGTAGTGCAATATCGTTAAATGTCCCACATGATGCCACACAATTTATGTATTCATGCAAAGCTTATTAGCATCTGTATAATGGATCATCACAAGAATCTGCAACATCTACAAAATATGATGTCTTTCTCAATAGATATATCATAGAATTTATACCCAATAGTACCTGCAACAACAACTACATTCTTTCATTTTTGACCCAAAAAAAAAAAAAAGGGCAACCAATCATAACTTCATGCCTAAATTAAAAAGAATAAAAAACAATTAACCAAATTTGCCCTGATTTGCACAACCAAGACTAACAACAACATAATAGATGATACTAGAAAACCCCATAAAGCAACCATCTTGCAAACATATAATCAAATTTCAATGAAACGAAGTAAAAGTTTCCTCTAAATATTTTTCAAACTATTACATGCTTCCTTTTAAGTATTTCTTTGGTTTTTTTTTGTTTTTTTTTTTTTGCCCCCCTTGAGTATCTCCAATATAAAATGTATTAGGAGAAGACAAACATTAAAAGAAACAACAAAGAAAAGATCTGAAGATGTCTTCAAATTGTTTTACCAGGAGTGAGAGGATCATCATGTTTGAGTAGATTAGAGCAGTAATCTTTGGAGAGAGCAAGATCGAGTTCAAGGGAGCTGCTTATGTGAGACTCCGAAGTGAAACATCAATAACTCTTCAATGCCTTGTCTCAGCTCAACTGGGTTCCTTCCTGCTGACGAATATGATGATGGTTCCTCCATTTGCTCCCCCACAAGTTGGTTACAGACTACAATGCACGGTCTTCACCGGAACGAAAGAGATAATTCTAATCCCGACCCTGCTATTTGATCTAATCGCTAATTACCGTTCTATAGTTTAGACAAATCCCATTTAACCCTTTTTTGTTAACTCTGTTATTGAAAAATGGATTCTATATTAACAGTATGCGAAAAGATTAAATTGCCCCTCAATTATAAAATTATCCATAATAATATTAAAAATTGTTAAAATATGATAAATAAAAATAAAATCAAATAAAAATAAATTATTAGCAATTTCTTTTAATCTCTATCATTTATCTCTATGATGGACGGTAAGATTAATTTTAAATAATTTTTAAAAAAAAATTAAAAAATAAAATGAAGACCTAGGTTGAATCCAAATCTTCAGAGTTTGAAAATCCAAGCTTAATAACCTAAATCTTCATCTTCAAACCATCACCAAAAATAAATCACCAAATCAAAACTCAAAAATCATCACCAACATCACCAAAAATCAATAAGAAAAATCAAAACCCAAAAATCATCACCAAATAAAAAACTCAACCATACAAGAATCAAAATTAAAAAAAAAAAAAAAAAAAAAAAATCTCTATTTCTTTCATTTCCTCAACACTATCAACACAAACCTCACCTCTCCCTTACTGTGCCTCTACTTGTTGTTCTACACTTCATCCCTCTGCACCCTTCAAGTGTTGAAGATTAACAATGATGGGACCTCAACTTCCATCTCCTTTTCCTCACATCTTAAACGTGAACACTATTGGAGATCCGAACAGCATTAAAGAGCATCGACAAACCCCAATCGGTGTTGGAGAGGATGAAGGTGGCAAAGACATGGATAAGGACAACATAATCACTATGGGTTACTTTTCAGCTCCCATTTTAAGTAATAAAATCTTGTAAGTATACGAATCATATAGATGTCGTATAGCAGTTGTGAGATCGTCTCTACATAGACGTGTGAATCGATTACTAAACTAGTTATAGATGAAAATAAACAAAAACAAAAATAAAGTGTGCTAGGATTCCAAATTCCACTTAGATTTAGAAATTAATTATCAAAGCATTGAAGATTTATCGATTGTGTTTGTCGATAGTTTATCATTAATTATCTTAATATATCTCTTCCAATGATGCATCGAGCATACTCTCGTCTACCGACACCTATCTTCTTATGGCTATTGAATAAATGAGCACTCATTAGATTCAAGATAATTTACTATCTAAATTGGATTGGTATTTTTATGAGATGCTCGATTGTCACTCGAGTGCTCACGGCGACCCAATTATTACACGAGTAGCTTATTTCCCTTTCCTAACCTAGGGTAGGCATTTTATCAAGCACTTTGTGTGCTATTCCTTTCGATTTTAACACACAACCTCAAATCATGCATATGATGGCCAATCACATACGTGCATTAAGTTCTAAAATTCTTACTCAACATACATAACATCCTCAAGCAATTGATAATAAACTCTATTAATATTAAAAATATATATATCCATCATCATCCTAACACAATATCAAAATAAATAGTTACATACAATGGAAATAATTACAAATACAAGAGAAAAGTTGAAAATTCAATCCATGAATCTCCCTCTCTCAAGTTTGAATTCATGGAGCTCATCTCTTTTGAGTTCAAGCCTTTGTATTCTCTTTTTCACTTTTGCAATGCTTTCTCTCCAAAGTATGGATGAATGATGTTGATGGGTAAAAGATTGAAGGTGAAATTGAGGTGTTTTGGATTGAGAATCAAGGGTAAGAGAAAGGGCATGAGAGCCCCATTCTCAGCCCCTCAGAACTGCCCTAAATGGTGAAGATTGGTGTATTTATAGGTTGGAGAGTTAAGACACGAAAATTGAGTTGGAATGTTGCAAAATTACCCTTTTTCAGATTCGGCGTTCATCGGGGTGCTTAGAGGGGTATAGGCGTGCGAGGGGGTGCACTTGTGGCAGTGTGTGGCACTCCATTGGGTGCTTGGAGGCTAGTAAGCGTGTAGGTAGAAGCACTGCCACGCGCGCTGGATGGTGCAGAGGCGTGCAAATTTGCGCCAACTTTGACCCTTGGTCACTAAAATAGTCATAACTTTCTCTATGGATCTCCGATTCATGAAGCGTTAGTTGTTATGGATACTAGACATCTGTAGCTTTAATTTGATAGGTTGTAGCTCACATAACTAAAAAAAATGACTCCAAACGAGCTGTCAAAAGTCAACCCATCTTTTAAACTCGAAAATCCACAATTATGCCATTTTTTCACAAAACCCAAACTCAATACTTCTTTGACTTGATTTTTCATCGAATCCTTTCCAACCAAGTGTAAACACCATTTAGAGATTTATTCCCTAAAAAACACTAAAAAAAGCACATAAAAACGCTTGAGAATGATGACAAGGATATAAATTTGAAAACCTAAATCTTCATTAAAAATAACCTTAGCAAATACCCCCAAACCTAATATTTGTTTATCCTCGAGTAAAGCAAAAGCATAAAATAAAGTCATTATTTAATTAACCACTTTCGTAGGTCGTCACGGTGGCTTTTAGCATATGCCACAAGTCGTTAAACTCTTAGATATCCCTAATGGAGGAGTTGTGTTTTCTAAGGATTTTAAATTCTACGATACCCACAATCGGATCTGTGCGAGAAAAAGAAAAATGATATATTGTAGCTCAAATGAAATGCAAAGATAAGTGTCAATTAATCCATAAACTAATGGTCAAAACATTACCCTAAGAACCATACATGTCATGCAAGAAACCTAGACCAAAGCTCAAGATGTTATAAACCAACAACAACAATACAATCAAAATGCCAATGATATAATTCTCCTCAACTCTAAAACTCGCAAGGTTTCTCTCTTTGAAGCTCCCGAAACCTAGGCGAAATCACTCTCATAAACATACGCAATTTGGAAGTTATGCATAATAAAATTGCAAGGATATTAATTGCGTATGAATATAAATTGTAAAAAGATGCTCATAATCATGTAAAGGATCTCATGAATAGACATTAGAGCTCAAGAACATATTATGCATTGTTTGTCATCACATATGAGTCTAACTCCTCAAGAGATTAACTAGGGCATTTCTCTAGGTTGTGACGTGGCCAAAGTTGAATGATTTAAAGAAAGAATGAATAAGTAGTTCAAAAATGAACCTATGATCACATTAAGAGATTAAATGATATATTCGTTAAGGCACGAATCTCTTTTGATTTCTTTTTCACACTTCTATGTTATTTCTTTTTCCTTCACAACTACTTTGTCTTTATATTTGTCATTTTATTTTGCTTTTCTTTCTTCCTTTTGCAATTTTTTATTTTTATTTTTATTTATGCTTGCTTATTTACTTTTGTTTTGTTTTGTTTTTTTTTTTTTTTTTTTAATTTAGCAATCACATATCACCTTTACCAACTTACCTACTTTTCAATACTTCCTTCCACTTTATTATTTAACTTTGTCTGTAATTGATCCTAAGCTCTAAAGGGTAAGACACTATCATTTTGGGCTTGGAATGGAAAATTGTAGATTATGAACAAAAATTAGGTTTATTGTGTCTTTGGTTTCAAATTTGGCTATTGGAGCACACACATAAGGGTAGAAAAGTGATTGGGCTATTTACTAACTTTAAGCACACAACGCCTAGTATCACATCTCAAATTTTGTCTTACTCACAAGCAAAGCAAACAATTTATTTAATGCAAGACATGTCATCAATATCTAATGCAAAACCTAAATGAGATCAATCTACTCAATTTGAAGCACAAGAAAAGTGTTTAAGATTTGAATAAAAACAATCCTCAAAATGAAACATTATGGCTTAATGACTTACTTGGGAAGCCTCCACTATTAATCATGACACTTCTTAGCAAGTCATCATCACCATCACATCTCAAGCCTAGTTGAGCAAACAAGCACAAACATGCAAAGCTCCTTAAAGCAACATTTTGCTCATTACCCATGAATTTCATCAATAAAATCTTAAGTGTTTCATAGGAGCTATAATAAATCAATATCTACAACTCGTATGAACGACTCCTAACAAATTAACTAAGCATAAAGCATATTCACATCACATATAACACATATTTACAATTTCACATGAGTACTAAGACTACAGAAGTCCACACCCCCAAACCTAAATCAAGTATCATAGACAATGCAAGATTTTATAGCAAAGGAACATAGATTTCAATAGACAATATAAATAATCCACTCAAAAAGTAAAACTAAAAAACAACAAGCACACATGAACAAAACTTTTTGAAGCTTACACCTTCAAACCTAAATTAAGCATCATAGACAATGCAAAATCTGTATGGCACCAAGAGTATGAGTTCCAAAAATCAAAACAAAACAAAAAGGAAAACAAACACACAAAAAACTAACTTTTGAATTTCACACCCCCAAACCTAAATCAAACATCATAGACAACGTATGATTTTATAGTAAAAGTGTATGAAATTCAAAAGAAAATACCTAGGTAGGTTACCTCCTACCAAGTGCACTATTTAATGTCTAGGCAAGACAGATGAATTTAGAGTTGAAACTCAGTCCCGTTCTCGAGACCATGTTCTTTTTGCATAAAAATAAAAGTAAACACCTAGAAAAAGAAAAACAAGAAAATAAAATCAAAAGAGACTAGGACTAGAGTTGGCAACCAATCCGAACACATCCCCGGCAACGGTGTCAAAAACTTGTTGGTTAGTTTTCAATTTCCATTTTAAGTAATAAAACCTCGTAAGTATACAAATCGTATAAATGTCGTATAGCGGTTGCGGGATCGTCTCCACATGGACGTGGGAATCGATTACCAAACTAGTCTGAGATGTAAATAAATAAATAAGAATAAAATGTGCTAGAATTCCGGATTCCACTTAAATTTAGAAATTAATTATCAAAGTATTAAAGATTTATCGGTTGTGTTTTTTGGTGGTTTATCACTAATTCTCTCAATACATATCTTCCGAAGATGCATCGAGGATACTCTCGTCCACCGACACCTATTTTCAGATGGCTATTGAATGAACAAATGCTCATTAGATTCAAGATAATCTACTACCTAAGTTGGATTAATATTTTTATGAGATGCTCGGCTGTCACTCGAGCACTCATGGTGATTCGGTTGTCACACGAGTGGCCTATTTCCCTTTCCTAACCTAAGGTAGACATTTTATCAAGCACTTTGTGTGATATTCCTTCCGATCATAACACATAACCTAAAATCATGCATATGGTGGCCAATCACATACAAACATTAAGTTCTAAAATTCTTACTCAACATACACAACATCCTCAAGCAATTGATAATAAACTCTATTAATATTAAAAATATATATATCCATCTTCATCCTAACATAATATCAAAATAAATGGCTACATACAATGGAAATAATTACAGATACAAGAGAAAAGTTGAAAATACAACCCATGAATCTCCCTCTCTCAAGTTTGAATTCATAGAGCTCATCTCTTCTGAGTTCAAGCGTTTGCATTTTCTTCTCCACTCTTTAAAGTTTTCTCTCGAAAGTATGGGTGAATGATATTGGTGGGTGAAAGATTGAAGGTGAAATGAAGACGTTTTGGGTTAAGAATCAAGGGTGAGAGAAAGGGCATGAGAGCCCCATTCTCAACCCCTCAAAACTAACCTAAATAGTGAAGATTGGTGTATTTATCGTTTGAAAAGTTAGGGCACGAAAATTGGGTTAGAAGGTTGGGAAATTATCCCTTGTTAGGTTTAGTGCTCATCGGGGCGCTTAGAAAGGCGTAGGTGCGCTGGGGGGCATGCTTGTGGCAGTGTGTGGCACTCTCTTAGGCGTCTGGAGGCTGGTAAGCGTGCAAGTAGGCATGCTGGTGGAGTGTGGGAGCATTGCCACGCGCATTGGATGGTACAAAAACGCACAGGTTCGCATCAACTTTGACCCTTAGTCATTAAAATCGTCATAACTTTCTCTATGGATCTCCAATTCATGAACTATCAGTTGCTATGGAAACTAGATATCTGTAGCTTTAATTTGATAGGTTGTAGCTCACATAACTCAGACAAATGACTCTGAACAAGCTCTCATAATTCAACCCATCTTTTAAACTTGAAAATCCACGATTATGCCATTTTTTCACAAAACCCAAACTCAATGCTTCTTTGACTTGATTTCTCATCAAATCCTTTTCAATCAAATGTGAACACTATTTAGAGACTTACTCTGACAGACCTCATTCTCTAGGTGACCTCCCGGCAACCTCACGGTAGCCCTTTAGCGGTCTAATCCAGTTGGAAAGTTCCCGTGAAGTTGAGCCGTCTACTTTTCTAAATTTTTCTGTACTTTACTAAACTTTCTTTACACTGCAGAAACGTGGAGATTTTTTTTTTTTTTTAAATCTAACAATTCTACAAAACCATTTTATAAAAATTTGGGCAACATAACGACTGTTTTCTAAACATGTCGCTCTACTAAAGTTTCAAAAATAATTTTATACACTCCTATAGAACATCCATCTCAACTTCTAGGTCTCAGACCTTAAATTCATTTTCCACAATCCAACCACAAACATGTTTTTAATTATTATAAACTCAAAATCATTTTACTGAAACTAAAATTTCAATATATATTTTAAAACATTATTTACAATATATATGCATCAAAATTCTTTATAAGTAGATACATTCATAAAACATAATATCTAAAGAAACATCATGTTGAAGTTGGCCCACCTAGTCTCATGTAAGAGATTTGACACTTTGGTACTTGATCCTACACCTGAGAAGGTTTTTCAAAAACAAAGTGGAAAATGTGAGCTAATGAAACTCAATGAGTGGTGAGTAATCTTTTACTGATAATTTTTTTTTTTCTAAAAACTTACCTCCCAAAAACATTTAAAAATGAATTCTTTAAATAGTTTTTTAAAATATGCAAATCTTAAGCTTCTGATATATCACCTCATAAAAATCTCATATAAATACATAAACGATATAATATACTAAAATTGGTTATAAAATCTTCCATAAACATTTAAAATCACTACTTTTTAAATCTTTTAATTTCTAAATGAGATTTTCTAATACTGAAACGTTTTATTTCTTTTCAGATCATAAAATCTATAATTTAATAAAAATGCAATCAACTTTCGAATTTATGCCAAGTGTAAACTATAAAAGCTTTGCTTGTAATGGCTAGAAAATACACAAAGTATAAAATACTAAATTCTCATCAAGCTTTAAAATCTATAATTGTTTTTGCTTGGTTTCTTTTCTAAAATGCACCAAATGGGACCCAATGAAGCTATAAACTCATATGACGACTAAACTAGCGTCGTATGATGTGAGTGAAATCTAGTCACATATCGACTAAACTAGTGCCGCGCAATGTGACATCACGTGGCGTGGCGACTAAACTAGCGTTGCTCATCGTGACTCTAAAAGACCTCCCACCACCACAAAACGGAATGCTACATCGCATAAGTGGCGTAAGATATCACCTTACATATGTGGAGGCGACTCGATAAACTCAGCCCCAACTCTGAAAACTCTATGTGGAACGAGCCATTCATTCCCCCAATACTAGTGGCACGCCCCCAACACTTGTCACATACACATAGGGCTTTACGGCCAAGTCTTTAACTTTCTTTTTATATCTTTTCCGTCAATTCCATATTTTTTAGTATGAGTGGTCCATTGGCCTTTGAAAACTTTCTTTTACTTTTTGAAATGCTAATATTATTCTCTTTCATTTGAAAATACTAAAAACTTTCTCCTTTGCTTTTGAAAATGCTAAAATCATTTTCTTTATTTGGTAAATAAAAATAATTATAAGTTAACTTCTTAAAAATACTCGAAACATACATGCAACAACGTTAAAACATGTTGTGTCTAAAAGACACACTAAAAGCAATTCTCTTGCTAAATACTTAAACTGTCAAAAACTAATATATTTAATAAAATCATAATCTTTCTAAGATAAAAGCCTAAACCTTGATAATTTGTTTTACTAATAAATCGTATACATTTATAATGCAAAAATAAAAACTCACATATATCATAAAAATTATGCTAACATACTAAAAATTTAGTCAATTCAATATATAACTTACAATTAAAATAAGTTTTGCAATCACTAATTATCATCAAATAAAGTTCATAAACTTTAAAAATTCTCAACTCACTGTAATATATTATAAAAACTTAATAAGAAATTAAATTGAAATAAACTAAAACTTTCCACTCACAACTTTACTCTTTCACTGCTTGCACAATTTCGCATAGCTTCATTCTCACTTCCACCTCCCATGTAATTTATACATTAACATAAAATCTATTACCACTAATCTATTTAGATCAATTTCAATTTGATTCAACATACTTATCATTTGAAATTCATATACATACCAAGCTAACAACTTAATTAAATTTCTCCATACTATGCACAACAATATCCTATTCTTAACAAATTTTTCCAAACTAACATTCTAACCACCATTTTCATTTTTTTAAACTCATTCAACACCCAACTAATACTCAAACATACATCAACTAACACTCAATACAATTTCAACAAGTAATGCACCATAGTTTTCATATACTTCACTTTACATCCAAACTTTACATAAAAACATAAATTCTCATGAATCCAATTAAATTCACATACACCCTTATTCTAATAAAATACCCAACTCATTCAAATCATCAATTTCTTCAATTCTTTTTCCACCAATCAACTTAAATTTAATTAAATCTCACACAATATACATTAAACTAACAAAAATCAACCACAATTCAAAACTTCTTCTTTTGGCTGTCCACCCTTATCATGCATTCTATTCCATTTTCTTCATTCTTTTGATTTATATTCATTCAACTTCATTTGAAATGTCACAAAACCACAACAAACATTTTCATATCAACCCAATACCCAAATACACCATATTCTAATAGAATTTCATTTTCCATATAATTAATCACTTTCACACTAACCTTAACTAATCTCATTTATTTTCATTCCATTGATCTTCATTCGCCATAAATCACACAAAAACACCACTTAACATCATCAACTCTATGAATTTAATTAAAAATATATTCACCCTTATACTAATAAAAATTCAAACTCACACTAAATCATTTTTTTCTTGAATTTTCTTTCAACCAAAAATCTTAAAATCATTAAAATCATCATTCAAATTCAACAAACACTAAAAATTAATCACATCTCAACATACGCCCTTTTTTTGCCATACACCATAAAATCATACAAACTCATTCCATTCACTTTTCTTCATTTTAATGCACAAACATCACCACAACATCTCTAATAACATCTAACATAAAAAATAATCAATTAAACTAAACTTATTTCCATAAATCATCAAAACCCTAACTCTTACCTCACTAACAACTTTGACCACCTCTTGCTTTGAACTTCCTTCCACTTTCAAGCTTGATTTGATGATAATCAACCTCTGTTCATGTCAAAAATTCTATCAATAACTCAAAATATCATTAAACCATAAAAACCCATAAATTTCCTTAACAACTAATCATAAATTTAATTAAACTTCACTCACTTAATAGCTTTAATTCTTCTTGGCTATGGGTTGATGATGATGATGAGAGCAAGAGGTGAATGAAATTTGCTTGAACTCTTGGTCTTCTCCTCCTCTTCTTCTTCTTCCTTCTTTTTCTTTTTCTTTCTTGGTTTTCTTTCTTTTCTATTTTTCTTTCATTTGGTTTTTGGGTCCTTGGCCGAACACTACTTTCTCTCAACAATTTCATGACCCCTCCTATATATATAGCTTGCAAAATTACCAATTTGTCCCTCTAAATTATAATTTTATCCCTTAAAATTTTAAAATTCCATTTTCTACCCCTTACTTTACACTTACTTGGTTCCTATTGTGTCATGTGTCACTTTATCCACTACACACCTTTCATGCTTATTCTTTCCTTGCCACATCACCCTTTATTCTTATTTCTTGGGTTTCGATTTTTTTCGGAACGTCCGAATTCAGCTTTTTCGGGACTTTTTCGAAATTTAACCAAAATTCTCCAAGGCCTATATTCGGACTTCCTACGTACTCTTAGTAGCTTTTGTGACTCTTAAAGGTCATTCTATACCTCTTTTCAGCTCTCTGTAAATCATCAAATCGTCTCCAATAATTTCTAGATTGATTCACTTTCAATTCGAATTTCCTTCGGAAAGGTCATGTAAGTTTCTAAAATGTTTCTTGAGTATTTTAATACTCATTTTGACACTTCTCTAAATTTTTAAAATTTTTCATAAATCCTTCTGAATTTCTGATCGGATTTCTAATTATTCTCATTTACCTCTAAATAATTTATAAAAATATTCTATGGTCACCTAATCATCAATTTGACCATGTAACACTTTAATTGGGTGTCCTAACACTCAATCCCATGCTTTGAAAAATTCAAACAGAGTTTTAATTGATAATATCCATATTTCCGTCCGTAAGGGCATTTTCGTAAATAACTTTCGGAGCCCTTGAAAATTATTCAAATGGACTCATTTTCATTCTGTTCCAGTTTCATCAAACTCTAATACTCATTCCGGAGCTTTAAATTTATAGGGTCCGCTTTCCAAAAAAAATACTATTCATATAGACACTATTCACCCGAAAACACTATTCCTCCGAAAATACTATTCATAAAATTATGGATTTTACATATTTCCTAAAAAAAACTAAAAAACACATAAAAACGCTCGAGAATGATAACAAAGATATAGATTTGTAGGTCTAAATCTTCACTAAAAATACCATTATCAATCACCGAGATAGAGATAGTGGTTCACGGCCTAGCTGACGGTGAAGGTGGACTCATCTGATAGATTGACGACGATGCCAATCTTGTGGTAGGTAAAAGAGATGGTAATAAAGGTGGCAAGAGGGTGGTGGAAGAGGTGGAGAAAGCGGTGGTAGGGTCTGATAAATCAACGACAACACTAATCTTACGACAAGTAAGAGAGGTGACAGTAGGGATGGTGACGAGGGTGGCAAAAAAGGTGGATAAAGCGATGGTGGGGTGGTGGATTTTGATGGTAGAGAGAAAAGAGAAAGAAAATGTAAGAAAAAGAAGAAGAAGAAAAAGAAAAGGAAGAATCGACGAAGAGAAACTAAAGAACAAGAAGAAGAAACTGGAGAAGGAGAAATGGAAAGAGAGAGAGAGAGAGAAAGAGAGAGAAATGTTTTGTTAAGAGTTCATTTGTTGTTTTTATTTTTTTAATTATGTCCACCGTTCATCATGTTAATGAATGGTGGATATAATTTTAAATAAAAAAAAAATTACTTTTTAAAATTATTTTAATTATTAATTATTTTTAAAAACATAATTTACACATGTCATTCATCTGTTTATTCAAATTTTTTTGAACTTATTTTATAATGAATTGATGGTTTACCCTTCCTAGTTAATGGTTAAGCATTGATTTTTAACGTCCAAGTTGACGGTAAATGGTTTTTTTGGCTATTTTGATGAACTACAGAAGGGTCATTAACGATTTTTTTAACTTAGAGGTTTTTTTTAGCTATTATATCAAACTGTAGGGGGAATCCCAACACAAAATGATATTAACAAGGGAGAACTTCATTTTAGTCTTTATGTTTTTAGGAAACTTTTCATTTTAAATGTGAATCAGTTTATAGCATCCATGATCCCTTACATTTTTTTTTTTTGGGTCCTTTACATTTTAAAAACTCATTAAATTAATTACACCGTCAGTCAATAGATAATCGAACGGCACCCATGTAGGGATAGTTTCATCTTTAACACTAATTAGTGACTTAAGGATACATATCAGATGAAATTTTAAAAAAAACAAACAAACAAACAAAAACACTAATTAAAAGTGTATATATAAAATTAAGGACAAAAGAGTCATTTAACATTTTATTTTGATGTTGACCACCAAAGATAATATCAAACAGATTAATTTGATGAGTTTTTTAAACGTAAGGTACTATGAACATTATAAACAGACTTACATTTAAAAACGAGAAGTTTTTCAAAAATATAGAGACTAAAATGAAGTTCTCCCTATTAACAATTATTGGGCATGTGGCCCTTGTGGGATTTTGAAATTTTCTTTTTTATATTTACAAAATTTCTGTTATTTTTTTAATCTAAATATAGATATATTTATTAAAAGAGATATGTTTATTAAAATATAGATATATTTATTAAAAGAGAAATCTTAAATCTATCATTTCATTCATTTTTAATTATTTTATCCTTATCTTTATCGAAATTTAATTTTTATTTATTTATTTTTTAACATTACAACTTTCGAAATCATGACCCGAATCACTACTCCCAAAAGATGAAAGATAACTACTCACACAATGATGGAAAAATTACCCACACAAAGTGAGAGGTTTTGAGCTCAAACCTGTGACACTTTGGTAACAAAGGCAAGAGTGGGAGTGGTTACCATCACACCATCCCACTTAGAGCTATTATATTTTTATATTTCTTTATATATATATATATATATATATATCTTCTATTCGTTAGGAACTCTACAATAATAATAATAATAATAATAATAATAATAATAATAATAATAATGTAGCATAAAAATGTAACTTTATTTTTAAGTTTTATTAAAATATTAGTATCTTCATATACTTTTTAAATATAATGTTTCCAACTGGACTTAAAAATTTAATTAATGAATTCTAAAATTTTAAATATTAACTTCTAATTTGTTACATCAAATTTCTCAATGTACAATTATGATTTAATTTTTATCTTTTATTTGTTCTTGGGATTTTCCTCGGTTTATAATCAATAAAGTGGTTGAAAAAAAAAATCTTGATTGAAGAGACATGTTATGTTATTAACGTAATACTAGAAATAATTTGATTGTCAATAATTGCACTATAATCACAAATTAAAATTAAGTTATGTTTCTTTATATGGATAACTAATTAGTAAAAATATTATATCATTTTTTCTTGTACTTTATGATTAGAGATTATTAAATTATTTATTTTCATGTTTAGTTATTCTCAGGCTGTTGAAGACGACTAGAAATTAATCAACAAGAAAATTTTATTATTTACCATTATAATTCCAATTATTTTTAACATTATTGTTAATTTATTAAAATGCTCCCTCTAATGTGAATTTCTGACTCCACCACTGATTACATTTATGTAAAATTTTAAAATATCATGAAGATGATATTGATATTTAATCTATTACATTATCGTGGATAATATGATGTAATTTTAGAAAAATATGTAATTATTATTTTATATTAAAACATAAAAATAGTAAATTAAATAATGGTATAAATTTGAATCATGAAGATACTATAATTTTTTTACAAAAATAAATTATTAGATACGACATAGACAATTTTCATTTCTCAAGTAGTTTCTAATTCAAGGACATGTTTACTAATCAAGAATAAACATGAAGCGAAATTAAATTTCAATGAAAAGGGAATGGAAAGCAATTAGAAAATTATAGGCTTTCACTCAAGCATTTACTAACTTTTAAAAATTAGAAATAGAATTAAAAGAATTCATTTTCTACAATATTAAATTAATGAATAAGGAATGAAGGAAAAAAAAATTGATTACAAAACTACCCTCTATAGTAGGTTGATTTATTACACAAGTTTCATACAAATTATTATTTCTAAAACCTTCCAAAAGTCAAAAATACCCAAATTTGATTTCAATAAGATTTTTAGTAGTTAAATTTTGTGTTCATTTAAACAGTAATGAAAGATCGATTTCCTTAGAGACTATCTAACTTTTAAGATAAATATGATGTTTTTCAATTGTGTTGCAACAATTTAATGACTAAGTGTTGCAACATAGATATGTGAAATGTTATAACAAACAGATATTAGATGTTGTAACAAAATTTAAAAGAACACAACAATATTTTTAATATGATTCGGTTTTCACATACATTTACGAGGTCATGTCTAGGGATTTAGACTTATTAATGAACTTTCAACCAGTACAAACTTATATTGATTCACTCAACTTAAGACTTCCTCTTACAATTGATGCAAGGCTTGTATAGAGTTCACTAATCAAGTCTATGTGAGCTCTCCTTTACTTCAACGATCTTTAACTATTTGAACTCCCTTAAAAAATTTCTGATTTGTTTTCTCTTGAAAGCTAGTTTGTCCTTCTTTTTAAAGAACGCTTGTTGTTGTAACCTACTTAGAAAGCCAAAACACTTCCTAAGACTTACAACAGACTATAGAGTATAACTCTAAGCCTAAACTATAAAACTCTCTATTATAATAAGATCCTTATGGATCGCTTTAAGCTCTCACACATTCTTATCAAGTTTTATAGAAAAATCATGTTCCTTTCATCTCTCTAAAATCTTGATTTATGCTAGATGAATGTATGTCCTTAATCCTGTTGGGGTTTCTGCCCTAAGAGCTTGTAATATTGTAAACGGTTTTATAAATTTTAATAAAATATTCATTTCATTCAATTTATATATATTTTGCAAAAATCGTATATATCATGAGAATATCCTTGATTACTGATGTAATTTCAAACTAAGTGTATAAGTGTTATATACTGGTGGATTTAGTTTGAGATAAATAATTTAAAGAGTCCATAGAAAACAAACGAAGCTGGGTACTTCATTTGTGGTAAATCTACAGCTGCGGTCCCTTTTGTATTTGATACGATAATCTTATCCAAGACTGTTCATGTGGTGACATGGAAATGGAGGCACCTTATATAATAAAGATTATATAGGACTAGGCCACGATAAATATAAGTCTCTAAATAATATCCGTTAATCTTAGAGATTTATATTTATCAACCAGATGATCATATAATTGATCTTAATTCTGAGTGTATTATGAACTCCTGCTTGTTAAGTTATTTCCTTTGATTTACACGGGTGAGATCGGTGTAGATACCCGATTAATAACTTCGTACTTTGGGGATATGATTTAGTAAGTAGCTGGGAACATTCTATACAATAGTGGAATCCACTCCTTCTTGCAAGAAGTAGAAAAGTAGTTCCCTTAAGGGTTGATTCAGGTCTTGAACAATAAGAGCGCTCAACTTTCTGTTTATATGTAAACAGAAAGATAAATTCATAAGTTGTTATGAATATATTGTTCATTAGAAAATCAATGGTACTTAAGGATAAAGAAATAATTAGAGAGGTAAAACGGACATTTGACTTTACTCTAATTATGAACTATTTTGTGGAGGGTCAAATAATTCTATATAATTGTGCCCACTCATTTGTTTCTTGGTTTCGAGATATATCAAGGAAGACAAGGTGGTGAGCAATCCACAGATATCAATACAGAAGGTAAAAATCAGATTTTTATTTATTTATATTATTTTATTTCATTGTTTTATGAATTTTGGGTTCTTGAGTTTTCTAAAAAGTTTTGAAACTCAATGTTCCGCAAAATACTTAATTTTATTAAAAACAAATTGTTGATTTTTGTTTTTTCAAACCATCAATTGGTATCAGAGCCAAGGTTTTAATAAAACAATGGATTTTTAAAATAATATGTTTGTATCAATTATGTATGTCAATGAGTAAGCACTATTATTTTGATTTGATGATTGATATGCATATTTTATATTCATGTTTGATGAATGGGATTGCATGGTATGATCGTTAATTGTATGGTTCTTTGGTTAAATAATTCGATTGATATATAAGTCGTTTGTGGCAATTTTTACAATATGTAAGCCATTTGTGGCGATTTTTTTTTCGTTGTAATTCAATAGTTTTAGGCTTTTTTTTTTTTTTTTTTTTCTGAAAAATGTAAAGGTGAAGATTGATGTCAACGGGGTTGATTTGCTGTGCCAGAATTATGATTCGAAACGGATGATTGTTTTAATTATGTTGAAAACGGTTGGTTTTATTTAATTGTATTAAAACGACCATTTAAAACATAATTAATTGTATTAAAATGGATGGTTAATGCGGCCGTTTTGAATGGTATAATTATGATTCACGGAAAATTATTTTGAAAAAGGTTGGTTTTATTTAATTGTATTTAAAACTACCGTTTAAAATATAATTAATTGCATTGAAATGGATTATTAATGCAGCAGTTTTGAATGGTATAATTATGATTCGAAACGAAAAATTATTTTGAAAACGACTGGTTTTATTTAATTGTATTTAAAACTGCCGTTTAAAATATAATTAATTGCATTGAAATGGATTATTAATACAGCAGTTTTGAATGGTATAATTATGTTTCGAAACGGAAAATTATTTTGAAAACGGCTGGTTTTATTTAATTGTATTTAAAACTACTGTTTAAAATATAATTAATTGCATTGAAATGGATTATTAATGCGACTGTTTGAACGGTCCAATAAGACATTTATTATGAATAAATGTATGCGCATTAGATGTGTTGCACATTAGATGTGCAAACAGACAATATTATAATAATTATTTATTTATTATTATTATTTTTAAACAGCCCCTAAAATTATGTGTTTCATATTTTTGGGGTTTCCATTTCAATTGTAACACTATTGAAAATTGTCCATGTGTTTGGATAATTTTCTTGGATCCATAAATCAAGAAATGAGCTTTTCTAGCCTTATCTATCTGATAGAAGTTTTTGATAATCAAATTAGATTTAATTATAAGCCCATGAAGACCTTGAAGACCATAAAGACTATGAAGACTACAAGTGAAGGCCAAGGAATGCCTTAGTTAATTTTTGTAATCTTAAAATTAGATGTAGGTCGTTAAAACCAAAGAACCCGGTCACACACATGTTATTTATTTATTTTTGTTTTATGAGATGAATGGATAAATATATATAACATGTACATGCATTAAAAAAATGTCATATAGAATCATGAAGTGCCTACTCACTACATTATAACATGACATGCATCATATGTATTATTTTTATTTTACTATTAAAATTGTTTATTAGTGTAAATAGAAAAATAATACATGGAATGCCTTTAAAATAATTTGAATTGATTTTAATAGAAAATCATAGGTTTCAAATTAGAAATTTGATTTCAATAATTGACATTCATAATGTGGATTAGATTTTAATTAGTTAAAATCGGATGATTTCATATTAAATATATTCTTTATAATTTGATTATTTTGATTAGATTTATAAATTGAATTAGAATTTTAAATGTTAAAAAATCTGGTAATTCATTATATTTATAAATTGAATTAGATTTTAAGTGTTAAAAATCCGGTAATTCATTAGATTGATAAATTAAATTAGATTTTTAAATGTTAAAAATCTGATAATTTATTAAGTGTTAATAAGTTTCGAACTTTAATAACACTCAAGTTCCTAGTAATTTAGATTATCTTTTTAGCCGTTAATAATCTAAGACAATGACTAGGAAAATTTAATAGAAATCCCTAACCCTAAAATAGTGAGTGGGAGAGGGATATATGACAATATATCCCGCGGTCTTCATCATTAGTTCAACACCGTAAAACTTAAATGTCGCCTCGAGATGGCTTTGTTATCGTCCCTCTACGGATGGTGTCTATTTAGGTTGATCAAGGTTGACTTCCTAACGGATAGGAATTCTAGATGTATCTTGTGATTGACCTACCCTACGACGGCAATTCTCGAGTTAAGTCTATGGACTCCGAAATGATGGGTTACACTCATAAAGGAAATAATTAATTTTTAATTATTTTTCCTGATCGAAAAACGGTAGTCAAATAATATATGAAAAAGAGTTTTCTGTTATATTATTTGATTGAGAATGTCTCAGTCTAACATACAAATATTTGACCTACCCTACGGCGGCACCTATTTGTGGCATGTTAGATTATCGTGACATAATAATTAATTTTAGGGATTTTGATAATTTATTATTCGTGGATCATGCATCACGTTTAATTTTATGCCAAAATTACATGATATTAAATTTTGCAAATTGATATTAAATGAATTCCATTTTATTTATTTTTAGCAATGGTATCTCCGTTGATTTCTATTCTTGATAATGATAAACTTAATGGGGAAAATTATGTCAAATGGAAAAGTAATATGAATGCAGTCCTGGTCTGTGAGGACCTTAAATTTGTCACGACTCAACCTTGTCCTCCTCAGCCAGCAGATAATGCTGGACGTGCTGTGCGTGAGACCCATCAAAATGGGTCACGGCTGATGAAAAGGCCCGCTGCTACTTGTTAGTAGGGATGTCCGATGTGCTTGCTACCAAGCACGAGTCAATGACAACAGCAACTCAGTTGCTAGAGTCATTGTAGGGCATGTTTGGGCAACCTTCTGAGCAGCAACGACACGGAGCTGTTTGTACTGTAATGACTATTAAGATGAAAGAGGGTTCATTTGTTCGAGAGTATTTTTTGAAAATGATGACCCACTTTAACACGGCTGAAAGCCATGTAGGGGCAATAGACGAACGTAGCCAAGTGAGTATGATCTTGGAAACTCTTCAGAAGAGTTTCATACAATTCAAGAGTAACTATGTTATGAACAAGTTGACTTACTCACTTACACAATTACTTAATGAGCTTACTACTTATGAGTCAATGAATAAGGATAAGAGTAAGTCTGGTGAAGCAAACTTTGCTGAGTCTTCTTCTTCTGCTAAAAACAAGAGGAAGAGAAATACCGAAAAGGCTACAGCTAAGCCCAAAACACAAGCTACCAAGAAGAAGAACAAAAAGAGCTCTAAGGCCACCAAGCCCAAAGGAAAATGTTTCCATTGTGGTGTAGATGGACATTGGAAGAGGAACTGCCCTAAATACCTCAATGAGCTCAAAGAGAAGAAGATGAAAGGTAAATATGATTTACTAGTCATTGAATCTTGTTTAGTGGAGGATGATTCATCCACTTGGATAATTGATTCAGAAGCCACTAATCATGTTTGTTCTTCTTTGCAGTTGATTGACTCTTATAGGCAGCTTAGTGAGGACGAGTTCAACATGCGAGTCGGGACTGAGAAAGTCGTTTCAGCAAAGGCAGTGGAAGAAGTTAGACTTCATTTCAATAATAATTGTTTTATCATACTGAACAATGTTTATTTTATTCCAGGTTTTAAACGAAATTTGATTTCTATCTCCAAACTTTTGGAATTTAATTATTCTGTTTCTTTTTATAATAAATCAGTTATTATTTCTAGAAATGATTTGAAAATTTGTTCAGGAATACAAGAAAACAATTTATATGTGTTAAAACCGTTAATGTATAACCCACTGTTTAATACTAAAATGTTTAAGGTTGAAAAACAAAAAACAAAACGACAAAAGATTTCTCAAAATGATGACACATATCTTTGGCATATAAGACTTGGTCATATTAACCTTGACAGATTAGATAGACTTGTAAAGAGTGGACATTTAAGTGAGTTAAAGATCGATACTTTACCTGTTTGTGAATCATGTCTAGAAAGTAAAATGACTAAAAGACCTTTTACTGGTAAAGGGCTTAGAGCTAAGGAACCATCAGAGCTTATACATTCGGACGTCTGTAGTCCTATGAATGTTAAAGTTAGAGGCGGTTATGAATATTTCGTCACATTTATTGATGATTATTCTAGATATGGATATGTTTACCTAATGCAACGGAAGTCAGAAACTTTTGGAAATTTCAAACAATTTCGAGCTGAAGTTGAAAATCAATTAGGTAAAACATTGAAAACTCTACAATCGGATCGTGGAGGTGAGTATCTCGATACAGAGTTCGAGGATTACTTAATTGAGCATGAGATTCTATCCCAACTGACTGCTCTTGGAACACCCCAGCAGAACGGTGTTGCAGAAAGGAGAAATCGGACCCTTTTGGACATGATGAGATCTATGTTTAGTTTCTCATCATTACCTAGTTCATTCTGGGGATATGCATTGCAAACTACAATGTATATTTTAAATGTTGTACTATCTAAGTCAGTTCCAAAGACACCCTTGGAGTTGTGGAATGGTCGCAAAGCTAGTTCACGACATTTTCGCATTTGGGGTTGTCCAGCACATGTGCTGAAGAACAAGACTGGGAAGCTGGAACCACGTTCAAAAGTTTGTCTATTTGTAGGTTATCCTATAGAGACTAGGGGCAGACTCTTTTATAGTCCTGAAGAAAACAAAGTGTTTGTATCGACAAACGCTACGTTTCTTGAAGATAACTATATAAGAGAGTACAAACCTCGAAGTAAAGTTGTACTAGAGGAATTACTTCCTGGTTCGACCAGTACCCCATCAACAATAGTTGTTGACAAATACATAATTCAGTCCACGTCTGAACGTCAGACAAATTCTCATCAGAATCATCTACCACCTCGTCGTAGTGTGAGGGTTATTAGACCACCAGTTCGCTACAAAAAGATCGGAGAGGCACAGATTGCTATCTCTGATGAGAGTGTAAATGATCCATTGACATACCATGATGTAATGGAGGATTATGATAAAGAAGAATGGCTTAAAGCAATGAATCTCGAGATGGAGTCTATGTACTCCAACTGTGTCTGGGAACTTGTAGATCAACCAGATGGAATAAAACCCATAGGTTGCAAGTGGATCTACAAAAGGAAGAAAAAAGTGGATGGAAAGGTAGAAGCTTTTAAAGCTAGACTAGTGGCAAAGATTTATACTCAGAAAGAGTGAGTTGACTATAACGAAACTTTCTCGCCAGTAGCTATGCTTAAGTTCATTCGGATTTTTCTCTCAATTGCTGCATGTCTCAATTATGAGATTTGACAAATGGATGTCAAGACTGCATTTTTGAATGGTAATCTTGATGAAAGTATCTATATGGTACAACCAGAGAGATTTGTATCCCAAGGTCAAGAGCAAAAGGTTTGCAAGTTGCAAAGGTCCATTTATGGACTTAAACAAACATCTCGATCTTAGAACATAAAGTTTGATACTTCGATCAAATCTTATGGTTTTGAGCAAAATATTGATGAGCCTTGTGTATACAAACGGAATATCAATAAGAAAGTGGTTTTCCTTGTACTTTACGTTGACGATATTCTACTCATTGGGAATGATATAGGAATATTATCAGACGTAAAAAACTGGTTTGCTAGCCAATTCCAAATGAAAGTTTTGGGAGATGCCAGTTATATCCTTGAGATCTAAATAATACGGGATCGTAAGAACAAACTATTAGCGCTGTCTCAGACATTATATATCGATAAGATTCTTATGCGATTTTCGATGCAGAACTCTAAGAAATGTCATTTACCTTCTCGTCATAGAGTTCATTTGTCTAAGGAATAGTGTCATATGACATCTCAACAAATTGAGGATATGAGATGGATTCCCTATGCCTCTGTAGTAGGCAGTCTCATGTATGCTATGTTATGCACGAGACCGGATATATGTTATTTGGTGGGAATAGTTAGTCGTTATCAATCTAATCTAGGATTTAATCATTGGTTGGCTGTAAAGCATATTCTCAAGTATCTTCGGAGAACGAGAAACTATATGCTAGTATATTCTGGAGAGGATTTGATCCTATTAGGATATACAGATTCTGATTTTCAGTCGGATAAAGATTCTAGGAAATCTACGTCTGGATCAGTATTTACCCTTGGTAGTAGAGCCATTACATGGAGGAGTGTTAAGCAATCATGCATTGTTGACTCCACTATGGAAGCTGAATATGTAGCAGCTTGTGAAGCAGCTAAAAAAAACAGTATGGCTACGTAAATTCTTGGCTGATCTGGAAGTTATTCCAGATATAGATAAACCACTCACCCTTTATTGTGACAATAGTGGTACAGTGGCCAATTCCAAAGAACCAAGAAGTCATAAACGAGGGAAGCATATAGAGAGGAAATATCATCTCATTAGGGAGATCGTACGAAGGGGAGATGTAAAAGTGATGAAGATTGCATCACAAGACAACCTTGCTGATCCGTTTACGAAGACCTTAACAGCTAAAATATTTGAAGGTCATCTAGAGGGTCTAGGATTACGAGATATGTCTCATCTGCTCTACGGCAAGTGGCAGATTGTTGAGGTTTCTGCCCTAAGAGCTTGTAATATTGTAAACGGTTTTATAAATTTAATAAAATATTCATTTCATTCAATTTATATATATTTTTCAAAAATCGTATATATCATGAGAAACATTCTTGATTACTGATATAATTTCAAACTAAGTGTATAAGTGTTCTATACAGGTGGATTTAGTTTGAGATAAGTAATTTAAAGAGTCCGTAGAAAATAAACGAAGCTGGGTACTTCATTTGTGGTAAATCTACAGCTGCAGTCCATTTCGTATTTGATACGATAGTCTTATCCAAGACTGTTCAAGTGATGACATGGAAATGGAGGCACCTTATATAATAAAGATTATATAGGACTGGGCCACGATAAATATAAGTCTCTAAATAATATCCGTTAATCTTAGAGATTTATATTTATCAACCAGATGATCATATATGAATTGATCATATATGAATTGATCTTAATTCTGACTGTATTATGAACTTCTGTTTGTTAAGTTATTTCCTTTGATTTACATGGGTGAGATCGGTGTAGATACCCGATCAATAACTTTGTACTTTGGGGATATGATTTAGTAAATAGCTGGGAACATTCTATACAATAGTGGAATCCACTCATTCTTGCGAGAAGTAGAAAAGTAGTTCCCTTAAGGGTTGATTCAGGTCTTGAACAATAAGAGCGCTCAACTTTCTGTTTATATGTAAACAGAAAGATAAATTCATAAGTTGTTATGAATATATTGTTCATTAGAGAATCAATGGTACTTAAGGATAAAGAAATAATTAGAGTGGTAAAACGGACATTTGACCTTGTTCTAATTATGAACTATTTGTGGAGGGTCAAATCATATGTAGTGATTAAATCAATGGACACTGAAAAATTTCAGATTTTATAAAAAGCATCTACAATTTTGAGAGTGCAATCTTAAGTTTTTAGTAGAGTAACTTTAAGATTAATAATAGTGAATTATTTAATTAAAGAGTTTAATTAATAATTCAAATATTATTGGAGCTCAAGACTGTAGGTCCATCGGGTCCCCTTGATAGCTCATTTTACTATAAGAAACATGTATATAGAATATTGTAATTGGACCGTCCAATTACAGGCGTTACATAAGTAACAAAAAATTTGTGTTCACTTGGTATTTGAATAATATTGATTATTCAAATTATTTAATTATTAATTATGAATTAATAATTATTTAATTAATTTTATAAGAGGTCTTGAATCCGATTCTTAGTGACTTTGGTATAAATTAATTATGAATTAATTTATTAAAAGTTACAAGTTCTATTTCAAAATATAATATGAATTAATTTTGAATTGATTATATTATATGGGGCAAAAGTTTAATTATAATAAGATTAGGGTCAATATTAATATTGATTAATTAAAAGCCTAATTGTTTGCATATAAAAAGAAAAAGTTTCTTTTCTACATCTAGGTTTTTGGTTGTTGTTTATGTTTTGGAAAAAACAATAAGAGAAAAGAAAAAGAAGTTTTTTTTTTTTTTTTTCAACAAATACAAAGAACAAGAATTTGTGTCTTTGTTCTTTGTATAACCAAAAATCAAACACTCACCTCTTATAATCATTTATTTAATTTGATTTTTTTTTTTTAGAAAGAAATTAAAAAGTAAGTGAGCACAATTCTATATAATTGTGTTCACTCACTTGTTTCTTGGTTTCGAGATATATCAAGGAAGGCAAGGTGGTGAGCAATCCACAGA